>CABFVX010000988.1:60557-170764 GCA_902151425.1 Timema shepardi | reverse complement strand
GTCCCACAAGACCAGCAGAGGAAATGGGACACTTAAAACTGGACCCCCCCCACCCCCCCCCCCCCCTTTTGCCCCTTTTGACAGATTGCCACACCTTGCTAGCGCTTACAAAACAAACAAAATAAATATCTTAGTTTAGTGTGTTTTCAAATGCATTTCACCATCGGATTTACTGACTGATTCATTCTTCCTTATTTTCTTTCTCTACCACGCTTACAATATTCCGTTCACGATAGGTTTTTACTTGGATGACAGTTCGAAAATCATATGTTTTGGTTTTGGGTTGCCAACACTTGTAAAATATCACAGTTTTGTTATAAATGCAAAGATCTATAATTACCTGTTATATATTACATTTAAAATAACGTAAACTTAAGTTTTCCCATACTATTTCATTTTTTTTAATAATTTCTTTTCATCCAACTCGAAATACTATTTTAAACATAATTAAAAGTACTTATTGTTCATCTTAGAACGTTACTGATTTTGTGTAATATAGTGCACACATCAATACCTTTTAATACAGGTATCGTATTTACTTGGAAAAGAGAAAATTGTTGTCATTTTTTACATACAATACATGAATTTATGATTATTTTATCGTATTTTGAAATATTTAACTGAATAAAATATTTTCATCAGCTGCGTGTCCACATCATTGTAAAAAACTTGTTTACCGTTATGTTCAATCATATGGTTAAGATTCGTCAGTCGCCATGATGAAGTTATGTTTGTTAGAAGTTTTTGTGAAAGTGGTGTGAATATTTTTTTAAGAGGAATAAAACTACAAATAAACTTTGTGTCCGACCTCAAATAAATATATAAATAATATCGGTCTAAATTACTGTGGTTAACTATCACATTAATATATTACCATCTGTTTTCATTACAGTCATCCAAAGTGATAGATGTCAGCTGTTACAGATAGTGAGCCGGGGGGAACAAATATTACTCTCCATGCGAGATATCTGCATAATTAGGACAACATCCAGCTGGTAGCCTCCTCATCATAAACAAACTTGATTTAACTAAATTTATGATACTCGCTTCGGTGACCACGCGGTCTAACGCACTGCTCTCGTGTTGAACTAAACTGCCAAATACGAAGAGATCAGGGCTCGATTCCAGTCGGCTGCACTTAGGATGGTTTTTTCTAAATGGTTTTTCACTCTCCTTACACGCAAATATGGGTTCACATAATTTAAATTAAAACTTCCTAATCCCTAGACCATTAGTGTAATTATTACATAGGCGTATAACCTAAACGGGTAGTAAGACGCCTTGCTAAATAAAAACTAAGCTGACGCCTTTGTTCGTTTGATCACCGCTTTGGGTTACAATTATCCCTACTCACGTCAATATTTTGGTTATTAATACACTTTAACTACTTAGTTAAAGGGGTAAGGGTTGGGAGGGTAGCTTAGTAGAGATACTTTGCATTAGCAAAACCCTTCCAGTCCATCCAACAGAGATGCAAACCTTAACCTCACTATCGACGATAATCTATTATATTGTGAGCCTGACAATTCAGACCGCATGAACACCAATTACGGGTAGTTGGCTTATTGGCAAGGGGGTACTGTGGTCCAGATTTCAGAGCTGGGGGGAGATGATTCGTAATCGATGGTCAGTTGAAAAAAAAAATAGAAATAAAAATGTTAGTATACTGTATTTCTTATGTATCTTTTGGGAGATTTGCAAAGTAGCAACTCTGTGAATGACCCGAGCAGGTGGTTAAATGCGGCGAAAAAAGCTAATGATTATTTAAAAAATGCTTTTTTTAATATAAACGTTACTTTTTTTTAATATCTATACGTTGATTGGTAAATGAATGGACGTTATTATGACATGGATAGCGAATAAAAAATTGTTAAAAGATTTTAATTAACAGTAGGTATCTGCACCTGTGACTGAGCGTGATTTTTCTTTTTTGTAGAGTCAGATCAAAGCTTAAGGGCAGTTATTTTTTCTCACCACTTGTTAATATTTTAGATTAAATTCATTTAAGTTTTCTTAATTTTTAAAACTCACTAAAACTACCAAATCACCAATTCTGGATTTTCATTGTAACCTCTTAGTATCAGTTCATGAGTACCACAGTATTTTAAGCATTATAATAATCTGCCTAATATATTCCTAATTTTTGACACCTGTTTATTGTGTTTTGGACTGTAATTTTTACCGTGGACTCTATCTGTGATGCAATATTTATTGTTCCAAATGTTTTAAAATTGGACATTCCTAGTGTTTTTTAATTATTTTATTTAAATGTTTAAGATCCTCACAACCTATCATTGTCCACAATCCCTCACTACCAAATAATTAAAAATAAAAACAAAATAACTTCTGTTTTTATTCGCTCACAGTTAACCACAATTTTTGTTACTAAACCAAGCATTAGAAAAAAAAAATTCTTGCCATCTACCAGCATAAATGTGTAGTCATAGGCTGATGTGCTTCTAACTGTTTGATTTCAAGTTTGTCTTGAAGTTTTAACAAAAAAAATGAGTTTATTTTAAAATAAAGAATCGACTTTACTCAATTTAATTTATTACTTTAACTCAAAATCTTACTTCTTGGGTGTTAACACAAACACATAAAGGAACAAACCAATTATAAACCACCTTTATCGTACAGCAGGCTCTCCTAGACTGGCCCATTCACTACTGTACAGCTCGTAATGGAGTGGTAGGGCAGGAGGCATTAACCTTGAGACATATCACACTGAGCGTGGTTTCTCTGAGAGGGCCTGTCACTGCTGACCCCCCCATCAGCTTCTATATTTGGTCACTCTAGCGCTGATACAGCCCTCACGTGACGATTTGATTGAAGAATGAAATATCTTGATTGGAATACTCTATAATAACGAATTCAATAATTAATTGCGTGTGGAGAGTAATGCTCTACTCCATATTCATATGTTTTCCAAAATATTTTATAATACAAAAATAAACAAAGAACAAAATTAACTTTATGTTCAAAAAATGTTGGAAAATATTGATGGGGCCAGGCCCCTGTGGCCCCTAAGGACGGGATGCCCCTGATTTGTACAAACATCCCAAAACGTCTGATTTGTCCCCGGGTTTTTACTACAAGCTCTATGGTTTGTACAAGTGAGAAAGTTGACTTGGACGATTTTTCAATTGGATACATTAACATGGTAGTTGCTTCATACTTATACAACGTTTTATAATTTGATCTGAACTTTACATTATACTTAGACTTGATTATAGCCATGCATAATACTTTTATATTTTATGATTGAACTAAGCCATGCTTCATACTTGCTCAACAATTGATCATTGATCAGAGCTCTACATCATACTTAAACTTGATCACAGCTATGTATGATACTTTCATTATATTTTATTATTGAACTAAGACATGCTTCTTACTTGATCATTGTTCATAGCTCTACATTATACTTTGACTTGATCATAGCCGTGCACGATACTTAAATTATGTTTTATGATTTATCAAAGTTATTTTTCATACTTAAGCAACGTTTTTGATCATTGATCTAAACTCTGTATCAAATTCAGATTTAATCAGAGCTCTACATTATACTTCGACTTTATCAAAGCCGTGCATGATACTTTATAATTAATGATTGGTCACAGCCATTGTACCAACCCGCACCTACCATCTCTTTCTGTCCTCTTTCTACTATATTATACATTAATTCATTATTATTAAACTGGGAAATTGTTATTAATAAATTTATTACTAAAATGTAAAATAAAAGTTACTGAAACGAATAAAAATATACTAGAATATAAAACAGAAAAAAAAACAGAATAAAGAGTGCACAGGAATTAGACAGAAAAAAACAAGTAATGCACAAACAGGCAAAATCCCTTAGATTCTATAAAATATTCGCAATATTTAGCTAAGAGAGATAAGATTGGTGAAAAGGCCGGTTATATATATATATATATATATATATATTGAAACGCTGGACGCACGTGACCTGGGAGGGTCACAGGCCGTACACACGTGAACGCGTGAATCACGAGTTCTTTTAGGGATATTGGGGTACGCTGCCGACCAAACACGAATGAAAATGCCCACGGAATATAAAAGGTTTTAATTATTAAAATTATCACTACGTACACACACCGATTAACTGTATATCTAAATTAACTAAACTAAACAAGTAATAAAATACAAAAAAAAGCCTTAAACAAGTCTGTAACTTAATAAACTAATAGAGCACACAGATGTGTAAGTAAATTGGATAAACAAATTAACAATTATAAAACACCTAATAACTATTCAAATATTTAAAAGACAGTCACAAAAATGTTCATTAACACAGTAGTCTACGATAATAACCTAAGTCACTTGTCTCACACACGATACACGGCGATGACCCGCAATACACAAACGCCGGACTCGCTGGTCCACTCCCATGCCGTACACACTACCCCGGCACGCGCCACACGAACACTGGGAACTCCCGGACTCATCAGCCGCGAACCAAAAAATGAGCTGAGGCTACTGCTGAGCATGTATTTATAGGGGTGGTGACAGCTGAGGGTCTGGAATCCTCCATTTATAGAGTAAAAAGGATCCAGACACCTCCAGACGTGTCTCCGTCCTCCCCCCACACCCCCTCGGCCCCTCTAATCCCCCAGTCAAGCGAGAAGGTCGCTGCCTACCCAATAGACAAGGAGGGAGACAGAGAGAACAAGGAGCGCAGCCACAAGGGCCAACAACGAGAACACGCTGGTCCCGCTCTTAGACTCTAATCTTGTTACAATATATATATATATATATATATATATATATATATATATAAAAGTTATTAAGTAAGAGCATAGAGGTTATGGAGGTTGCTAAGAGATTACAATAACGGCAAAGATTAAAATAGAAGTAATAATATATACTAATATTTATTTAAAATTGTAACCAAAACAGACATCACCAAATTTGTTAAAATTTAAAATAGACTAATCAGAAAAATGGTGAGTCATTTTAAAAAAATTCTTGAACTAAAAGGTATGTTACACTTAAGCACAATATCATTATTTGCGACACAATTGAACAAACCGGTACTAAGCTTAGAACCTACCTAAAAGACATGATTCTAGGATACAATCAATAGGGACTAAGTAACATAAAAATACATTGAAATATGAATAAATAAAAATTTACCTAGCCCGGCACCAAACCGAAATAACAAAGAACTTAACTTACAATAATTTGCACTTTAAAGGTTACGTTAGATGGTAAATTTAGGAGGGAAAGGCTTACGTAAAATAAAAGAGCAGATACATATTAACAATATTACTTAGTGTTACTAGATATCAATGAGTTACTTTACATTATATCTTAAAGTCACAAAAAAAGTATACAAATTAGAAAAAAATTATACAGTAGCGATCTCCTAGGCTATGTTAACATAAAGGGATAGTGAAAAGACAACGTCATATTAAGTTAAAAACAAAATAACTAGCCCTTGTAATTAAAAAAAGGAGCAAACCAGAACGTTACCATACAATTTGGTGGTCAAAAGCAAAGTCCATGAGAAAAACCGAAACCAATATATATAAAATTTGAAGGGAAGGTGGAAAACATATGAAACTGGAATCCAAGAATGGAAAAAAGAGATATAAGTGTGCAAAAATTAGCAAACAAATTTTTTTTTGATGCCGGGACTGATACACTTACTGAAATAAAAACAAAAACCTTTCAAATGGTAACTAATCACAAAAACAAACTAGCTGTATTCTTCAATTCACCAACATGTTGCACCACCAGAAATTCAGAGACATAAAAAGGATCCATCATAAGTCATATAGTAAAAGTTAGTTCATATATTCACCAAATTTCATAGTAAAAGTTAATGAACATATTCACAGTTCATAGACAAAGTACATATAAGTGAAGCGACATTCTTTCATGAATAAGATAATATAAAAACCTCTTACTGTTACTCAGCATACCATGCTTCATACTTAAACAACATTTGATCGTTGATCTAAACTTTATATCATTATAAGACTTGATCAAAGCTGTGCATGACACTTAAACTTTGTTTGATGATTAATTAAAGCCGTTTTTCATACTTAGGCGGCATTTTAAAACTGATCCTAGACTAACGTTATTATTAGACCTTATTTGATCATTGTTCAGAGACATGCATAGTACCAACTTGCCATTTAATAATCGACTAAAGTCATGCATCTTTCATGGAAGAGATGTTATCCTTGATCAAACCCTCACTTTATGCTTACTCGATATTTAATTATTAATCCGAGTCTTGCATTATACATTGATGCCATATTTTGATCATTGTCCAGACCCATGCATGAGACTTACGTGACATTTGATCATCAATCTGATCCATGCTTCCTACTTTGAAAACATCTGATTATTTATCTGAACCTTGCATCGTACTTAGACTCTAACATAGAGACCTCCATCACGTATACTAAAGAGTTTTCACTCATAGGTCTAACGATGAAATGACTTGAACAATTCAATGTCATCATGACTATGTTAATTCCACTTTGATAAAAATGCACCTGTATAAATGGTTAAAGAATAATTCCTCTCATAATGAGACAATGAAGAAATAACTGTAACTATATTCTAACCATTCAAGGCAAGAGTCATATCTTGATTGTTTGCATCATTGGGTAACTTACAGGTTACCAACTTAGGTCTATGTACCAATGACTGAAAGCTTTCAAAGAGTAGCCCCTTACTTGATCTCAGCATGGGAATACTTATAAATTATCAACAGAGGTCTAAGTAACACTGACCTGAATCAAAATGGAACCATTCAAGGAGATATTCACACCATGGCCTTAATATAAATGATTGTAACCATAGTATAACCAGGGATTTACGCTTTTGTTGATTCTGCCATGGTGAAATGTATACGATATCATCAGGCGTACTACCATAGGTTAAATATTAATGACTGGAACCATTCAAGGTAAGTGTCATCCCTTGATTGACTCCATCAATACATCAACATTGGGTGTCATTATGGGCCTAAGTATTAATGGCTGGAACCGTAGCGGAATCATTTATGGTAAGAGTTATACCTTTTAAGATATAATACCCGTCTAAAGTTCATGCTTGTTAGTGGTAAATACTGCAAAGACTGAATCATGGTAGATATATTCAATGAAAGGACCATATCTTAGGGAGTTTTGCCATGGTGAAACCTATAAGATATACTTTCTAAGTGATTAAAGAAATCTCAACATGGGTGTTACTATTAAAGCTAGTGTTGAAATTAAAGAATCATAGTAGAAACATTCATGGTAATAGACAAACCTTATACGATACCATGACTGTCTAAATTGTTGAAGAAGGAATAGGTATATAGTTCTGACTGTCTCGGAAAAAACTTACATTCCGTCTGTGTGGCGATTTGACTGTGGTTTCTTCAGACTATTATTTACATCAAACTTATAACACATTTGATTCACCTTCACTGAGAAGTTCCAACTTAATATGTTAACAGTCATACATCATACTAACAAATGGCAGCTCGTGTATAGGCATTGTGGAACTGCAGCACCCCCTATTTCCTCTTGATATTATCGATAACATTTAATATAATGTGTTTTTTTCTTTAACTCTTTCTTTATTTTTGTAGTACCATATAAATTCCTTAAGCATAATGTCAGTACTTCAGTAGCCATCCCCCAGTTTATTAAAAAGATAAAAAAAATCTTTGTATGGATCTGTGCGTTTCACAGTACATGTGACGTGAGGTTTGACTGTTGTTCTCATGCGCACTTAGGAGAGGGAGGGGAGAAAGGCGGGACTGCCAGGTAGAAAGAGCACTGTTGCTCTCGCAGTGCCGACTCTTGCGTGATGGTGGAAGAAAGTTTTTTCTACTCCGCATGTGTTGTGCTTAAAAACCGTGTAGCATATTCTTGAATGTGATAAAGTGTAGAAGAGTGTAAAATTAGATTATTATTCTGTTTCCATCTATTATATTTGATTCATTGTTTTGGTTCTTTTATTCAACAGAAAGATTAAATGCATTTGCAGTATTTTAAATGGAGAAAAATTTCCTCAATTGTCATCCAGAGATCAAGGGGAAAATTGTTGAACTTTTTGCGCAAATTAAAACAAGAAGACTGGATTTCATTTTAAATGAATAAATCAAGCTTTTACTGTAACAATTTTAAGTTAAAGTAAGTAAAAAAGGGTTTTTGTTAAGATTTCATCAAGTTCCTGAATAAATTTTCCTTTTATACTTTTTTTTTCCTTTTACACAATTTTAAAACAAAGGCTCAAAAATGTATGGAGCAGCACCCTCACTAATTTTAGCTTTGAGCCGCCACTGATACTAATTACAGATTCGATTATCATTCATTGATCATACCTCATCCTTGATAGAGCTATACATCGTACTTAAAATATATGTATGTGGTATAGAATTATTTTTCATCGGTCAATGTCATTATGCTTGATCAGAACCATGCATCATAATTTTACGGTATGGATTCATCCTTAGTCGGTCAAAGTCATGAAGTTCGATCAGAATCATGCATCATATAAGATATGCATAATATAATTATCCTTTATAACTGATACGCGAACGAAATTAATACTTGGGCGATGTATGTACAGTGATCATTCATGCATGGTATTACCATTCGTTGTTCAGAGGTGTGAATCATGTAACATTATACTCATTCATGATCCATCTATTCAACATTTATACTTGATCGTCATAGAATTAAATTTATGTGTGATATTACCATTCAACGATCACTCATGAATCATGCCAAATTGGACTCATTCATGCACCATTTATCATATATATATATATATATATACATGATCATCTTTGATTGATTAGAGTCAAACAATATAATTATAAGACGTTTGTTCGTCCTTGATTGATCAGAGTTAAACTTCATGTTTAAAATATATTTAATCATTGTTCATCAATTGGAGTAATGCATTATACTTATAAAAAGAAATGGGTTCATCGGTTTTTTACAATACCCTACATTTCTTCCTTTACCAGAACATGGGCTCTAAAATGAACCTTCTTCGCCATGTCTTCATCTTCACGATCCTTGGCTTCATCATCATTATCTTTAAATTCTTCCTTTGCCTTCCTATTTGCAATCTCTCTGCCTTCGTTTTCATTCAGTCTCTCTCGCTCTACCCTCTCCCTTCATGCCGACATTCTCAAAAGGAAAAGTCCTATCACACTTTGCTGCAGTCGTATGACTTAAGCTATACCAAGCTAGATGGATATGACAAATAAAAACAATGTGAGGTTGAGTTCGACATCTTAATTGGTATTGTTAGATATAATTATGAGTTATTGCCTAAGTTACCACTTCTATATATTTAAACCTAAAATGTACGCAAGAATGTTTATTTAAGGATAGTCACCATCCCTCTCTCCCTATTCTAAACAGCTCTCAACTCACATGAAGGAAGGACAAGAGAGTAGGATTGGATGCAGGTGCTTCCATGTTTAGAGAGAGTAAACTGATATAAATAAAGTACATTTGTTTTTTATTTTAAAAACTTATATGATACAGCATTATTAAACCTAATATAATCGTGTTTGATAAAGTCTTAAAACATAGCGATGAAAAATTGTATTATGTAATTGTTCAAGGAGGAATCAGAAAAATATGGCTATACGTAGACACAACAACGCAAAAAAAAAGTATCTAACTGGCTATGGCTCTGGTAAAAAAAAAAAAGCACTTATATATAATCAGAGCCCTGCGTTTGTGGAGTTCGCGATAATTCGCGAATGTTAGATATGGCATTTTTTCTTTCAGATGTTCACATTTCAGGTTACCCTGATTGCAAATATATGCTCAGAATTGTCGCGATAATTCGCGAAATCGGCGTTTTAGCACGATATTCGCGATTTTAAATGATGTCCGCGATAATCGTGATTTAGTCGCGATTTTCGGCATTCGCGCTAATATTTTGGGATATTGAAAAATAAAAATTGAAAGTTTTGATGGAAGAGAGTGATGGCATCGAAAGTTTAAAAATTGAGAATGTGCTGCTAGGGCTGAAGACAGACAGTATGTTCAGTGACTTCGCAACAAAGTGTTTGCAAGCGTTGTGGCTGCCGATTTCAAATGCAGATTCAGAACGATATTTTTCTAGGTATAGTTTAGTAGTAACAGACCGCAGAACCACAATGAAAGTGGATAACATTGTTACCAGCTGCATGTTGCAGTTTGGTGATGTTGAGTAGTTATTTTGTATTTTTCTAGCCTAAATTGAGATTTAAAAATATAGTCACAATTTTTGTGAAGTAACAAGATGATTTTTGTGTAATATTTTGTCTTTGTGACTTGTACATACTTTTCCCGGACCAGCTGCCGCTAAATCTTACTTTTTTAATAAGTTGACAGCACATTTTTTTGCGGACTAGTGTTTTTTACCGTTTTGTCCAAACAAAATGTAATTTTTGGTTTTCACTTCAATATGTTTAGTTTACCTGTTTCAAACATTGTCCTGGAAGTCTAGTTTTAACCCAACAAAGTCACCTTAATCACGAAAGTTTGGTAAAATCCACTTTTCTAACGCTTTTGTCTTAATTCGATAATTTCGTCGCAAAAATAGGATTTTTGTAATTCACCGCTTATTCACCGCTTTTGGGAAACTTAAAAACGAAATTGGGCTTTTTTATTCACCATAAAAGCAGGGCTCTGTATATAATATATCAATTTGAATAATTTGTATGGTGGTTCGATATACTGACTATTTCCCTCTAAGGAATTCGGGTGGGTTGACCCAAGCAGTTTTAGTGTGGGGATGAAAATGAACCTGTTGGTTACATAGTTGAATTAGGTAGGCACTAAGCATTCACTACCCTCAATTAATACATGAAACTCATAAATATTTGTCCTTCCTATAAACCAAATCCCAAACAGCTCCAAATATTCAAAACTGATGACTCGTGAAGTTAATATCACACTAGAAAATCTAACATGATAACTCAAGGATGGATGCTAATTTGTTGTTGACTAACATATTAAGAAGTTTATACTCGTGATTAAGACTAATGATACAAGACTCTATGATAATAACAGCTAATATCTCACATGTTTCATAACTAACTTATAAATAAAAATACCTAAATTTAAGAGAATTCAAGAAGAATTGATAGATAATAATATATATTTAGAACGTGTTTGTTGATATATATGCTAGATATCTTTATCCACCTCAGAGGGGTCAGTTTCACATGGCTGTTAATAATAAGTTATGTTCAAATACTACTCCTTCATAAAGTATCAAGTATGTATACAGGAATGCAATGTATGTAAACAGTAATGATTCAATCTGACGAACCCATTATTTTGTATATAGATCACTGCACAGTTAGTAAATGTTATAGAGTTAATAAACGATGTTTTATAATTTCTATTAATATTCACAAGACTGACTGGACTTATAAGGGAAGTTACTATTGTCCGATTTAGAATTCGTCACAAAAGGCATTAGTTTAGTGAGGAAACAGACGATTCTGAATGTTAAAAATATAACAGATCCTTTTGCGTTGATTCACATCGCTTATGCTGTCATTAAGTCTTCTCAGCGGGACCACTATTTTAGTCAAGTTTAACTTTCCTTGTCCGACGTTTGGGTTCTACAACAAAAGGTGATATATAGGTACTGGGCTAGTGCCAGTCGCTTAATTGTCTCGACCACTGCATATACAGGATAGTTGTTTGAAGTTGATGTACTTTGTATATTCATCGATCATTGCAAGGATGTGAAGGAGAGAAGTAATAGCCAATCTCGTACCATTTCACACTGCACCCTTAGTCAAGTAACGAGGTTCTGTTCAATTAAGCTTAAAACTTTTAAACCATTCATAGAGGATTCGAAATTTTTCTGTAACACACGTGTAGGTGGTTCCGGTGTGACTGGACACTTTCCAATGCTGTGTTTGAATTTAAGAGTTCTCAAGGGATGATATCCTGGATCACTCAACTAGAGAAAGTTGTAATCATCATTTTGGATAGTTTCACTTTGAAGCAAAATTATATTCTACTCTCTTTTGGTTTAGTCAGTGGTCATACAGGATGGACTTCTCGAGTATGCCGATGTAATGAACATAGTCACTGCAAAACCCCGCATAGGCAGATGTGGTAGATCTATCTGCTGCATCATTCAGATATTTTTATACAGCCTTGAGAACCATCTCAAAGATGTGGTCTCCTCTCTGATTTTAAATATGTTTCATTCCTCAGTACAGCTCTCCTCTTACTGAATAGGCTCCATACTGACAGTATTTGAAGATCCTAGAAAATATATGTATCCATCACACCTCTCTGTATATTTTTTTCCTCCTTCCGAATATCGTAGCTCAACCTCATATCCACTATAACAATCTTGGTAATATCCTCCATTGTGTGCCCTAACCTTCCAAACGCAGTGTATGACTTATATATACAACATTGGGAACTGAAGGGAAGTTAGGAATTGACCCTCTCTCGAGGATCCCACCTAAACGAGTTGGGAGGGATTGAGAATCATAACTGTATTAGAGAAGTTAAATCTCGTCTTATGAGCCTCTTTCAACGTTCCTCTTATGTGAAGGAAGAAATACCGGTAGAATAAATGTTGGATGGATGGATTATGAGCGAGCACAATGTTGCATTATTTATTACTTTGATCTATGAATGGTAATATCACGCATGACTCTGATTGAGTACATATATACCGTGATTGTCAAACTTAAACGATGGATGGATCCGATCAATGAGTAATAATCAAGTACAAAATGCATTATGAATCATAAATAAGCATCCATCGTTTATTTTGTAAGGTTACCTTGCAAGGTTCTATTTTTAAGCAGTCATAGTGTAATTCGTCTAGGTTAGACTTTGATCCTACATATTTAACGGGGTGATGCATGACTTCGATCGGTGAATGATATTTGAGTACAATAGTTGATTAATAACTGATAATTGGTTGAACCTTGATAAAAAATTGTCTAAGTATAAGGCATGCCACTGATCAATAAATATTGGTCAAGTATGAATATCGTGCAAGTTAAAATTGTTAAGGATGATTCTATATCGTATAAATATGGTGCGTAGCTTCGATCAAACATCATAACTTTGATCAATGAAGGTTGTTCATATACCATGTAGGTATGAATCATGGTTCTGATCAATGAATATTATAAAATGTATTAATATAAAATATATGAATATTATAAAAGCCTGATGTTTCATATGATCAAATATGATACATGTCTCTGATCAATTAAAGTTTTTTCAAATGTCTTTAATTAGGAGTGATTAAATTTATACTAACTACGATATGCAACTTTATAAAGTATGAAGCGTTGTATGATCAATGAATGATAAACATATGTGTGGTAAGTATAATGCATGACTCGGAGATCAATGAAGGATTTTTGAATCTCTACTAAATATGATGTATATCTCTTATCAATGAAGGCTTTTTGAATGTTTACTAAATATGATGTACATCTCTTATCAATGAAGGATGATCAAGTAAGTATGGTGTATGATTGTTATAAATCATGAAGTATAACATGACCAATTAAGAATGATCAAATGCGTCATAAGTATACGTCATAGCTCTATGAAATATGTATCTGATCAAAGCGAAATATGATCAAAAATTATGTATGACTAAGTTAGCCAAATATATTATTAGTATGAGGCATGACTCTTATAAAGAATGAAGTTTGGAGATCATCAATGAAGGGGCATCAAACGTGCTACTAGTATGATATATGAAAGATGGTATGAATAAACTTCGATCAGCTTACCACACAAACGAAAGATAAGTTTTTTTTATGAACCAGTTAGAGTTATACATCTACTCCTTCTTTAACCATCCATACAAGCATTATATTTTGAAAGGTTTAACTCCTACAATGAATGTTTCCACTATGGTTCCTTCATTTCATCACTAGCCTTAATAGTAAGATCGTGATTTTGATGGATTCATATTTATGGTATTATGACTATTACCATTACATACCAACATAATGAAGTTATTTATTTAATCAGGTCTTTGAAGGTTTTCAGGAATTCATTTGTTATTACTAAGAATAACATTGAACGTTTTTAGATCATTCCAAATTTCCTTAGGGTAATTAAAATGTGTTGTTGCCAGACTAGTGACATAACACATTTTATTTTCCCCCATCAAGTATTTTACCTGATTCTGGCAGTATTTATAATTTTCATAGCCAACTTTAAGTCATTCCAAAGTAGTTATTTATGTCATCATGTTTTTGAAGATTTTCATGATTAAATTGAACATTTTTAGAGCATTCAAAAGTTTCTTAGCATTATTAGAATATGCTTCTGCTCGGTTAGTGAAATAACACATCTAGCTTTTTCTTATCAAGTATTTTACCTAATTCCAGCAGTATTTCTAGTTTTTACAATTCACTTCAAGCTATGATTTCAAAACCTTCCTTTTTAATGTATTACGTTTAGCCATGTTTTATAAATATAATGATGAATTATATAGCCAAGCTTTCATAGTTGTTAAGTACGGTTATAGCCCACACATAAATAATATATTCCTTGGATTGAAAATTACACCTTAACATGGTAACTGAACCCGGAACCTTTGACCTAGTACACCAATGCTCTCTCTAACCAACAAGTTATCCAGGAGTCGCTCCGTGCATACGGTCAGAATTTGCCTTAAAATATAGGTGAAGAATGACGTTGGCCACCGAATGTTTCCTGGATAGTTCAGTGGTTAGAATATCGGAGAGAAAAGCCGAGGGTCTCGGGTTCAATTCACGTCTCTAGGTCTCACTTTTAAATTTAGACAATAAAAAATATATAAATTGAAGATATCCGCCTTGAAATTTCCAGCGACTGTTTGTCGGTAGTTTTTGAATTATTTAAATGGCAGTGACGAAGTTAGAGATAGCTGAGGAATAAAGAGTGGTGAAGGATGTCGTTTACCGGAAGTGGTTTGTTTCAGACAGTGGTTGGGTTCCTTTATAATATATGACGACACCTCCGGCTTCCTCCCCTATTTCCCTCCGGCACACCCTCTCAACCTTATTTCCAAAGAAAAGTAGGAAATTGAGAATGGCTAGAGGAAAGTCTTTAAGAGAGAGAAAGAAAAGAAGGCACTGTTATTTTATTTAAAAAAAGATACAAGAAAACATGTCTATGAATGGAAGATGGAAGTCTTGGTATCAATTTTGAAAGAAAACAGGTCAGTCATCCCTAAATTTTAATGCAATAAAGCGTGTTCAGAATTACACGTTTAAGGTTAGAGATGTGGTTGAAAAAGCTAAATGAGTAACTAAATTACATTACTTAAGTTAAGCTCAGCCACATTTTTTTTAAATAGTTCTTTTTTAATGCTCTACAGTCTATACTAAAGTGACCGTTTCCCTTGGCTTTTACAGTATAGCCACTCTAAATTAGATTATGAATGGACGTATATATTGGCAGCAAGAAGAGTTACTAGATCTGCTTTTACTTATGTATACGTCTAGTCATGTGATTTGAAGTTCACACTTTGGTTGATGATAATAGATCGATACCTATAAAATAACACAAATGAAAGTAAAAGCTTGTACAAAAAAAAAAGTGTTTGTATTTTCTAAAAGTGCTACAAAAATGTGCATTCGTAAGAAAATGTCATTTAAATGATTTACTGTACCTACATTATATACCCAACAGTCATGTTTGTTAGATTCGTTTTATTGAACAGTTAAATTAGATTTATGTACTGTAGCTTATATATATAGAGAGAGCACAGAATACGGTACATGAAATTAGTTAACTAGCCTATGCACAATTAAGCCAAAACTGAAGAAAAAAATTGTATGACACACTCATAAAAACTTTCTCATAGTATATTATATTTAGCACTACATCTTACTACCCGTTCGGGTTATAACCACTTAAGCTAATGTGTAATGGTAGGGTGATTGTGAGATGAAATAGGGGACCTACAGTTTAAATTGGAATCCGAACCAGGGTGGAGGCCTAGCATTCCACACATTCACAAATTGTGATTAATACACGTCTTGTCAGAGGTGAAGGAAGGGCTTGGACATAGTATATTATTTAGAGCTTGGAACAATATTTTCAAAAGTGGCTTTTCAGTAACCTACTCTATAGCAGGTTTTCCCCAGAAAACAAACATAAAATCTTGTGAACACACAAAAAAAACTTCATATAAGCTACCACACAAAAATGTTCAAACCCTTTTTTAAATAAAAATTTCAAAAATCAGTTATTTGTTAGCTATCCTCAAATTATTTTAATCTGTAGAAATTAAAATATATTCTTATTCCCTATGAAAAACGGTTATCAGATACTTATTTTGAAATAAATCTTAAAGGCCATTTTCAAAATGTTAAAATTTTCTAAAATTGGTCGTAAGTAAATTACCCTTAAATTTACTTATTTGAGATATTTTAAAATACAGTATTATTTATCATGTCCTCAGATACCAATTTTGAGCAAAAAAGTTTAATTTATTTTCAAAAAATTTCATTTTTTTAAAATATAAGTCAACAGTAAACGACTATTAGGCGTATAATTCGGGGGGTACTAAGACGGAGTGCTAAAAAAAAACTACAATTAAATTGTTTTTGAAAGAAAATCAAACATATAAAATTATTTAAATCTTACAAAACTTACCAGACACCTATTTTCAAAAGAAATCGTTAAATCTATTTGCAAAACAAATTTAATTTTCAAAAATTGCTCTTTTATAAACTACTTTTAAACGAACCTTCCTTCGAAAAACAAGTATATAGTGTTATTTTTAGGGTCAAACGATCTCTAGTTCTCCATTGTAAACAAAATCTTTAAAGAGTTTTTTTTTAAATTGGAATTTAAAAAATATCTTATCAGTACGCTACCATTTATTTGAAGTTTAGTGTCAAAATCAAAAGAAAATATCCCGAGATAACATCTAAATATCAAGTTTGAACAAAATTCATTAAACCCTTTCTGGTCCGGTCTCAGGGGTAGACAGATGGGGGACAGAAAGAATTGTAAAATCTATTTTTTAGGTTCAGGATCACATAAAACGTAAACATTCATCATAATCTCGAGGTAAAAAATGTTCACAAATTGCAGTACTTTCTCTTTATTTGATAAATTGTTTAGTCGGAATGAGTGAGAAATACTCGTTGCTAGCTAAGATGATGTGCATTAGCTAAGAATTTTACGTATACATTTTTTAGTAACTTAGTTAATTTGAACATTTTGTTTGAATTCATAGTACATTTCAAAAGGTATTAAATTATTTAACAAATCTGGCACAAAATCGGCACCAAATTAGTCATAGACTTAAGTCTAATTTCGTGGATGAATGGTGTAATGATATTGGTTTGGATTACTAAATTATATAAAAAGTCATGGATGAAGGTAAATTTTCTTTAAAGTAATATATGTAGAGTATCCTTTTAAGATTCATCCATGAAGAAACACTCGCTTCTCAGAAATATTGGGTAAAGGATTTCACCACTAAAATATATTTTTTATACAATATTTCCTGTTAAAAGAACAACTGCGCTATTTCCTGTTAAAAGGAACAGCTCCGCAGTATTTGGCAAAAGACGCCAATTCCCTATACCAACAAGAAGATAGCCTTCACAACACCTGTCGCCAGGACTCTTTCTATTAGTTAGTTTTCACACTTTTGACGAGGGGAGAAATATGCAAGGGGTATGTCATATATAAGCCATTGTGCGTATGTTTAAGGCACTCCGCCCACGCACAAGTCGCACAAGCACACACAAGTTGCTCTAACACCCACGCCCACACAAGTAACGCAGTCAGGGACTAACACAGAATACAATAATTTACATTAATATCACAAGTGTGCATTGATATAAAACATTTAATTGGAATATGAATAAGTAATTAACAAATGCCATTTAAATAAACCGTGTGTGAATAAAAAGCCATCAACAGTTTTCTTTCTTGCATTTATTAACTATACCGTTCTAATTAGTGATCGACCCCGGAGCTATAGACAGCTGGTTAAACGGTATTTTTTCCGTACAGTGATGATAGGCGCTCGACAACGGAGCTATAGACAACCTAAACATCATCACAGCATTATTATATCAGGGAATTAATCCGTAGTGTTTCAATCGACTCCCAAAGCGGGGCGATTAAATCAATAGTTTAACAATGGTCACCATAAGCCCTTGGTAGGTTGGACGACCACGTGGGCATTTTGACTCAACACTAATCACCCTCTCACCTCCCTCAAACATTACTCAACCCAATAATTTTCTAGTCATTAAAACACAAGCACAAAAAGAGTCGTTGTGTCATTAGACGGAATGAAATAATGAGGCAAGGGAAATAGGTTGAGCAAGTAGTGGTAGGACTGGTTGGCTGGGGAATAGCCAACAGCACCAACCTACCCTTCAATATAAGGAAGGGGCTACTGATGCTATTGTATGCCCTTACTTAAGGTGAGATTATATAAAACGCGAGAAAAGGTAAGTGTTTTTGCGGTTTTTATATTAAAACATTTATTGGGTCAAAAAAATAAAATATTACTCCCGTAAAAGCATAAAATTTAATTTTCCTCGCACGGTGATAGCAACAGTGTGGTTGAATATTTTGCATGAGAATATTAGTATGTGATGTGAAACTTTTTAAATGAAGAGGAAAAGTTGTCAAAATATTTAATTACTACCTTGAAAGATATTCAAGAAATGTTAAGGACACCATATGAATAAAATAAAACTATGTTTGTACTGGAGAAATTATTTATTTATTTCGGCCAACAAAATGATTTTCCATAAAAACTGCCAAAAAAAATGGATTTTTCTGGCGATCCCTTCCATCCCATCTTAAGCTGCCGCATCTATAGTTCAAATATTATAATTCTGGGTCAATTGTTTTGTAATAAAATAAAATAAGTGTATTCAAATTAGCTGATTTCATATATAAGTAATGTCAAAACTTGATTTTGTTATCATTACGCCGGATCCCAAATAATAATAATTATTATTAGCACTACGTCTTACTACCCGTTCGGGTTTACGCACTTACGCTAATGTGTAATGGTAGGGTGATTGTGAGACCTACAGTTTAACGTGGGATCCGAACTATGGTGGAGGCCTGGCATTCCACACATTCACAATCTGTGATTAATACACGTCTTGTCAGAGGTGAAGGAAGGGTTTGGTAATCAGATAAATTTGTGTCGTAACCAAGGATTGAACCCCGGGCCCCTAGCACAAAAGTCCGACACCTTACCCCTAGACTAACAGGTCACCGTATCCCAAAGAAGGCTCACAACGAGGGACTCGATTAAAACTCAAGATAAACAACTCACAAAAACATCTCTCTGCAACCTCAGAGACCTAGGATACACTATTTTTCGATATATCCAACCGTTCATTAGATAATTGATGAAAAGCTAAATATCGGCCGACATTTTCCAAGGTGGCGGTCGTAGCACACACAGCATGCACGAGTGTTATTGTTGGTATGTTATTACTGTGTATATACAATGTTTCCCATTTAGGATTACCAGTTAAGGGCTTCTACTCTCCTAATATGACTGGACTATAAGGGATCAAGTGTTAAAACCCAGGCTCCCAAGAAGTCAAGAACATCAAGTCAAATATAAAGCCTTGTCCTCATAAGAATATATTTTTATAAGATTCTTATTACATAAATTATTATTATTATTGTCATAAAAAAACTTAAGCAACAAAAATTGATAAGGAGTCTCTATATTTATCTTACAGCTCTAATATCTGACACCATCTGTCAAAAGTGACAGTTGCAGACCCATGGAATAGCGTATAAATATATTAAAGTAGATTTATTAACGGTTTCGAAATATCGATTATGATTCTTCCTTTTGTAAATCGACTATAGTTGTGCTGTTATGGATTCCTTGAGATGGATTAATCCATATAAATCCATCTATCTTTTCACACATTTAAACTCATGTGTGCACATACATGTACATACATAGACTATACTACATAGACATACTCAATTATATAATACACTCGTAAACACTTAGTTTTGAAAACACACACGCACACAGATCAAATATTTTACCGTGAGCCTCATATTAATACCTGGCTGAACTATTCACGTTTTTTTTATCAACGTGTCTTATTAGGTCTATTTTTTCAGGTTTACGCATATATGATAGTTACTATAATGTGTTAGGGATGAGGACGGATGTATTTTAGAGGTGATCCACCCACATTTGCATGGAAGTAGAGTAGAAAACCATTTAGGAAAAACTACCCTCAGTAGATCAGACCGGGATTCAAACCCTTATATTTCATACATAAGAAGGCCATTCTAACACGAGAGTGATGACGCCTTAGACCATTCGACCACTGAAGCTGGTTATCCGTATCTAATCGCGCTAATGGGATAGGGATGAATAAGGTAAAACGAATAGGAAGTGTACCCACATTTGTGTGAAGGCTAGGTGGGAAACAATTTCATGGTATAAAGCCTCGAAACATCCAACCGGGACTTGATCCCCGACTTCCCCGTCGCCAGCAAACTAGATCAGACGAGTCCGCGTGCCCACAGGCGTGGGTCGACGCTACGTCGTCATTCGGGATGGAATGTGTCTCTCGAAGGACACCGAGCGGCGCAATCAAACCCTTTCGGAACAACAAGGAAGTTTCCGTAAACTCGTCTAAGAATAAGATTAAAAAAATGAGCTTGGTAGTGGAAGTGCGCATGTGCGCCCATCGGTTGGCATTGAAGGCCAGAGGCTGTTTCTCGATGAATGAATGGGATTTTCTCCCTCTCTCTCGCTCCGGTATTTTGACATCTGTGCATGTTGCCGTCCTTATTCTATTGCTTCACTTCTTATAATTACGTCAAAGATAATAAAAAAAAAGTTGTAAACGGTAGTTATCTTGTTGGTTTGTATGTATTTGATGAGGGAACGGACATGGTTGCACACGAACAGGAAGTAGAGTCTGGCTCAACATATCAAGGCAAATCTTTTTGTATTGGTCCATAGGGCCAAACAATGGGCATTGAATATATATACAATCCAATGTTCACAGAAATAATACAACAATAATAAAGAATAACTAAAGAGTATAAAGGCATAAGTATTTAAAAAGCAGGACAATAAGCAAAACGTAAATCAGAACAATGTAAATTTAAATATTTGAGGCATAACCTATCCAGTTTAAATGAGTGATAAGGAAGTTCCTTAAATAATAATAATATAGTGAAATGTTATCAATGTTGGCCGCAAAATATAAATATATTGTTTTCCAAAAGACTATTCCCATGAAAATTGGACTGTAGTATACGATATGTGGACCAGTGTTGATACATTTTTAACTTTTGAAATTTACTGACAGTTTTTGGTTTCCCCTGTTTTCCAGGTGCGTATCAACCCCGAGAATTATCCTAGGCCGAGTAATTTTGTAATTAGTATGCTGATTTAACTTTGTGATTTGCTGGTTATAGGGAGATCGGGAGAGGAATCCCTTTCGGGTGAACTGAGGGGGGCTTCCTTAAATATTTTCCACCCTCTTTCCACGCAAATGTGGTTATACTTACTCTAACTTCAACCTTCCTCATCCCTAGCACATTAGCGTAATTAGTACATATGCGTATCGCCTGAACAGGTACATACACACAGGCACGGTGCTAAAAAAACCTTGTGACTAAAATTTTACTTTAAATACCATACACATATGAGTTTATAAAAAAAAAGTTGTAATGTTTATTCTGGCAGCCGTAAAGCGTGTTGTCTATATGTTCAGGCGGACAGTTGTGACGTCAACGGCTAGATGGCAGGATTGTGTAGTTCCTGCGATCACCACGGCTAGCGCTAGAATTTGCGCACGCGTTACACGGTTGGTAGAAATTTTAGTTACAGCTCTAATTTCTGGATTATCCAATTTATTAATAACACTATGATATAAGTTTTCAAAATAATAATAATAATTATTTTTATTATCATCACCACGTCTTACTACCCGTTCGGGTTATACGCACTTACGCTCATGTGTAATGGTAGGGTTATTGTGAGATGAAATGGAGGACCTACAGTTTAACGTGGGATCCGAGCCACGGTGGAGGCTTGGCATTCCCCACATTCACAAGTTGAAGTTTTCAAAATATGGTTAATTTCAAGTTGTGAATATCTAAAATGACTGGCATTTTAAGTTACACTTGTTTGAATATTAGTAAACGGGTTATAAATCCCAAACACTTGAAGAGGGACGTGGCTAGGCCCAAAGTTATTGGGCCTAAAAGATTGAAACTAGAATTTGTTTGCGCTAAAGTCGTTTAACCTAAAGTGATTTGGCCTGAAAAATAATTTCACCAAAAACCAGTTGGCCTAAGGTAATTTGGCCTAAAATGAATTTCGTATAGACAAAGTTGAAATTATTAAGTTCAGAGAAAGTCAGTTGGCCTAAGGTAATTTGGTCTAAAAATTAAATTCTCAGAAAGTCAATTGACTTAAAAATTAACTTCAGAGAAAGTCAGTTGGCCTAAAGTCACTTGGCTTAAAGTAATTGGCCTGAAAATTAATTTAACCAAAAGTTAGTTGGCTGGTATAGTAATTTAGCCTAAATTGAATTTCGAGTATAAAATAAGGTTGTTAAGTAGAGCTAAAGTCATTTAGCCCGAAGTAATTTGTCCTGAAGTCCTTTAGACTAAAAATTAACTACAGAGAAGGTCAGTTGGCCTACAACTTAAGCCAACTGACGTGTATCCAACCGATGAACTAGGATAGCTTAGTGCAGTATTTCCAAAACTGTCACAAATTGATTTTTGATGGGTCAGAAAGTGTTTGGAATATAAAAAAATTCTAAATTTTTGAAAAAAGAAAGTCATGAAACAATGTGAAACTGAAAAAAAGAAAGATAAAATTTAAAAAAGGGAAGAGATAGGACGATTGTTAAAATCAAAACCATAAATTCAAAACACACCTCAATTGTCGAACTACTTGTATTGAAAATAGCTCGCATCAACGTGGACATCATTACCATCATCATCAGAAATATCAAGCAAGAGGAACCTTCGCATACGCCTCATAAGAAATAAATTAGTTTGATCAAAGATTATATTTAATAAGCAGTATTCAAATAAACATTAGTAACGATTAATAATACCCACTTCCAGATGAGCTATAAACTTGAAATTTGTCAAATTTATGGCTTTTGGCCTGTAACTGATAAAAAAATCCAAAAAGTTAAAAAACTTTTAACCTAAAAAATAATAATCAAAATGGCGGAACAACTTTAACGTCGGTGCGGACCTTTCTTTGGAGGGCTCTTGTGGCTAAACGGTAAGACCTATCCAAAAACGGCTCTTGAATTACATTAGCTTACATCCACTTGCAAAAAAAAACGCACTGGGGGTTTGAAAAGCAAGTTTTTTTTATGTAAAATTGGTAGGTTCAACATCAGAAATATACGCATTTAATTACACTAAAGTTGTAGGGCTGAGAAAAGTATAATTTAGAGGAAATGTGCCCTCATTTTAATAGCATGAGAAACAATTTAGAGAAAATGTATCAGGCTGGTATTTGAACCCCCACCTTCCCGCTAGCAGTAATCAGACTAGAAGAGACTGACGCCGAGTGCCCGCGGATACAGGTTGGCATAATGCTTTCTAATACCTTAGTTTAAGGGGTATAAGCTGATTAACCAATTAGCAGAGTGTAAATTCATACAAATTAGCGTGGGGAGAGGACGTGAAAATCAAATGTGTAGAAATGTCCCATGTAGTGCACCCGACCATGATTAGAACTTACAACGGTGTCAGAAGGGTGTTGGTGTTCTAACGTCCACTGCTTTGTGTTTAAGTTTTATTATTTTGATCACGGCAAGTCAGGAGGGGAGGTAGGCCCACCCTACGTTTCCCTTTGAAAGATTGCAGTCTTACTTTGACTGATCATGCTATGTATCTATCTTATTGGCCAGGCGGCCCCATCATCTAGTGGTCAGTGCGTATGGATACGAGTCTAGGGGTCTCGGGCTCGATTCCCAGCTGGTACCTTGGGTATTTTTCCCGAAAGGGGAACTACCCCATTACTCACCAAGGTAGGATATATTGGGATGTAGTTAGGTTAAAGTGTTTCTACTGGTTCCTCACGCTCATATTCACTATCACCATCACCTCATCTCATCGGGACATGGAAAGAGCCTCCACTGAAAGGATGTACGATTAGTACATTCGGGTGTACCCTGGGCAACGGTACATTAGTACTGGCTAATCTTTCCACAAACTGGAATATAAAGGATGCAGCCCAGACGTCCAATATATATATATAACTTTTATTATCCACACTAAAATGCAACCAAGATAGGTAAGCTTGATACATAGAAAGATAAACTGAGGGTACGTGTGACTCGGACTTTACTATGAATAGGCTACTATTTTTAGATTTAAATAAAATTAAAATGCCTTTTAAGGAGACGTCCTAGTGAATTTTCATTTATTTTTAAAAGTTATTTGAGGAATTTAACGTGCACTTTCTAAGCTGATTAAAATATATCAACACGCGAGAATTTCTATGAGTGAGCTTGAAGGGATTTAACAATTTTGCCGGGAAATGATAATACTGTACTTAATAATAATTAGCACTGCGTCTTGTTATACGTTCGGGTTATACGATTTAGTACTAATTACGCTAATGGGTTAGGAATTGGGAAGGCTGAACATAGAGGAAGTGAACCCGCATTTGTGTAAAGGAAGAGAGGAAAACCATTTAGTAAAAACCACCCCAGCGAGATTGAACCTCGATCTCCCCGTCCTCGACAGTCTAGCTCAACATGAAACTAGCACGTTAGTTAATTACGCCACCGAGGCGGGTAGCCGGGAAATGTATTTTCACATAATACGTTAGAGGGTTCGCTGACATGCCACAATCGACATGGGACTCGAACGGCTTTGCTCCCCCTTCCAAGGAAGTTGTTCTGCGGATTTTTATCACGAGAAAAATCGGTCAACCCCTGCTAGGTTTAAACCCACTAACATCGGGCCCTGAGGCGAGCACTTTACTCCAAGAACACAGAGGTCAACGTCTTAACGAAAAATAACATAACCATCCCATCTACCGTAATATTATTGTGGATTTGTACGAAGAGGTGCGTTTTACTTGCAGACGTCACATCCGGTATCTCACCTGTGTCATCTGGCGTACACAACACCCACTAAACTACCGAGGATTCCACGAAACACTCTTGACAAGGTGATGGATTAGTTTACACCCACACTTTTACAGGAATGATGGTATTTTTTTCCACGAATTGTTTATTAGAAAACAAGAGAGAGAAAGATTAATGAGGGGAAGTTTGCGTGCTCAAAGTTTCCACGTAAAGTTGAAAATTATTTATCAACCAAACAAAAATTGAGTGACTCGCAACGAGGTAAAGAATAAAGGGCAACAAAGGCTTCTATCTCATATTGTCTGATTCACCAGTGATGGAGGAGGTTAGGGATCACATTTTTATAGTAAGATATCAGAAGTGCCTGGCATTGCCGGGGGTAGCCATGCAATTGATTTCGTAGTTACCCCTAGCAAAGCTTTTCTTTGCTTCAAACAGATAGAAAAACAAACTCTTCCTTTTATTAATATAGATGGCTTACTCTTGATATGACAACAAAATTTAGTTTAAATGTGGAAAATACGAACAATATTTAAGCAATGAAAATGTATGTATTAAAAATTTAAGATTATTTTAAGATTATGATGAATTTCATCAAATCCTAATGTTTATCGTAATTATAGTTTAAACAAATAGTTTTGATCTATTGCTCTACAAAATTGAAAAGGCTAAAATAAAAAAGTTATCTAAGTTTGTAGTCCCTGAAATGAAATTTTGGACAAGAGATATTTCAACTTTGATGTCATCTTCAGTCTGAATAAGAGGTGAAGTGATGAAACTCATCAAAAATAATTTTAAAACATTTTTGTCATCAAGTGACTGCAGGTGAATTTCTTCAAAATTCTAACTTCCTCGCTGCCAGTGGAAAGTTATTAAACGCGCAGTTCTACATAACATGTGCTGTTCTAAATATATATATACATATATATATATATATATATATCAGTTTTACGTCCAATTTTTGTCCATTTATTAAAAAAACACTGTCCTCAGCTCTACCCCCATCTGTGTAAATATGCAGGTAACCCAAACGTGTGGTAAGACTCGGAGCACGCGGACAGGAAAATAGTGACATTTATTTGGCTTATGATTAAAAGTAACTGTCTAAACGCAATGTCTGAATACAAATTTATTTCAGCAAGAAATATTAACAAAGATAAAATAATAAGCCATAACGTAATAGATTTTTTAAATAACTTTGAGTGACACACTATTTAACTTGAGGGTGCCGTTTAGTTGGAGGAAAATATCCTCACACTGCAGCATTTCTCGTAAGATTATCCGCTTTGAAGCTTTAAAACAGCTAAAATGATTCTCAATTGATAATCAACATATAAATTACCCCTTTTAAGCCCATTCACTCTGGTTATTTTAATACACAGTTTTTTGTATCTCACGAAAAAATAAATTGTACGACACTCTCACACAAACTTTCTCATATTGTGTATTATAGCTTAGAAGATAATTTTCAAACATAGGTTTTAAGTAAACTACCCTTAATTATATTTACCTAATCAAAACAAACCCATTATCATCTTGATGATCACAATAAACATCGTTATATATAAATTTTAAATCAAATTGTTCAAATAAATTCAGAAAAATTTAAACATTCAAAATAAATTATCTGTAAGTTACCTTAAAATTATATAACTGTAAAAATAATAATAATTCTTATTTATCATGGAAAAACTATTCCCAGTTTGAATCCAATCTTCAAGGTCAGTTAAAAAAAACTAATTTTCTATAATTTGTCGTAAGTAAACTACCCTTAAATAAATGTAGTTTATATAAATAAAGATACTTTATTATTTATAATCTAAAATATTCCCCCAATACTAATTAAAGCCAAATCGTTAAAGCTATTTTTTTTAAACTAATTTTATCAAAATCAGTCCTTTGTTAACTACTAGTATATGATTTGTTTAAGAAAAACAAATCTCTATGATTATTTATCAAGCAAACAACTTAACAGATACCCATTTTGGACTAACTCGCTAGGGCAATTTTTTAATATTTTAAAAAGGCAATTAGTAAACTACCCATAACCGAATTTCCCCCAACAACAAGTATAAAGTGTTATTTGTCATGTCCATGTCAAACACTCTCCAGATATACATTTTTAAGAACAATCGTTAGCGTCACTCTCAAAATAATTTAAATGTTCAAAAATCACTCATAAGTAACCAACCGTTTATCGAATTTCCCACAAAACCAGGTATATAGGGCTATTTGTAATGTAAAACACTTCCAAGTTACCCTTTTAAAACAAATCATTGGGAATATTTAAAAAATATTTCTCGTTTTTGAAAAATCTGTCATTAGCAAACTACCCATAAATTAGTTTTTACCCCAAAAACAAGTATACAGTTTTATTTGCCATGTCAAACACTGCCAAGATACCGATTTGAAACCAAATCGTTAAAGCCACTTGTAAAACATTTTTAAGTTTTTGAAAAATAAGTCATCAATAAACTACCTATCCATAAATGAGTTTTCACCTCAAAAATAAGTACACAACGCTATTGGTTATCTCAAACAAATTTTAGATATGCATTTTAATCAAAATTGTTAGAGCCATTTTTGAACATTTTTGAATTAAGAAAAATCACCTATGACTATTCTACCCTTAATTTAAGCGCTAGGCTTATAATTGAAAAAATGTCCTGAGGTGTATATCCTATTAAAGCTAAATATCAAGTTTTAATTAAATCCATCCAACCATTTCGGATCCGTGGCCAGGGACAGACAGACAAAATTGGGGAAAGATAGAATGGTAAAATCCATTTTTTTTTTTTAGTTCGGGGTCAAATAAAACGTAAATATTATTCATAATATCGAGATAGATTTTTCACGGTCACAATACTTTCTCTTGATATGAGAAAGTATAGGCCTTAAATGGAGCTAACTCGTTACTGCACTGGGGTCATCAATTATCTTAAACTCCTATATTGTGACCCTAATAAAAAATATTTGTTTGAAAGGGGTTACATTTATGTTTATAACCGTTTAGTATGATGTCAGAACTGCGATATTTCGAGTGAAACGTCACTAAAAATGAGCCAATTACAGTCTTTCGTTTATAATTTTAAAATAATTAATCTTAAATCATAGATTTTTAATTATATAAAGTGATGTAACTTTTACCTACAATATGGTGCGAGCCATATCTTAAAATGTGAGACCCCTTTTGAAATAATGAAAATTTATTGACGATTGAAACGCGTCCCAGCGATCAACTTGTGGGCCCCCTTAAGTAAATAGGAATAGGATAGTGGTCATCACTGAGAAAATATATCATTTAGGGGAACATGGATAGGAAGACGAACAGTTCCAGAGTTAGCTAACAGTGAGAAACATGTATGAGGACAGAAATAAGATTGAGAATAGTGTCAGTTCTGTATCACTGAGAAACATGTATGAGGACAGGAATAAGATTGAGAATAGTGTCAGTTCTGTATCACTGAGAAACCTCTAGGACAGGAACAAGATTGAGAATAGTGTCAGTTCTGTATCACTGAGAAACCTCTAGGACAGGGATAAGATTGAGAATAGTGTCAGTTCTGTATCACTCAGAAACCTCTAGGACAGGAACAAGATTGAGAATAGTGTCAGTTCTGTATCACTGAGAAACTTCTAGGACAGGAACAAGATTGAGAATAGTGTCAGTTCTGTATCACTGAGAAACCTCTAGGACAGGAACAAGATTGAGAATAGTGTCAGTTCTGTATCACTCAGAAACTTCTAGGACAGGAACAAGATTGAGAATAGTGTCAGTTCTGTATCACTGAGAAACCTCTAGGACAGGAATAAGATTGAGAATAGTGTCAGTTCTGTATCACTCAGAAACTTCTAGGACAGGAACAAGATTGAGAATAGTGTCAGTTCTGTATCACTGAGAAACCTCTAGGACAGGAACAAGATTGAGAATAGTGTCAGTTCTGTATCACTCAGAAACCTCTAGGACAGGAACAAGATTGAGAATAGTGTCAGTTCTGTATCACTGAGAAACCTCTAGGACAGGAACAAGATTGAGAATAGTGTCAGTTCTGTATCACTGAGAAACCTCTAGGACAGGAATAAGATTGAGAATAGTGTCAGTTCTGTATCACTCAGAAACTTCTAGGACAGGAACAAGATTGAGAATAGTGTCAGTTCTGTATCACTGAGAAACCTGTAGGAGGACAGCAATAGAAGTGCCAGCATTGACTTAAGCAAACTAACCTTGGCGTAGGGTGACATTCGTTTAGGAACTGAGCCAGCATTCACCCAAATCGAATATAGGAACCCCTACAAAGTGTCCCCATCCAAGTGCCGAACCCGGTCCTACCCAGGTAGCGCGCAATCAGCCCGGCCACCCCTGCCTGGTATCACATGCCGGAGCTAAGATGATTGAACATTCCAGACGTCTTGGTAGCGGCCACTGCACAGCTAATTTGTATTTAACGGCAATTAACGACATTGTTATATTTGGAACGTCCGTGGGTGGCTAATTTCAAACGTCAACAGCGGATGGAGGAGAACTGGGAGTGAGAGCAACATGGAAGGTGGGATACTGAGGAGGGGGGGAGCACATTTTTAGACAAGCGGACGTGAAGGTATTTCCATGGGGGCCTATACGGTTTATATATATGAAAGGAAGGAAACATACTTCATGACATTAACTTATTTTTTTATGGAGGTTTCTTGCCGCGCTTACGTTCACACCGTTTCAATAACATTTAACATTTTTGATCTCTTCCTTCTAGTTCCAATATTAACTTATTTGTACACAAGTTCATCCTGCTATCTATACTGGATGTGTAGTATTAAGTGTACTGCCATAGTTTAATTTAATTTAAAAATTGTGTACGATAGTGGTTTGTGTTTAGAAAGCGCCGTGAGTGCTACAATGTAGTACTTCAACCACCCGCACCGGTAAATGTCAAGATCATCCAGTCTGGTTTGCCGGTGATGGGGAGGTCGCGTTTGGAATCAAGGCCAGGTGCAGTGATGATGGTTACTCCTAAATAGTTCCCCACTCTCTCATCAGTCAAATGCGGGTAAATGTATTCTGAATCATACCGTCGCAGTCGCTTATTGACATGCTCTAGTGCTTCCTGAAGGGGAGAACGAGAGCAAATTATAACATGTACCGACCAATTGGTCACACCATGCTATTGACTTAAAAAACGGGATGTCGCATTTCGCGAAGATCCTGGTTTATGAAAATAAAGGACGATGGCGTGCTTCTAGAGCTCAAAGAAGTGGCTCAAGAGCAGGATGGCGTTGAATTCCTCGAGGAAGTTAATAGCCTCCAAGGGCAGCTTTCTCAGGATCGTGCTACTGATACCGTTTCTTCACCCCTACCCTATTATCGTAGTTAGATATGTATAGGCCGGACGGGTATTAAGACGCTCTGCAAAGAAATCTGCTACTTTTTATGTACATGGATTTCAGGGAATATAATTTATATTGGGACGTTAGTACACTGGTCCTCAAAGCATTGGCAGTCCCAATATAAACGGGAGTATGGCATTCCAAATTGGATGGCGACCGTTGGTCCATCCTCTCTCGTCGACACAAACGTTGTCATCCACGAAGAGAAGACAGGAGCGACCAGTGTACTACTCGAAAGCGGTCATCGCGGCTCGTGGAGAGTTCTTGGGAAAGCCTCGGAATGCATATATTTTTTTATTACTATTTTGTTTGTCTCTCTCAGCAAATAAAGTTGGAAATATTTGACACTTCAAATCGTCCTGAGACGAGTGCCTCGCAGTAAACACTGCGCACCGCAGAGAGCTAGCGGCCAAGTGGAAGGAGGGGAAGGGGGAATGTGATAGGGTCATTTGCACCTGTGCCTTACACGCCGAGGTAAAACACGTGGCCCAAGTCCCTCATTTCAGACTGGAATACATTTATAAAGAACTTCACTTTAACTTTTGCCTGTTTCAATGTTAAATTGGTCATAATGGTCTGAAACAAGGTTGGTTTCATTTTGGATGACACTGACGAAGATATTCACTATTTGTATTTACGTTCTTATACAATCACTAGAGTTGGGATCGCAAGATTAGACACACTTATCTAGAACTCCCAAAACTTTAATGCAGAGGATAACACCGGCGTACTGAAATAGGTGTCCCAAATTCTATACCAGGCTTGGTCGGTTATCATTGGTGAAATTAGAACCTAGCCTTCACAGTGATGACTTAAAAAACATAAATAGGCAAAAGGTTGAACTAATGGATTGGATTTAAAATTTGACGTATAACATAATAATTTTAGTAGAATGTAAACCATATATAAATATACGTGTATTTAAATGCCACTTATGCTTAAACAGACATTTAAAACAATTATTAGAATTGAATAAAATCTAACTAATAGGCAACATTCTACTTGCTTATATTTCGGTGATTACATAGCAAAGATAAAATACTGTGATGGTAAAAAGAATAGATTGTGATTTTAAAAATGTGATTTTGATGTCTGTAAATTTCTGTAGAATCCAAACAGATTTAAAAAAAAAATCATATTCAGGACAAATGTAAGGGCAAAAACATAAGAAATTAAGGTATCATACCTAAAGCAATAAATTCATGATATCCAAACATAAGGGCCCCCACCACAATATCAAACTTAATTTGGTGAACACCCGGTATGTTGTGGACTGTCAAAACATAAGGGTACACCCACCGCGATATCCAACGCAATTTGACGAACACCCGGTATGTTGTGGACTGTCAAAACATAAGGGTACACCCACCGCGATATCCAACGCAATTTGGCGAACACCCGGTATGTTGTAGACTGTCAAAACATGAGGCCACACCCACCAAGGTGTCTAACTGAACTTTCCATTAACTGGGGCGCAGGCCTTGGAGAGACGTTCATTCATTTTACCGCTGTTTGGGTAGTGTTGGGGCCAATAGTTGTTTTTAGCACCGTGTCTTACTACCCGTTCGGTTTTTACGCCTATGTAATAATTACACTAATGAGTTAGGGATTATAAAGGTATAATTTATAGGAAACGCACCCACAATTGCGTGGAGGGAGAGTGGAAAACCGTTTAGGAAAAAACCTCAGTGCACCCGACTGGAATTAAACCCCGATATCCCTGTCTTCGGCATTCTAGTCCAACACTAAAACGTTGAAATCCGTCCCATCCTGTGTTGCAACACACACATGTAAGTTTAAAATTCAATGAAAACACTCTAAGTTTTGCCACATGAAACTTAAATGTATTTTTAAAATACATTTATTAATATGTATATTAAATATAATTAGTTACTTCATAAAAATGAACGTGTAAAAAAGTTCCTGTTGTAATCCTTAGCGGTATCCCCTACTAAGTAAAAGTTTGTAAAAATAATTATCACGAAATCTCTGTGACTATATGTATCTAGTATTAGTTAGTCCAACACCTCAGATCAGTCCGTGGCACTTCTAACTACTAAGCTACGGGACCGGGATTTGATTACCGATATGGCCCAAAAAATTATCATTGGCTAAGTTAGGAGTTTCTCCTTTCAGCGGAATGTATTGATGGCCAGGGAACTGGGTGTTGTATCTGTTCTAATGTCAAGTGAGTTTGTAAGCCATGCTTATAACACAGAATATTATTACAAGGGGAAAGACTAACGGTTTGGAGTCTACTATATTCAGGAGGTACCAGGTGCTAACAATTCGCAGATAGGCCAAGCACCCGAAAAATAATAATGTTTCCCTCTTAATGGTTTCTTAATTCATTTCTGGGTGAATGCTGATGCATTTTAAAAATCAATTCCCCTAGTTTTGTGCTCTTTGATTAATATAATATACGCTACGTACATCCTTATTAATAGAGAAAAGAATGGCATTTTAAAATATTGATGTCAATACAGAGGGCGGTAGGGTAGTTCATCATGTAGTAGATTATAGGTAGTCTTCTTCACAAAGTAGACTCCCACCACTCCTCTCCAGGCGAATGCCGGTGGAGCTCCTATCCTCCCAATCTCCTTTCATGTTTGAAGCCTTCTGTTAGAAAGTATCAGTAAATAGTAAACTAAAAAAAGCCCGATGAACGCGCGTGGAGGCGCTCCCACGGCCGAGAGCGGGTGGGACGCGAGCAGGCCAACGAACCCCCTTTTCTGCTCTGTGACGGGAGCTGACGTTCAGCTGTCACCGCGTGTACAGGCCGCTCGCTGTGAGCTTGCAGCACTGGCGTACTAAGGGGGTTATTTACACCCCCTTAACCTTCCCTAAAATCGCTATTTTTAACAGAGCCCGCACCGGTGGTCACGTGGATTCAGGTGACATTATCGTCTCATCTGGTTCGCTGATGATGGGTAAGTCTGAGTTAGTATCCCTGAGGGTGAACTTCTAATTATAGCCTTCCTAAACCCTAGGACCATTAGCGTAATTAGTAGGTCTACAAAAGCTTATAGCCCGAACGGCGCTAAAGAAAAATTAAAACAAGGCTTGTGATTTGATATTCAAATTTTTAACACTAAAATGCATTAAAAAAATCCCATTTGGTAAGAAAAATACAAAAATAATACCTTTGATTGATTTTACTCAACCCTCTCCCTTACCCCAATTTTCCCTGCCACAAAGTACATTTCTGGCTCGTGGACACGCATTCGGTACCACGAAGCTACCCCTTGGCAAGTCAAGTAACCATTATTATTATTGTTATTATTATTATTATTTGAGGTATTTAAGGTGCACTTTCTGAACTGACTGATATCAGAAAAAGACCTAAAACTAACTTAGGGTTCTATAACAGACACAACAACCAGTCTCCCGGCCGTTTATTCATTACTGTGAAAGGGGAAGCCTTATTTCCACAACAATGATTTCCTGGGCCATGCCAGCGTGATTAAATTATTAAATACTTTTAGTGATATAATATACGGCATAGAATAAACTTTATTACAAATCAAAGGTTTTATTTATTTTTACAAGACAAGTACAAGCATTCTAAGTATTAGAGAGAAAAACACCAACACTTAAAAACACTAAAAAAACTGATAAGCGTATACAATTTCCTGCTTATTGCATTTTGTTATCATCGTGTCTCACTACCTGTTCAAGCTATTGGCAAAAATATAGATACACCATGGCTCCTTTGGTGTGGACTGACCGCTCACAGCTGACTTCTGACAGTCAACATTTAGGTATATTCCTAAATTTTGACTCTCAGAAGTGACAGCTGCTAAACACATGTTTTTTGCAGATCATATGCTTCGGCGTAGGGATACATAATTTGGTCTGGTAACTTTTCAAAGCCGTCAACTGTCAGTCAGCACACCAAAGAAGCCATGGGGCTACTGCAATTACTCTAATGGAGCAGGGATGAGAAAGGAAGCATTTTAGAGGTAATCTAACCGCATTTGCGTGGAAGGAGAGTGGGAAACTATTTAGGTAAAACCAGCCTCAATAGACCGGTATTCTAATCCCGATCTCCCAGTGATCAGCAGGCATCTTTAACACGAGAGTGACGCTTGAGGCCGTTCAGATACCGAAGCAGGTCCCTGCTTATTCTTTCTCTACCAATATCTACTGTCCATCAACAATACTTTTCTTTCGATACGAGTACGGCATCGATACTTTTATTCATACACTAAAAATAAGTAAAGTTTTAATACTTTGGTTCGGTAGTTGTGACTCTCCCACGATTGAACCATTGTTAACTTTAAGGTGAACTAATAAAATAATAAAATTGATTCTTAGCAAAAAGAAGTAAGTAGGGATTATAAATAATTTTCGTAGGAGTTTTTCTTCCTAAAATAAAAGTGTAGCAACAATAATTAAATACCCGCTTAGGTGACCGTGTGGTCTATCGTACTACTCTCGCAGTAGATTAGACTACATTTGAAGTGGGAGATCGAGGTTCGAATCTTGGTAGGGTGATTTTTTTAAATGGTTTTCCGCTTTTTCTACACGTAAATGTGGGTACACTTACTATTAATAAAATTGTCCTAGTCCCTAAAACCATTAGCGTAATTAGTACATGAGCATACAAGCCGAACTGGTAATAAGACTCGATGCTAATAAAAATAGATATATATTTGTGGACCACGGACTGCAACGATTCCGTAGACCACCGGTTAGGAAACACTATTCAACACTATCTATCATGATTTTGGTAAGTAGCCCGTTCTGGAAGACCTTATGTTTGGTACCAGAATCCTGCAGTATAGTAGTATTTTAGTCGGAAGAAAGGCCTTCCAGAACCAACTTCCTAGTACCATTCTATAAGATCTTTATTCCTACCAAAATGCTACTACACTGTAGAGTTCTGGTACTAAATAAGGCCTTCCAGAACCGGCTTCCTACTAATATCAGCGTATACTTACTCTGGCCTACTCTATCCGGTTCAACTGCAACCTTATGACGGAGGGAGATTAGCACGCTTGTTCCCCCTATTCGCTCAGCTGTTCTCAAAGAGTTGGAACGCAGTCAAATGGCTCTGATCTCACAGCATGGACATTTTTACTGAAGGTCTGTGACGCCGACAGGGAGTAGGTGTCATCTACCAAAGAACAAGTTGTTTTTAAACTACAAACTTTGAGAACAAACCTTTTTTCCAAGCAATTTGAGTCGACACCACGGTTCGACAAGCCAATATACCAAATCAAAGAAATTGTTTTCGATTACAGTATTTTAATATTTAGGTGTATCGCTTTGACGAGTTCCTTTCTTCACCACAACGTGGCAGCACTTAACAATACACATACAAAATTTTTTTAGGACAAACACGTTTTCAAATCAAAATGAGATTATTATTTTTTCAGTTTCATAGTTTATTTTTACTAAGTGCACTTCCTGAAGATCATTCGTATTAGAACTTAAATAATTTCTACAACAGGCAAAACACTAGTGTCACATCACTGTGAAATGGGAGACCCAGTTTCCCTCAGGAGGAATATTTCAGGATTTGGAACTACTCGATACCCTTATCTCAGTACACAGAGGCACTGTCGATTGAACTAAGGTGTCAAACTTTATTATGAATAAGTTAAGGTTACACTGGAGGGAACACAACCAAACTGAACGTTCACATGTGTTCGATAACATTAGCATATTATGTTCACAATAGGCACTGAACAGCCGCAGATCTGACGCTGTTAGTTATTGATCAACGAATTCGCAGGATATGTGTGGATTTGATTTGACACAAGTTTTATAATAGTGAGGTTAATAGAGTTTGAAACATGGCTGAACCCTGAATATGACCGGTAGAAAGCTCATTGGATTGTTGGCGAACCAGGTGAATTTATATACCTCTCCAGCACCCATACCAGTATTTATTTTCCTCTCCTTTCACACCCTCCCTTCTGAATGAAGTTAGCAAAGAAATGGCTTTTTTCCTTCACTTCTTTTACATCAGCTTCCAGTGCTTTCAATAGAGCTTTCCATGCATCAATATTTATGTTTATTAACTTATACTCCAGGTCGTACCCCGAAGGAAAGGGTGCGATTGGTATTATTAGATTCAAAGTAATGCCTTTCCATCCATCCACTCAATTTTCAACTTAGTTAAAGTTCCACGTACAACAAGAGGGAAATTAAGTTAAACGCAGCTGAACTCAAACCATTTGATGTGAACTAGACCTAGTACCCGGTCACATTGAAAGAAAACTGAGCCGGAACGAATACGAATATTTGTTGACGATTTTCTGAAAAACCGACAATGGTCGGGGCAAAAGTTAACGCTTAGTGATAATGAGCAAAGCCTACAGAAAGGGGTTCGCCGTCGCTCTCTGTGCGGGTTACTCTGAACCGAGTTCCGTGATTACTACTGGTCGTTCGGTCGTGTTTTCTCCAGCGCAACAGTAGCTTAGAGAGATATAGCAGTTCGGTTAATATGCGGTTTGAAGGGAGCAGACAATATTACGGGGAAGCACTAGCTTGACCAGATGTTCGCAAAATTTTCTAGCTGACAGTTACAAAAAATCAAGCAATATAATTCTCGGAAACCTCTCTTTAACCCCCTTAAAATTAAAAAGTAATATCAATAGAAATTGTAAGTTAATTACGAACCACATTTCGTTTAAAAGTTCATAAGCTCTTGTATCAAAGTTGTTTTATCAAACATTAAAAAATACCTTTAATATCATTTGACTTTACGCTTTATATATATATTTTTTTTAGTTTTAAATTTGATGAGTGCAGCAAATACGTTGTTTCTTTGTTTGTGTGTGTGTGTGTGTGTGTGTGTGTGTGTGTGTAGTGGTCCAGAATTGAGATGAAATGTACTCACAGAAGAATTAGCGAGGAAACCCATTATAAAAACCAGCCTCAGTACGTCCAACCTAGATTCGAGCCTCAGCTTCCCCATCAGTGGCAGTTCAGCCTCTTTTGAAAGTGACGTCTTTTACCATGCCCCCATTGATGTGGGTAGGATCCTAATCTACAAAAAATATGAGGTGTAAAACTTCAATAAAAACATTATTTCAAAATCAGTCACCAAGTAAAATCTAAAAATGCAAGGAAACCATTTTGCGAACCACTGAGATAAACGGCCAACTGATGCGTCCCAAGGAGTTCTTAGCGCGGATCTTTCAAACGCGGACTATGAATAGATCTAAAAATCACTCGCATGTACGCGTATTTTAAGTTCTATCTTCGATCCTACCCCACTAGCGTGAACATGCGACTATCCCGGACGTTGGTAATACTCTGAACACGAAATAAAACAAGTAAACATTGGTCTCACCTCCCTCTTCCCCTACTAATAATTCTCAGACGAATTTATAAAAAAAAGCAAAAAAAAATGAACATTCCTCTGAGGTAAATCATTTCTGACGGTAGTTCTAGTTCAATGAAACCGGTTGTAATTACATCCGGTGCTCTGCGCAAGACGTACAACCACTCTTTCGTCATTTGCTGATTGTTTTTATAACATTAAATGGTGATAAATGCTATGATTGAACACATGTCTTATTTTTGAAGAAATAGCCATGAATATTTATTGTTTCTTTAATAACTGCTTTGCATCTAGAAATTAACACCGAAGGTCGTGTTACACTGCTCTCGGACACCTTAGATCACATAAGTTGTCCATCTCACCCACTTACTACCTAAAAGTGTAGAAATATTCCAATTTATCTATAGGCCTGTGAATATAGAGAGAAAAAAAATGCGCAGAAACAGTCCAAGAAGAAAGGTTTGCAGCTATACTAAGTTTTTTTTTATCTAACTAATGTCGCTCATCCCGCCTATTCATGTGTAATGTCAGCTTTATCGTTATTTTGTGTAGATTTGAAAAAAAATAAGCTCATACAGGGTGAACTGTAGTTTTTTTATTTGAGTTTCCCCCCCGAAAGTGTTAAGCAAACCCAACTTAACCCCATGACTTACAAATGTATTTTCAATAAGACGTCGTTAAAAAAAAGTAATGTACACACATTTGTACATCTCAAAAATATCTACAAGCTACTAAAAAGTTTATTTCCACATGAAGAAGCGCTATGGAGACGACTAAAACAAGGTGCAATATCCCATTCTAGTAAAATTGTCTGTCATGAGAAACGTCGGAATAAATAAGTAAATACAAACTATAAAAAGTAATTTATAAATGATAAAAAAGAGACTAGTGGGAAAGTTTACCTATAAAGTCGTTGAATATCCTAACGATACAGCGATGGCTTCAAAACTCGTTAAACTCTACATCTATCTAAGCTATTTACTCACGAGATATTAGGGAAAGCAGCATATGCATATGTATAATAAAATGGGAGTAGGGATAGGAAATTTATAAATTTAGAGGGAATGCACTCGCTTGAACATGGAGGAAGAGTAGAAGAGCATTTATGGAAAACAATTCTCAGTCCAGCCGGGACTTGATATTTGATCCTCCCCAACGCCCTCTTCCCGTCATCGGCAAACCAAACCAGGCAAGATTGACTACTTAGCCCGCATATCCACCGGTGAATTTTAACAACCCAGATACTGACCTAGATTTTACCAAATGGATAGCAGGCTGAATCCTTATCTTCGCCGCCAACTAAACTCAAACTTGTTTCCATTGAACTTACGGTTAACCACCTCTAAGAGTAAATACAAATGGGTGTTTTCAGCCCACACGCTAAGAACTCGGAATCGTTAACCCCCTCACTTGCTTATAAACCAAACAATTCGTTTAACCTGCCGATATCCGATACCCCTTTCACCCAAATTTCACAAAGGTGGTCTCGGTATAAAGCTCCTAGAAGCGCTAGAGCTCTCGTCCCTCGGCTGAGGCCATGTATGTCTTACAACAGTCGTCCAGCCCACGTCCTGTTTTAATACAGTCCATCAGAATCTGAGGGTTTTTACTATTTAATAGAGAAAGGTGTATTTATGATCTGCATTATCGAATACTTGCAGCACAAAAACAGTTTCATCTCCCTAATCAAACTAGTGTAGTCATAATAAATACTACTATATTGGTTTTAAGTAAATATTTAAAAAAATGAAAAGTGTCACTTTTTATTCCAACTATCATCAATGAGTATTATGTTTCTTATGGTCCGCTCTGTTTGTGACACCGTGCAGCTTGGTCCCCGGGCTATGAACGGTTGAACCGCGTTGTTTAAAAAAATGGGCGCACATTTGTCCGTATCTAATCGAATCGATTCAGTTCTATACTATCTCGTATGAAAATGGAGGATAAACTTCAATCGGGAATATTTTCCGGGTCGATTCGATATGCCATAGTGTGCGCCTACCTTTACAAGAACGGTTTCCGGCCCGCCACAGGTCTTCCTTACAAGTCTCCCATCGCTGGGAGTTATGAGCCAGTCCCACCCACCCACCCATCCCAGAATAGCGGGGGGCCCCACCGGAAAACGTAAACCAGCCGGCAAATTGAGGAGGGGGGTGGGGTGAGAAAGAAGATGTGCTCTTGGGACAGGGACACAGGAAGGTGATGCAATCGATAAGTCACAGAATCATATTCACATAATAAACAACATCCCACGTGATAGTATATTTTAAAAGTTTAAGCTTGGTTCAAGTTTGAGACTTGATGTAATAAATGTGGTTTTGATGTTGTTTTCCTTCAACGCGTCGTACCACCCGTTCAACCTGTACTCACTAATTACGCTAGTGAAGATAAGGCCAAGAAACTAGAATAAATTTACCTGCATTTGCGTGGAACGAGAGAGTGGGAAACTACAAAGTATGATAACAAAATATCAAGCCGGGATTTGAACCTTGACCTCCTTATCATCGACCAATCAGACTAGATTAACCTGACATATAGTCTGTGTGTCCACCGATGCGGGAAATTAATGTGTTGATTTGGCAAAAATGTAATAATAATATTATTATTAGCACCGCGTCTTACTACCCGTTCGGGTTATACGCACTTACGCTAATGTGAAATGGTAGGGTGATTGTGAGATGTCGTGGAATCCGAACCACGGTGGAGGCCTGGCATTCCCCACATTCACAAGATGTCTTGTCAGAGGGGAAGGAAGGGTTTGGTAATAATAATAATAATAATAATAATAATCATAATTAAATGTATGTGATTTAATGATTATCTGGGCCACGATGTTCCTGTTTGGACAAACTATCATTGCACCGCTGAACACGTGGACTAAGGCGTTAGTCTCATCATGTTTGATTTGCTGGTATCGAGTAATTCGTGACTCGAATCCCTAAAAGGTGTGAGATCTGGCTATTTTACTGTATGGGTTCCTACTCACTTCATTCACATAATTTGTTTTCAAATATTTACCTAAATATTATATCAAAATAAAGTTCATAGTCTACATATATCTTACCACTATCTTTTACTAACGCAAATACATTTTCTCTAAAATTCAACTTTTCTCGTCCCTTACCCATCAGAGTTCATGGGAACCCTTAACATTTTTCTCCTACATTCTTTGTTCTTAAAAAATAGTCTCATAGAAGGGGTGTAGTGTAAAAATGTAGCGTTTTTTAAATCTTTAGTGAGCTTTTGACAGTTCATATTTTACGCTTTTAATTTCTTCTAAAGGTATCATTTTCTTTGAATGTGTACCACGTCTTAACGCCCATCCGGGCTATCTACATAGTTACCCTAATGATGTAAGGATGAGGAAGGTAGCACTTAAAGGAAGTGTACCCGCAATTGCGTGAAGGCCGAATGGCAACTAATCCAGGAAAATCCACACTCAGTTCGTACGATCGGGATTCAAATCCAGATATCCCCATCTTCGGCAATCCAGCCTATTACAATGACGTCGTGAAGACGTGATTTAAAAGTCAAATTAATCCACGGGATAAATTAACAAACTTGGGGCGTATTTTGGGCCAAAACCTTTAGAATTAAGCTATGTTTGCTTCAATTTATTGTATAATTTATAGTGGTTTTTTTTGCACCACGTCTTACCCCCGTTCTGGCTAAACACATTTAAACCATGCATGTAAGGGACGAGCAAGGTGAAATTGGCAGAAAATGTATCTTATTTTGCGTGGGAGGGAGTCAAATATTTTAGCAAAATTGCCTTCAGCTCATCCGGCCGTGATTCGAACCCTGACTTCCTCACCAACAGCAAACCAGACCAGAATAGCCTGACGTTTCCACCGATTTGATTATATACTAGTTATTTGATCCTTTATACTTAAAATGATTAAATTTACAACTAAAATATTTAAAAACTTACATTTTCCCAGATGTTTAAGGTGGGAGTCTAGGGAACATGAGATCAGGGCATTCATTTTGAAGTTTTTTTTAGCAACACTTTTTTTGCAGTGAGAAGAAAAATAATTCTCCAGTAGAAACATAGAGTTAATTTGCTTCCCATGGCTATATCAACAGTTGTTGATTGTCTCTCATGGATGTCCTGGAATTTAATGACCACTTTTTCGCTTTATTAAAAAGGTTTCTCGTCTAATGCCGATATTCTTATGGCAGATATTCAACAACTGTTGCTATAACCATGTGAAGAAAATTAGACTAAATCTTTCTACTTTATTTATTTTGGCAAAAAAAAAACAAGTTTCGCTATACGTCCTACAAAAACGCTGACCCTTTTCTCGCGTCCCCTACATCACCACCTTAACTAGGTCAACAAAATCCTTGAAGCAGTATTATTTAAATATAGAAATAAAGATTTGTACATCGTACAGCTATTAGGAATTTAAAATACTAAAAAATTAGGCCTATAGCACCACCAGAAATAGTTCCAAGTAGGTTTTGTGATACAAAACTATGTATACTTTAAATTTTAGTTTTAATCGTGCATTGTGTTCTAATTCATTTGGGCTCACTCGTGCAGTGACACACCACACCGTAAGACTGCAGAACCAAAAATATAACAGGAATTACGTTCACCAAGTCAGTGCTTGATAGACGTTTCTTGAAGGGGGAGGATTGTGTTGGCGATAATAGCGGTCAATCAATAATATCATTAATTATAATTTCACACGATTTGGTAGTCACATGGTCGATGAGATGAGATCTAAGTTCGAATCTCGGTTGGGTGTAGAGATATGTGATTTTTACAAAATGGTTTTATACTCTCTCCGCTAGCAAATGTGGATACTCATCCTAATCTAACCTTCCTAATCCCTAAAACCATTAGCGTACCTAATTAGTGTATAAGCGTATAACCCGAAAGGGTAGTAAGATGCTGTGGGTGCTAAAAACATTAGCTTGTGTTAAGAGTTGGAAATTCTGGCGAAGGTGATGACTCAATGAAGCAATTTTTTATAGCTCCATATGAACCGAGTAGATTCCCTACAATCTTGTATTATTATTTAAGTTTTGAAAATCACAGTTTGAATCATTTGTTTTCCACATGTGCCATAAGTAAGTAGTAGGCCCTAATTTTCCAGAAATAAATATTAATATAAATTATAAATAGTTTGTTTACGTTTTTACCATGACTGCAATCTATATTATTATTATTATTATTATTATTATTATTATTATTAGCACCGCGTCTTACTACCCGTTCGGGTTATACGCACTTACGCTAATGTGTAATGATAGGGTGATTGTGAGATGAAATGAAGGACCTACAGTCTAACGTGGAATCCGAACCACGGTGGAGGCCTGGCAATCCTCACATTCACAAGATGTCTTGTCAGAGGTGAAGGAAAGGTTTGGTAATCAGATAAATCTTTGCAATCTATAAAACCAAAAGAGATTTTTTTTTCAACTTAGTGCAACAGTTTGTCGGGGCCCCTGTCACCCTAACTTAAGGTGGGGATGCAGGGAACGCGAGAAAAGGCGTTCGTGCAGTTTTTATAAAACTTTTTTTTTGTCAAAATAGATCATGTATTGGTTCAATACAAACATAGAGTTTATTTTTCTTCACATGGTGATATAAGCCTTTGTTGAATATCTGTCATGAGCATAGTGAGATGATAATATAACCTTTTTAAATGAAGAGAAAAAGTTTTCATGAAATTCCAGGACAACCTTGACAGATCATTCAACAGCAGCTGTTGAGGTCATCATGTGCTGAAAATTAAACTCTATTATTTGTATAGATGAACACAAGATTTGATTTATTTTGCTATAAAAACTGCAAAAACACCAACCTATATTCGCGTTCTTTGCATCCACACCTTAAATCTGTCACTGCTGATACCTTTCAAGGCAAACCAAGGTTGCACTCAATTTATCCTGAAAGGTAGCAGGTTTACCTTGTCCGTTTTCACTATGGCGTAGCTTATAAAATAGGTTCCTAGTGTAATCTGTCACGAAAAGACTGATACTTTTAATTGAAAACTGATTGTACGCTTATTTTAAGCAGAAATATAAAATACTCAGGACCAAACTGAAATTGGTATGAGCTTTCTTATAAGCTACACCATAGTGTAGCTTTTAAAGGTAGGCAAAGTTTACGACTAGGTATTCCTGCAGTAAAAATAAAATAAAACTTAAGCTATCACTTTAAAAAAAAATACTAAAAATGTACATTGTTATTTAAATAATAGCCTATTAAGTTCTCATTCAATTGAAGATTTTCCACCCACTTATATATATTTTCTCTTTTCCACACTGAAGTATAATTGATCATTTATTATTGATTGGCTGTTTCAGATTTTTTGTTCGTTTATTAATGATGTATTAATGTATCAGATTGATGAAGTATCGACCTAAATTGAATAATCTACAATATTATACTTTTATCTTCAATAGACTAAGGAGTTATTGATTACAGTTGATCCTGTTTTCTCTTACTCGAAAGCCTTTGGTCAGGATTCATGAGACAAAACCCTTCTTCCAAGAATTACTATGACGAGGTTATTGACTGGGTCCACCAACTTATTATTTACCATAATCTTACGTTTTAAAACATCATCAAGATAATAAATGGTTGTTTTGGCGCTTTGCTGTATCACTGAATTCCTTAACAATGTACACTGTACAGTACATAAAAATTACTTAAGAATAAATTATAATTATTATAAATAATATATTTCATTTTATTAATTCAATAAAAACCATAATGGACAGATAGTTTAATGGAAGAATTAGTTAAGAGTAGTGTAAGCCCGACTCAAGCGCCCCTGGTGGCTGTTGAATCTTACGTGGTTCACATTTTTGTGTCTACATGATGAGAGTCCATGATATAGTTCGTGATTCAGCTCAGCTAGACTCGGGAACCTCTGTATCACAGTTCAGAGCATTGCACATTGGAGGCTCATAATGTTGACAAATACACAGGAGGGAAGGGTTGAAGGGGGAATAGGGGTAAGAAACGCTGTCATTTCAAGACCCCACTCGGAGAGATTATAAAGAATCTCCGTCTGCTGTGTTTATAGCATAAAAAGAAGCATTTATAGGAGAGGGGTGATGGGATGAAGGCAGTAAAACACACAGACAAAAATAAATTTCTCATCCATGTTTTATTCAACTTCTTTGAAAAGGAGGGTAGAGGGAGAATGAATAGGGAGAAGTTAGAAAAGGGAGAAAATCCAAACACGGAAGAAAAAAAGGAATGAGATATTTAAAAAACGCTGTGTTCGTAGTGGAAGCTTCTTGCATGTGCAATGTACAGCCTCGGGTAAAGCTCACTCTATTCATCTAACCATCTTCTAGAAAAATATTACTTTGAATAAGTTATAAAACAGCTTACAGTAATAATAGCTTATTACTAGTAACCAAGCCTGTTTATAATTTTCTTTTTTGTACATTTATCAGTAAATTATACCAATAATAGTTATGAAAGATTAATATCATTGTTTCTTCATATTGGTATACTTTGTTTACACTGAACTCAGCCTTACCTTTATGGATTGCACTATGTAGTAGCTTAAAATAGTCATATTTTCATGATGTACAGATGACTTGTTAGCATGTTAGTGTGTTTTATACGTCACATATCTTGGATTCAATTGGATGAGGAGAGCAGAGCCCGGCACACCACAAACCACACTTTGGTACTCCTGAGGACACATAAATAACTGGCTGCAGCCACCACACAATGCCACACTGTTTCACTCAAGGATGACAGCATTGATTACAATAACTCCTAGATATTATTACTCGAGAATAGGGCTATCATAGCTTTTATTTCCACGTTAGGCTTTAAAAATTTTCATTTTAGTTATGAATGAGTATAGTATTATTTGATATTCCCAGTGGCCATGGTTAAAAACATTTAGTTCCCATCTTCTATAACTGGTGGCATCGGTATTTAAAGAGTTCCCTTAAAAGTGATGTGTTGTTCACTTCTAAGTGGATGTAGGCTACTGGCAATCTCATGTAGTGGCTATGAAAAAAAAAATGTATTTATTTTTTAGTTTTCAGTTTGGTTTTCTTGTGGACCAATCTTTTGCCACCTAGAAGTAGGTAACTTATTTATTTATTTAGCACCGCGTCTTGCTACCCGTTCGGGCTATACCCTTAAAACTAATTACGCTAAAGAATTAGGAAGGTTGAATATAGAGGAAGTGAACCCACATTTGCGTCGAAGAGTGTAAAACCCACCTCCAGTTCACCCGAGAGAAATTCAAACCTAGATCTCCCCGTCCTCGGTGGTCTAGCTCAACACGAAACTAGTGCGTTATCTAACTACGCCACCGAGGTGGGTACGTAGGTAACCGACGGTTTTGACACACAAGAAAGAATGCAAGACCGATGAGTGAAGAACAGTTTTCAGATTTAATTCTTTCTTAAGTTTTTGCTGTGTATTTTTTGTCAATGAATATGTATATTATATTTTATCTAGGTATGCAGCACCCACATTCTTAGATAGACCGAAATACATTTGTTAAAACACCAATTTATTTTGTTTACTCTTGGTACAATATTAATGAATGGCTTGATGCGAGAGTAAAAATACAATATTTCAGTATTTACTTGTAGGTAAGCTAATACACAACTGAGGGCTCTACCCACTTCATATATTACCACGACGATGATTATTTACAGGTACTAACCATAAAGATGTTGGGACCATATGTTTCATTTGTGGGGCCTGATCTGGAAAAATAGGTAGATTCCTTATATTAATAATTTTAGCTGAACTTTGCCATCCAGGAACTTTAATTGAAGACGATAGTCATACCAATCTTAATTGGAGGGTTCGTAAATTGATTAGTACCTATATTGTGTCACTCTTGTGATAGACTGGTTGATGATGATGGGGCTATAGGGGGTCAAGCCCGGTCGGATGTACTGTAAGAGGTTTTTACTTAATAGTTTCCCGCTCTGCCTTCACGAAGATGCAGGTACACTTCCTCTTAACTCAGCCTTCCTAATCTCTAACACATAAACAGGCCTCATAGCATATTTTGGGTGTCGTAGGAAAAGTAGGACATTTTTATGAAAAAGTAGGAGTGCCAATTTAATTTTTAAAAAGTAGGATTTGTTAAAAACACTATATTTACTTCATAGTGCCAAAATAAAATAAATAATTAAAAACATTTTAATTAAGAATAACGTTTTTATGTTATTGGGCCTATAAGAAAAAGTATTTTATAAAAGAAGAAATGCTCAACCATCATCAACCCCTTGCAATAATCCTTTTATCTCCCGCCCCCTTCCCTTCTTTTATTTATTTTCTCTTTAGTACAGTATTTATTTTACTTTGTCATTTCATTACAAATCCAAATTAGGAAATAATGATAATGAAACAAAATAATAATAATAATAATAATAATAATAATAATAATAATAATAATAATAATAGTGTTCCTTATCTTCAAAAGATGACATAGGTTAAAATAAACTTTCTTTCACCTAAAAATAAATATATTTAAAATATAATCTGTGAAACATCATAATAAAAAGAAAAAAAATTCTACCTTGCGTCTCACTACCCATTAGTGTTATATGCAACAACAACAAAAAATCACTCTGCCCGTTTTTTGGGTATTTTTTATTAATATTGACTTGTGCAAAAGTAGTCCAACATGGATGTCTTCCTATTTTGAATTTGCTTTCGTTTGTTTCTTACTTTCTCAAAAGCAGTTACTTTTTTTTACAATTTTTTATCCGGAGCTTCTAGCGTAGTTTGAACTATTTGCAAATCTTTCTGATCATTAATTTTCATTGCAGTATTAATCCTTTCATTCGCTTCTGCCACTAATGACTTATAAGATTGAACTTTTAGTTTAGCTTCTGATTTCTTCTTTTCTAACAGGTTCTCTTTTTGTATTTCCTCTTTAGCTTACTGCGATTTCTTTTTAGAAACTTTCCTATTTGCTTGAAACTCTTCACTTTGGTTTTCTTATTTTCTCTTTATCTTCTTGCTCTTGTTTCTTCCGTTCATCCTCAATTCTCTTCTCTTCTTCGAGTTTAGCCAAGTACAACTTATGGGCCCCATGTGCTTTCATGATGAAATTCTTTGTGAATGATACTGCGTTGCACTGATAGTTGTAATGTTTAAGAGCATCTTTGGTAGACTGCATGCCTCTGATGGGTACCTCAGAGTGGCAGGTCCTGTAGCCAGTAAGATAGTTTGATATTGTGAGAATACTCACTCAACATCTAGTATTTCCATGGGGCAGTACAAGGATAGCTTAACAAGTCTTTTAATTTAGCCTATTATAGTTGGAAATAGTTCATTATAACACTAACTCCAAAACAATTTTATAATCATTGAATTTCAAAGACACTGTGCAAGCTTTCGAGAATACATCAAATTTATTCAAACAGCGTGACACATTATGAAGCGAAATTTTGTTTTACTAGCTTACCAGCAAAAATGAAGATCCACATTTCAACACCCACAAACCAAACGGTTTCTTTCTTCTGGAGTTCAAAAAGTAGGAAAAGTATGAGTTTTTCCTCAAAAATAGGAAAAGTAGGACAGAAATGAGCCCTGCATTAAAGTAATTAGTATACAGGCAAAAAAACAAAACGGGTAGTCAGATGCAACAGAACAAACCTGAGGGGGCTCTCGACCCAAAGATATTTAGCCTCGTTTTGTGTAAGAATGAATGATACTCATATAAATTGAGAATCAGTTGGAACTATGGCTCACCATTGTACTTTTTTTTATTTACTAAGCGAGACCATTAACTTTCACCCTCTCAATTATAGTGCACAAGAACTTAACATAACACTAAATGTTAATTATTCTCTTTTTGTGGAAATTAATTTATAAATAGAATTCGTGGGACGTGCCAAAATGAAAATTAACGTATTGAAAGAAGCTTTATAGTGTTGAATACTAAGTGGACAAAAAATCTGAGAAAAACAATTCTGATCCAAAAACACAAATCAAAATTGATAAGGATGTTTAAAAAAGTCAAAATATTATAATTTATGGAATGGATCAAAAACAAATTAAAATAGACTTGATTAAATGTGTTTGAATAAGATGCAATTAACGTTATTTATCTGCCGTTCGCCAAATACACCATTTCTCTGACAGTTTTAAACTTCATGATTGTGGTCATGATGAATATGTAAATACTATGCATGAATAACACATTTTTTTAAATATAGCACCTTCACACCAAACTTTACGCTTGACAAATTTTAAATTTAATTATTGTTTACTCAACTAGATATTTCTTGTATTAATTCTTTATTATTTTATATAATTATCAAATTTTTGCGCGGGCCTTTGTCCGCAGTTAGCAAAGTGTTTAGTTCCAGAGTAGATGTTCACCACAGCGGCTACTGTCTCTCTATAAATATTTTTGGTAATTTAGACTCGTCAAATAATCAACTACTAACCCCCATCTCTAATTTAACACTGATAGTAGTTCTACGTGTGATAATCCATCATCATATCAGCCATGTAGGCCTACTGGGAAACCCACGCTTCAAGTGATTATCACCACCAGGTAGAATCTAATCTCGCATCCGTCCGCCCATTATGTTTGTAACATATTTTAACTATCTTCACTCAACACCCCAAACACCCATTGAATTTGAGTTCACAATTTTTGAATACTATTGGATCTGAACTTAAATTCCATAGAGAAACCTAAAGAAAATAAGAACCACTCCTGGGTATGGTAAAACCTCTAGGTTAAACAAGTTACGATTTAAAAAACACTGTAAAATAGGAAACATATTAACAAAGGAACATGTTTTGAAATCTGAGGGACGTGAAATAACAATCACTTATATGAATTGGTCTTTGTTATTATTACATTTTTTGTTTTTAATATTTACAAGACAATATACAAAGCTGCATTTTATACATACGGCCACATATGAGCACTAAAAACAAAATGTAGCATATTTTGTAGTGGCAGGTGTGTGCCACCTAAACATCATTATGATACAATATCATTCAACATTCGCTATAAAAAAAAAGTGGTTACACAATCATTGTTATGCGAACTTAATAAGTCAAAGACTAGATAATACTGGAAAAGTCTCAATCGTCTTCCAACCAATTGGAGATGAATTACTTTCATATATTATATTATATGAATTCATAATATGTTGATGAAACCTTATAAACAGAGAAAAAGATAATAAATAAGCTTTTTTTCATTTTCTTTTTTTTACAACAAATACATCATAAAGTGTTTTCAAATTATTTTTGTACATTTAATTCAGACACAAAAAACATCATGGAGAGTAAAAAACAATATTTACCTTCCCCCACAAATACACCTCAAAACATGTATTAAGTTATTCAAGGTAAGTATTGATTATACTGCATAAAAAATTATTTTTTATATTTTTATGGCAAGTGGTAAATAGTTAATTGGGATGGCACAGTTGCAAGAGAGCCCTAATTTGTTTCACACCCTTATGAAAAAAATATGTTTTCCAATTGTCTGCCACATAAAAGTTTAATTTGTACAGGTCAAATTGAGCACTATTACTCAATAAATAAAACATAAAAGAAGACATTGTTTTGTTATAAAATGAGATTATTAGTGTAATATGTTTTTCCTAAAAACAAGATAATAATAAATCAAATTAATATAAGCTTAACTGTTTAATTAATTAATCTACCAGAATTTCCCAAGAAGAACATTTTATATTGGTGTTTACACAAGAAAGTTAATGTGCCATCTCAAACAAGCAGCAGAAAAGTCATCAAAGACATGTAGAAAAGTAGTATAAATTACCAATATTTATGATGTATAAAAACAACAACACATCAATAATTGAAAGTGCAGTGAAATATTTACATAAGACTGGACTAGATTTAAGAAGATAACGCTTGTTAACATTATTTATCTTTTGATGTTAATCTTTACAGTTGATTTTACTTTAACCATTGTAAATTAAAAATAAGTTTGATGAAATTTTTTATTCAAACTTGTACAAGATAAAAATGCCATGTATTAATAATATGTGAATCTTAAATAAAAGTCTGTGTTCACAATCTGATGTGCTCATCACTCAAAATTTGTAAATAAATACTTCACATTTTAGGAATGCTAAAAGCAAACAAAAAATGTAGCATTTATGTAAATGGCATACTTTATCAGATAAAATTAAGAAAAAAGGTAAAACAAAAACACTTAAATTATAAAATAAATTAACAAAAGAAATTCACATTTTTCATCATTAAAAGAACATTCACAGCTGTCTAGTAAAAACCTTCACTAAGGGCTGAATTTATCAACCTCATATCAAGTTTTATAATTGAGTTTAAGGTCAAGTAAACAAAGATTACATTCAGTACCAAGTCCAGTATACTCCTTAATATGTAATGAACGTATTAAATCATTGGATAATCATTTGTTTTATATAGCAAATTCAAATTGGTTTCAACTACAAAAATGGCACACAGAAATGTTTTTATTGAAAAACAACCAATAAAATGGTTGCAGCATTAATGTCATCTTGCAATCGATTTTCTCACAATGTTCTGTAAATTATTTAATTTCCATATTCATACAAACATGCAAAAGGTAAGAAATTATTTAACTAAACCAGTGTATACTAATCAACAATTTTAATGGGTAAATGATTATTTGCTTAGTTCAATAGACTTTAATTTCAAGTTCATTGCTGGTTTAGTTGATCATGATTTTATTTGAAATATGTGAAACAAGTTTATAGGAAATTTAAAACAAAGTTAGTTTCAGCCCGAACTTCAGAAAATCCAAATGAAATATTTAAAATTCCAATTAAAAAATTATAAAGCTGAACAGATGATTGATGCTACTTGATTGAATAAATATCTCTAAGAAATGATATTAACATAACAGTGTTTTATATCAACAAGCTTTTTTTTATTAATCACAGAAAGTACATAAAAAAATTCTGAACTATGATGACCCTTCTGCTATATGAGTGAAAGTACAGTAGTGGTGTATCAGAGAGCGTTGCCGGGTGGGGATGTATTCACAAACTGTTCTCTCCCTCTTTGTGATTATTTGGTGACACATTTTAATAGAAATGATAAGGGTCGACTTGAGGTAAATGTTGTACCAGAGTGGGATTGCTTTTTGACACCCCCTCCCCTGTTTTACCAGGGGATAGTAGGAAAATATTAAAATAATCGCCAAACCAACACCTCCAAACCTAATATAGCCTGAGAATGATATGAAAATAATCCTCAAACCTAGCAACCCCAAACATGACGTAGCCTGGGCGTGATAGGCAAATTATATGAAAGAAAACTCCACAAATGGTAATCATACTTCAAATGTTTCACTACTAGATTGTACAAAAATAGGATTACAAAGAGAACTGTAAGAGCATGTTGTTCTTCTCTTTATTTTTTATATCAAAACACTTTACTATAATGAAGAGTTTATGAGATAATAGCAAAAAAAAAATTGCTAGTTTTTTTCAAAATGGCAGATGTAAAAGATTTTTTTTAAAGTGGCACCATGTCCTATCTTATTTGCCACAAAAAACTATACCAACATGTCAAAGTAACAAAGTGTGAACAATTGTTTTGCTTAGTAGCTCCACTATTTCACCCAGGCTACGTTTGGTTAGGTTGGTGCTGTTTGGCACCCGGCCCTTGAGCCACCCCTGGAAATGATAATTGGAAAGTAGGAGAAAAAAGGTGATTTTAAAATAGCTTAACTCTCCACCCTAAAAAAATTAACTTTAATAACCTGTTAAACTCAAACACCTTTTATAGTTTCCAAATATGTTTTTCATACTTGTATGAGAAAATTCTAGAATTTATTTGACCATAACCCCGCCCACCTTGCAAATGTCCGCGCTCTCATGTTTTATAGATGGTAGATGGTATAGATGGTAACCCCTAGATAAAGCAATAATTTTCAACCAGTCATGTTTAGGTAGCTCCCACCTTGCAACACCCTACAAACCACCACTGATAAAATGTATGAGACAACTGACACTAGCGAGGTAAGATATTGAGTGAGTGAATAACAATAACATTTACATTTAATAAATAGTAATTAGTAAAAATCTACATTGAATAATTTAATTACTTTTAAATGTTCTTTTAAAATGATTTGTATACCAGTTGCATTTTTTATAGTAAAAAAGAGGTACATTCAACCCTAACATGCTTCTGCCCTTACTCTGCCTATCCACTGATAAATCCTGTAAATCAGAGAATCCAAAAGTGTGACGTGTTTCAACCCATTTTCCAGTTCACAGACTCTTTCTCAATCCTTGGCAACAAGGCCCCTGGGTGAAAAGAAATGGTTGCTAAGGAGTCTATGTAAGACATAAAGATTCACACAATTATGTTTACACGTTACAATATATTTCTTATTTCATTTTAGCCATTTCCAACAACACACGGAATGCGGAATGTTACAGTTTCCAAGCGTGGGTACCATACGAACAGTTATTCTTAAATGTTGTTACCCATAAAGCAAGGTTTGACCAATCAAGATAAGACTTCCCACTGTCAATAGAGTTCACTTTTACACAGCAATTTTTCTAGCTTATTCCTTGAACCAAATATCTTAAAATAAATTTAAAAATGGTAAAAAGTCATAAATATAAAGCTACATATATTGAAATAGATTTATGTGATCATGCATTTTTTTATAAACTGTCCAAAAACAAGGTTATTTGGATTATTAATTAAATTGGTTTGTGTTAAAACTGCCTGTGTAGAGACAAAAAAGTGCCCATGAAATTATGTCTACCCAAAAAGAAAACAAAAAGTGTAGGCTATTTTTAATGTTGTGCATATTAATAATCTACTATATGGAGCAGCATCACGAGGATGGACATAATCACAGGGCCTATCAGAACTACTCATTGCCAGACTGTTATATTAAGGGGAAGGAGCGCTTGGTACTAAGGGGTTAAGGGAAAGCAGGGAGGCTATGTGTAAACAACACAGCCAATTCTGTCCAACATACCTTCGTTATAAAGACTTTCCTAGCGACTATGTTCCACTCATAAACCCGTCGTTAAGGAGTGGTGAGCCAAGATGGGGTAGTCAAATCCGAAACACATCATCACTTTTTTAGTCTTATTAATACTTTTACAAACAGACTGCTAGCTTTCAGTTGTGCAAATTTTAAACAAAATAAATTGTATGTCAGCAAATATTAAATATACAAAAAATAAAAGATTTTGATGATACAGGCGCCAAATAATGGAATTTGCCCTAGCAATACATTATACTAGGAAAAAAATAAATAAATTTTCAGTTAACTTTAATATTTGTACAAATTATTTGAATGTATAGATTAATAAATAAGTCCTACAGTTTATTGACAAAAAAATTAAGCTCTGCTTCAATCATAAATTACAAATGAGGTATTTTAACATGCCAATAATTAACAATTATTTGATTTAGCCTATATTATAATAGTGACATGTTTGGTCAACATGTTTACCTGAAAAAAAAATTATACTGCTTTCAAGTTTTAAATGGTTACTTAAAACAAATAAAATATTTAAGAATATGATTCATTATAATTATATTAAAAGTTTTAAGAAAAGATTGAACTTACTCAAGTGTACCTACATCCAATCATATAAGATATGGTATATTATTTATTAAATGCCATCTAGTGATAAAACATAGAAGTTAAAGGGAAAGAAGAAAAGAATCCTAAGAAACTTCTAACACTAAATTTGTACGGATATTTTGAATATATAAGATTTGACAATCTATTTTGTGGCACAGTAGGCTTCTAAAAGTGAAAAATACTATTATTTTATGGATAGCCTATAGAAGCAATTGCTTTATTATTGGTGAATAATAAAAAAATGTTTAAAGTTAAATTATTCTTAATTAGCTAATAACATTCCGATTATTACTTTTCCCCATAAGAATAAAGCTCAATTGACCTATTTTACACAATTGCATGGGGTGAGGGATAATTAATGTTTGCTTCAAGTACTTTTTGTATTATATGAATTTAATTTGGACCTTTTAAATATAACAAATGAACTAATCATAAATACAATTATTGCAGAATCATTTCAAAATAAATACAGGTATCATAATTATAGTTTTTATAGGGCTTGAGTCACATGGATTGGATAACATCAGACATTTTGGCAACTGTTACAAAGAGCGTCCTTAAGAGTGAAATCAGCAAGGCCGAAAGGCTGCCTTTTGGAACCCTTTTATTATTTGGCGGGTCTCCTACCTTGTACCCTTAATTCGAACCAATCAACTTGTGGCTGGCATCATCGTAAAAGGACTCTAAAAGGTAATATGTCCCAAGAGATTAGTGCTATAATGTCAGCCAAACTGCTGAAAGTTATCCAATCCAGCAGCACAAACTTGTGGAAAGATAATATTGAAGGCCATACATGGACTACTTAAGTTGATTTAATATTATAAAATCTAAATTTTACTTTATTTTATAAAAAGAGGAATTTTTGAATAAATGTGAAATTACAAAACAATAAAAAGACACTAAATGTTTTAGGTAGCCTAGAATAAATTTATATTCATTTAAAACTAAAAAATGGTGGTTGGGCAGGCTAATAAGTGCAATTATTTATGAATAATTAAATTTCAACTTACAGAAATTATGAACACTACTAATTATTCTGAAAGGTAGTAACTAGTCTTACGACTGATTACACTATGGCACTATCTTGTAAGCTACACCATAGTGGAATCAAGCAACAAAAGTCCACCTGTTACCTTTCAGAGAAAACCAAGTGTTTTTACAATAATGTATAATTGATCAAAATCTACTATTGCATTTGATTATTTTTCTAAATAACAATATGGCGTATACAAAATGACAATTAACGTATTTGGTGCCTGTACTATTGATTACATATTAGCATCATTCCAGAATTCAATATTGAGCAAAATTAAACATTCCTTAGGTGCTGAAATTGTTAGAATGAAGCCGAAAATACAGAAAAAAGTTAAATTTATTTCTTTGTTGAGCTGACGAACGTCTCCTATAGTCAAGCGGCCAACACAAATAGTTATTTTAGACTCGATGACAATTTAGAAAAACGTGAAACATCTATAACCTATGGCAACATATCAAACACTTTAACAGTACAATTTTTTGTTAAGTCTTGTACTGGCCATACACAGTTAATTTTACTATCGGTATTAAAAAAAGTTTCCAATGTCTCTATTGTAAATTTTGGGCATGTTTGTGTTAATTATGTGGACCCCCAAAATAACTTTCCTATCTTTAGATACCAATCTACACAACTGAAACTTCCTTTCTATGACTTCAGGATAAAAAAATAACTTAAACTCCGCTTTCTTTTAAAACCTTGATTTCCCGTCTTTCTGTCTGTCTATCTTCACTGATTTAAAAAAATCAAACAAAGAATATGTTGATACATTCACACGGCACGACATACAACATTTGCACACACTTCTCTTTCGACAACTGTTAAGACTTTCTCAAGTAAGTCTAGTTTTCCCTGATTTGTGCGCCGCCCTCTACATGAATGAAATGATGTCCAAGTCCAGTATAAGTTAAAAGTCCGGGCTGGACGCAAGAAGCCTTTTCTCCGGCGTCAAGTCCGAGGCCGGAGGCTGGCAGCGACACCCCTGCCCGCTGTACCTGGCGTAGCAACGTTCACACAGGTGCGCACACCCCCGCAGGGGCCAGTAACACCACAAGCAAGGCAGTAACACGGAGAGTAGGCCCAGGTACCCCCAGCGCGCCAGACAATCCGGCGGCCCGCACGAACAAGGGTCGTCCGCACACGTGTCCCCATCCCCATCTGGGTCCCCGGCGCAATGGTAGGACAGTCCCTTGACGAAACACAGGCAAGACGCGTAGTCCACGCTCGTCTCGGCAGAGCAGAGGCACTTGTTGTTACATAGCCACTTTGAGGGAAGCGGCCTGGGTTGACGGCATGACTCGCACCGACACCGGCTGCACTCCGGGCAGATGATCGATCCTCGGTAACACTCGCCACTGCCCCCCGGACCCCCTGACGCGCACTCCTTCTTGAAGGTGGCAGAAGCACCTGGCTGTTTGCTCACCACCGCCCCTCGGCCCGGCCACGGCGGGCCCTTGTTCATGGGCAGGTGCACCTCCTCGAAATGAGGGTCCCTCACACGTCCGACACTAGTCCTCGCCGACGACGCGCTCTTGATCACATTAACACTCGAACTGAATGGCGTCGTCACCGCCTCCGCGCCCGCCGCCGGCCGGAACGGCGTCTCCACATATTCGTTAACCGTTCGTTCTCCATCCGGCCGGGGCGTCGCCAGGGTCACCGAATCACCGCCACCGCTTCCTGCCGACGTCGCCACTATCGCTTCGATCGGGGGATGCAGCTGTCGCCGCCTAGCGGTGGCGAGGGGCTGCAGCGTGATGGTGGTGGGGGGTGGTGCCGTGACTATCGCGAGTCGCGGCCTGTGCACTCTCGTGACGGCGGGCCGCAAGGTCGTTCGAGGAGGGGCCAGTCCGCCATGCTGGGCCATGTAGTCTCTGTCTCTCTCTCACACTACGCACTCACAAGGTCCAGCATCGTCAGCTCTGTCGGTCGCGGCTTACAAACCCACCATGGCCGCCGTGACCCACGCCAGCTGAAACAAACAGACCACAAACTGAAAAACCGCTTCAAGACAAGGGTGGGAAATGAAACACTTTCAAACTATTTCCCTGAAACGAATGCAATCGAGATATCCCAAGTTTGTAAAGCTTCCACTTCAGAAAATTTAGCCAAAGAACGTTGGCACCAGAAACATTATCAAATGAACTTTAATAAAGCATTAACAGTGATTAGTTTTCTTCTCACATTCACGTATCGACTACAGAGCTTGGTGGATTAACGCGTCACTAACGTAGGAGTTCCCAGATTGTTAACACTTATATATATATTTATTTATTTTAGCACCGCGTCTTACTACTACCTGTTCGGGTTATAATCTTATGTACTTATTACGCCAATGGTTTTAGGGATTAGAAAGATTATATTTAGAAGAAGTGTCTCAGGATTTGTATAGTGTAAGAGTGGAATATAATTTTGGAAAAACCACCCTCATCCTTTTATCAGCAGTCTAGTCTATTGAGTCTATTGCGAGAGTAGCGCCTTAGACTATGCGACCGCCGAAGCAGATTTCAATATCATTTTCAAAACCTTTATTAATGAATCTCTTTCCCTTGGAATTATATTACTGTGAAATGTTTGGCAGAAAAATATCATTTATATTTCAGACTAACATCTTGGACCAGAAAACAAATCGGCCCCACGCTCACAGACATATTTGTTGGCTCATGATTCTTTGCAACCCCAGTAGTAGGAAACGTTCATCACCAACACGATTCGCTTACGTGTCTTCTGCTCCTGTGGTCCGGTGAGTGTGAGCCAAATTGGTAGAGTATTGAGCTTACATATTACAATGATTTTGTGTAACGATGTCTCTAAACCAAAGCGACTTTCTAACATTCCTGTACAACAAGTGTAAGGAGTATATAGTAACTACCCTCCACTGGTGGTCCCGCAGGCTACGCCGCTAAACTAAAACTATAGGATTCGAACCCAACCCCTATTTAAGGTAACTTTAACAGTGGCTTGTTTTTAGCCCCAGGTTCTAACCCCGTGGCCATATGTGAAGTATTTAAGAGTGATAAGTGTTAACTGAACCAGAGCCTTAGGTTCGATCCCAGCCACTATTTGAGGAACCTCTAACAATGGTGGTCACTCACAAAACTTAAGCCCCAGGTTCGAACCTGTGCGCGTAGGTCACGCGCTAAGTTCAATGTTTTTAGGCCGAGTTTGAGCCCTGTGCGCGCGCGTGTCGGGAGTTTCTCTCTCGCCCACGGTTTTCGGCCAGTTGTCGCGCCCACTCCTCTCGTTGGGGTCCCTCGCGCGTAGGACGACACGACAGGTCTTATACAGCGTCCCATCGCCTACTTCATGGGGGGTAAAGGACGGGGGCGGATCAACTCCCATCGGGGCAGCTGGGACGGTCCAACACCCTGAGATCTGTGGATATAGCGTCTACCTATTGATATAAAGGTCATGAATTCATCTCTTTTAAATTAAACAAGCGGTTGTGTTGTGCTTGTGTTTGTATTATTAATAAATTTAAATTTGGTCGCTACAAACCAGAGGGCAACATATTTTTCAATTTAGCCACAGATGAGGCAAATGATAGGTGAAATTTCCCACACATTGTAAACATTGAAACATTAGGTTGAGCAATCGAACATTTAAAACAACACACACTGTTTAAACACGTTTATTCAAAACATGTATACACTTTGACTGCTCATAAACAACTGCCTCAGACGCAAATAATGAAAAAATTAAAACGTAAGACACTTTAATGCGAAACTTGACAATCTTTTTTTCTGACGAGTTGCAGAAATATTGGCTAAATATCTGATCCGAGCTCAATGCACATTTTTAGCTTCACCTCTAAATTGACATCAACAATTTGAGATCTGTATTTTGACTTTATGAATACTACCGTAGATAACGTCAATTAACACACCCACGTTGATCCAAACTGGGTCAATAATTTCGAAATGCCTGATTTTAAAGTTAGGACAACGTTGTCAGTCAGAATATATTTCCACGAGTAGTTTTTTTTTTGCTGTGAGAAATGACAAACTCAAATTCGCCACACTTTTATGGCCGATTCACCACTTGTGATGAGTGGCGACTAGAGTTGCCCACCCCTGCTATAAACAGTACAGGGATTAATTTTAGATAAACCAGAAAAAGGTGAGCTCAGTGCCTGCGGGCCCGATTGGCGTTGTCATCGCCCAGAATTGAACCAGAAGGTCCAAGTGGTTATAATCTTGACCCTATAGTAAAATGTTAACAATGTTGACCGTAAAAATATAATTATATAGGCCTATATACGAATGTTTTAAAAGGTGATCAAAATGTCCACTCGTAAGAAAATCAAAGTATACATCTATTAATACACAGCTAGCACCAGTGAGCACGTGGGCTAAGGCATCAAGCTAATATAGTCTGCACGTTATGGCTAAGTCAGGGCTATAATCTGGTTGTGTATGGCTAAGGCTTTTTCCTATGTGTTCCCCAATCTCCTTCCACGCAGATGCGCGTCCACTTAATCTAAAGTATAGCCTCCTCTTCACTAAACCCTTAGCGTGAATATCCGGACTAAGGGGGCGGCCAGACTGAGCGCGCGAGCGACTAAAATATAAAATAGAACACATGTATTCTAATGGGAGGTGGCCACACTGGAGCGAGCGAGCGAGCGAGCGCGCGAGCGACTGAGCGCGCGCGCTTGAAAGATAGAACTGTTTCTATTTTTCAAGCGCGCGCGCTCGACCCGGTACAGTCTAGTTTACAGGCGCTAGGCAATATTATTGTATGCTGGTTCATTGAGTGCTGGGAAACTTCTCATTTTGACATTATATTAGACTTTTTTCTATCAGTGATAGATTTAACACACTTGCTATTAATGGCCTAATTTAATTGGTAAGACCATAAATATATGTAAGCCCGATATGTTACAATACTTCACTATTATAATCAAAGTAGGCCTTTACAAATAATAATCACCATTAGTTTGGAGAGTATGAAAAAACCACAACAATAAATAAGTTTTAAGAATCACCTTCAGTTCACTGAGCCTTCGAACCTTTATCTCCCAGTCAAAAGCTATGGAGTGCAATGTACCATTCCGCCACTGGTGCGGCTAATCTGATTTTAAAACACTTCAGTACATTAAAAAAAAATGTTGTAAGAATTTTCGAGGAGCAGAGATGTACCAAGTGTATTTGACAGATACATCTTCTCTAATGAACTAGGGTCTGCTAATTACGCGCTCGCTCGCTCGCTCGCCAGTGTGGCCACCCAGTCGCTTGCGCGCTCGCTCGCACGCTTGTCAGTCTGGCCGAACCCTGAGAAGAGCGTTCATCATAGCAGGCCCAACTCGGCTCCCGGCTCGCGCGAGGTTTGGGAGTAAAAGGGAAAAGAAAACACCAAGATTTGCCAGAAATGTGTGCAGTGCATTCGTATTTGAATGATTACTCGAAAATTCCCGCGGTGACGATGGAGGACAAAGAGACAAAGTTTCTTGTTAACAAATATATTATGTCCCTATTATGACAGAGTGAAGATTTGTGCACAATGCTTAGCTCTGAAGGCATTCTAAAATGGTCAAAAAACGGCTTTTTCAATAAAGTTTTTATCCAAACATAATTTAATATTTCAACAATGTTCATCGCTAGGAACATCTATTAACCGTATTTCCATTAATATTTAATCAAAAATGATCCAAGTGCAATAGTGTGTGTAAATTTACGATTTCTAGTCGAATGTATCACAGAGTTGTGTGGCATGTAATTGATGCAAGCTCTTACGCGCCTAAGCCTAACTAACCAAAGCCTGGGGATCGTTGGGATGGTTTCCATTTTCGGGAAAATTACCCATGGTACCAGCCAAGAATCGAACACGGGACACATAAGTTGCTATCCAGATGCACGGGGCCGAATAATTGATAAAGCACTAGACAATGTGCAAATATCTTGGACGTGTATTCAGTGTTTCAGTCTTTCACACCAACAACTGATACAAAACTTCTTATGTTTTACAGATGAATTTCCATTTTTCGAAAGACTTTAGATAGTAATCTAGCGGAATGAAACTAAATTTTTCATAAAATTATATCTTAAGACTATGAAATCATTTCATAGGTATTTAGAACAAAACAGGATGATATGACACTGGTAGGCAAATCTATTTAGCTGTTACGCAACACAATGTTTCAAGGAAAAAGGGGGAGGGCGGAGATAAGACATGTGTTCGAATCAGTCTGTTTAAGTTATTTCTTAAGTGAATTTTTGTATATGTGAAGGCCTATTATATAGAGCTTAATTATTATTTTTTTAGCAAATTCGTAAATATTCTAGTATTATTTCAGTTATTTTTGTTAAATCTCCTGGTTATTTTTCCGGTTTTGTACGTGCACAGAAAACCCATGTGTTTCCCCGGTTATTCTACTATTACACGTGTTTGTCAGCCCTGTTATTTATTTAAAATAAATAATAATAAAAAAAGACTAACCACTTCTGTATTCAGAATTCAATTTTAGCACTGGCAGCGTAACGGTTCAAATAAATTGAATTAAAATTAATGTGATGGCTGGCAAAAATTTGTTTTTATGAGTTTTTGAATATTGGGTTTTACAACTGGTAGGCTATGTCATCAATCTCTCAAGAAAAAATCATCTTACTTTGGAAAATGAATTGAAAATAATAATGTCTTCAATTCTTAGCTGATTTTAGCGTAATTTCCAGATTGTTACACGCCCACTCAGAAAGTGTCTCACGCCTCCCCAGGTTGGTAGCCCCTGCTGTTTAGCATCCAGGAAGGGGGGAAATGTCCTTATTCGTGAATTTCAAGCCCATTCTTGCCTCCTCCCCAGCAATCAGCTGTACTGAACGGAGAATTGAATCCGGACCTACAGTCGCCGTAATTAAAAATCATATTTAGGCCTAATGATGAGTATCCCACCTAGGCAGGCACTCGGGCTAAGGCGCAGGCTTTGTCTGACCTGTTCGGCAAGTAGAAAGGAGGTTGATATTCGAATCACGACCGGATCTACCAAGGATGGACTCTCCAAGCAAATATGAGTACGTATCCTCTAAATATACTTTATTTTTTACTAGCACAGCGTTTTACTGCATGTCCAGATTATACATATGTACTAATTACGATAGTGAATTAGGGATGGGAAACGTTAGATTTAGAGGAAATGTACCCACATTTGCACGGAGGGAAAGTGAGAAACTATTTTGAAAGAAGGAAAAAAAAAAACTCAGTACACGCAACTGAGGTTCTAAGCCCCGATATACCTGTCATCGGCAGTCCGGTCTAACACGAGAGTTACGCCTTAGATCATGCGGCTACCGAAAAAAGGTCTAACTATATAGCTTCCTCATCCTTATTTTATCAGTGTAAATATGTAGACAGGCCGGAGGGGTTACAGGACGCGATGGAAAAAAATAATCAGGATACCAACATAAGCAAATCACGTCATGACATTTTGAGAGCGGTGATGAGTATTGATTATTACATCCTCCACGTCTTACTACCCCTCCGGGTTATTCACATATTGACACTAATGGGTTTGGGGGAAGGCAGAGTTTAGTGGGAGTGTACCCACATGTGTGTGTGGAGAAGAGAGTGAATGGAAAAAAATAGTGTAAGTGCCTCCAGTTGGAATTTAAAAATAGACCTCTTCCCTAAACCAGACAACACAAGACTGACGTCTTTGTCCACGTGCCCATTAATGCGTGTGGGGTTGGGTACCCTGTAAACTGAGGCACTCAGCATTGCCATCAAAACGTTTGAAATATTCGTCCAAAAATAAAAGCAATTTACTAAGGGATATTTTGGTGTTCTTTTAAAGTGGTGGAAAATGTTTGCTTTCAAAATTAGCCTTCAAATGATTTTATCCCTAGGCTATATCCACTCATGGAGTGTTATTGACCTCGAGACCAGGGGAAGCGAGTTCGATTCCGGACAGTTATATTTACTTTCGTATTTGGGTTTGTCCTGCTATACAGTCAACAAAATGTATTGGACCACATCAGTGGTCAAATGGCCTAAGAAGGCGTCACTCTCGCAATAAACTGGACTGCAGATGACTAGGAGATTAGGATTCGATCCCCGGTCGAGTGTACTAAAGTTATTTTTCCAAAAAGGTTTTCCACTCTACCTCTACGCAAACTTGGGTACATTTACTCTAACTTATACCTTCCTCATTCATACCCCAGACAGGTAGTAAGACACGATGCACAAAAACACAGTGTCTAGGGGATTGGTTTTGCAAATTGTTTTTTTTTTTCATCACCACCTCTTAGACCCTAACTTACTACCTGTTCAGGCTATACGTATGGTCATTATCCTGATGGGGTTAGGAAGATGAAGGAAATAATTTTAGAGGTAATCTACCCGCATTTGCGTGGAATTAGAGTGGAAAACCACCCTCAGTAGACCCGACCGGGATTTGAGCCTCAATCTCTCCGTCCCCAGCAGGCCAGTCAAACAAAAGAGTGACGTCTTAGACCATTCGACCACTGAAGCGGGGCCTGGAAAATGTATTGTATGTTGAAATAACTCTTGTGTTTAGGAAATACCGGTTAAATAACACAATCTAAGATAACTCCTCAAGACGCCAGTGGCGAGGTCACGGATAATAGACGCAGTTCGTTCAACAGTGGCATGTTCTATATATAGTCCACGTACTGTTTGTATCCGATCCTAACCACACGACCACCAGTCATGTTCAAAAACATATATTCCAATGTCTTCGCTCTTAGATTAGGGTTGAGCAGCGATGAATAACAATTTCCGGTACAAATTTAAGATGTTTGAATAATATGAGAAGGCGATGTTTTCGTCAATACTTGGACTATTATATTGAAGTACATAGGAGAATCTCTATTGGAACATTTTTGAGAAAACACTTTTTTTTCTCAACATAACTAATTCTAAATGTGTTTTAATGTTAGAAAAAAGTATTTTTACATATTTTTTATTTCCTTTAAAAGCTATAACTGATGAAAACAAACGTATCAGTTTTCAAACCAATTAACAAATAAATGAACGTGTAAATATTTCAATACGATCGACTAAATGCTTTCTAAACTATTAAATATTTACTATTACACATAAAAAATTACATTTTTTAAGCAGCAGCCTAACACCTTAGCTCAGTCAGTAGTGTGTCTATATACTAAGTTAAGGGTCCCGTGTTCTATTCCTGGCAAAGCTGAAAAATGTATCATTGGTGAAATGTGGGTTTCCCTTTTTCACAGTGATGAATTAACGGCCGGGGGCTGGATGTTGTGTCTGTTCTAGATTTTAGGTGGGATGGAAGGGGACGTGAGAAAAATCCATTGTTTTTGTAGTTTTCTTGGTAAAAAGTGGTTTTTTTTGCCAGAATAAAGAAAGTATTGCTCCAGTACAAACATATAATTTAATTTTCTTCACATGGTGACTTCAAAATATCTTGAATATCTGTCAAGGGTGTTCTGGGATTTAATGACAGCTTTTTCTTAGTTTAAAAAGTGTTATCTAATGCCACCATGCTCATAACATATATTCAGGAACTGTTGATATCAACATATGAAGAAAATTAAACTCTATGTTTCTATTGGAGCAATATTTTATATATTTTGGCCCAAAACAAATTTTGCCATAAAAACAGCAAAAACAAATGCCTTTCCTCGTGTCCCCTTCCACTCCACCTTAAGTTAGTTTATAAGTCATGTCCTGATATAATCAATCAGTCAGTTCAAAAAGTTCACGTTTGAGATGACTGGACAACTACGATCGTTGCGGACGTTTTAATGAACTAAGATTTTTAGGTTGTTCATAAACCCAAACAAATACCCCACAGCCTTGAACACTCAGGCACTACCATCAAATATGAGTATACTTTCCTCATTCCAATTTTGTTAGCAAAATTAGTGTATACATATAACTCGAATAGGTATATAGGCAGCCCAACCTTCCCCTTCCTATTCACCAAGGGTAAAAATAATTTATGTGTTACAAGTAATAAAAAAAATACATAAAAATCGCCATACTCCTGGGATAGGGTTCGAAAGTAAGAGTGTGTGAGTGTTTACAGAAAAGATGAGGCACTTATAGATAAGATGGAATAATGAAATTTTGCAGGAATGTAGAAGGATTGAATATAACCAGAAATCTCTAAAAAGTGGAAAATTCAAAATGATTCTCTAACAAATAGAAGGACTATAATTAGAAAAAACTTTAAAGATGAGATATACAATTAAAATTTGGTAAATAAAAGCCTCAGATAGCCGCGCGAATCTTTAAAATTATTAATTTTATAAGAGTGAGTGTGGAAAGCGGGGGTCAAAAATTTACAAAACTACAATTACTTACCAATGTAGTAAAAAACTTTATTTCGGCAGGCAAGTAAAGTAAGATACCACTCCGAATAACTATAAAAGGATAACTGAGGGCCGAAGGGGGAGGGGGGGGGGTAAAAAACCTCTAGATATGGTAGCAAATTTAAATTTAGCAGGCAGGTGTAAGTTTTATTGGGCAAATGGGAAGAGGGGTGGGGAAGGAGCCTCAAAATTTTCAAAATTAATAGAAACAATCTATTTTTTGTGTGGTAGAATAGGCTATATAAAACAGCTTTTTTAGGTGTGGTATAAAATTTAAATTTGGCAAGTAGAAGGTAGCAGGTAGAAAGACCCCTTCAGATAACCAAATAAAAAGAGAGGAAATTGGAGAATTAACTGGGGGGAAAGGAAGGTCAAAATTTTCAAAACTAATACAAACAACTACTACTCTGTGTGGTATAGAAATGAAATTTCACATGTGCGCGGGCTTAGGGACTATTAAAAATAAACATAAAGGTCTGAACATAGGCATTTTTAAATAAGTATATTTTTTAAATAGGTCTACTATCGATGTTTTGTAAATGCATCAATAGGGCCTACTCAAGCAGAAGTTTGTAAACACACAGTTGTAGGAAAGAAAATACCATAGAAACAATTAACTTTGTATCCTCTTTGCTTGTTTGCTAGTAAAATACGCATTCCTGGTGAGACGATATATTAAGCTAGAAAGGGCTACATTGGGTGGGGATAGCTTTTATTTCTGAAGCCGTTATTTGTAAATCAATGTTATATTTAGAAGAATTAACGAATTTAGTTGATAAAGAAATATTAGGCTACCTATTTTATAGTTTTTTACAGTTAGGTGCCTGTTTGATTTAGTCGTGTGCATTATTACAAGTTTCAGATTACATTTGTAGGTATTTTTTTTAGAATTTTTCTATTTGATTTAGTCGTGTGCATTCATTACAAGTTTTAGATAGGTTATTTTTCTTAATTTTTATAACATTTTATAGGTTATTTTTCTTAATTTTTATAACATTTTATAGGTAATTTTTTTGGTAATATTTAGCGTCATAAAAGTCTGAGACCTGTATATAAGTAACCTTTAAACTATCAGCTAAATGTTTACAAAAGTTGTGCTGACCAAATTTTTCACCTGAGAGTTTCAAAATGTATTACGTTTACTTTTGTGTATTCATACGTCACGTCACATAATCTGCAAATGCCAAGAAAAAATTAATATAGCGACATTTTGCAACGTTGGCTGTCCCAAGTTCATTATTTTTCGCCCGTAAATTGAAATACACAGTTTACACGGACAATTTTTCAGTATTTTATTTAGCAATTAATTTAGTACAAGTCAACTGTTATCATGTGAACAACCAACTATCATCGCGACTTAGCAAAACAATCGTATTGATAATTACATGTCTTGCAGCTAGAAAAAGTTGTTAGATCTAGTTTCACATATTAATAGATCAAATCATTTGATATGCGACAATCACTTTTGATAAATTTTATCAATAGTTATACAGCACAATTTTTTTTTTTTCATTTATTTGAGTTAAGTATTTAACATGTAAATTCTGAAGAGAGTTATAAGTATAAGAACACGAGAATTTCTATGATCGAGAGCTAAAGGGCATACCAATTTTGCCAAGATAGGAATTTTCACATACCTTCTAGGGTTGTTTTACATGCCACAATCAACATAGGACCGACGGCTTTAATTCAGTTCCTAAGGAAGTTGTGCTACGGATTTGTAATTCTCAAGAAAAATCCGTCGACCCCAGCTGGGTTAAAACCCACGAACATTAGGTCCTGAATCGAACACCTAATCTGAGCACTTTATCCAGACTAACAATTTAGTAAAATGTTATCTATGTTGATAGCAAAAAAGTTCGTTTTTTATAAAAAAAAATGTGCCCAAGTTTAAAGTGGAGCAGCTCATAGTTTTAAGTGTAAACTACTGCACAGTATCAAAGTGAATAATAGTTTACAATCGTTCAAACGAGCTTAAAATGAGATAGCTTAGTTAAAAAAAAGATTAAGGAAGTGCTTTTATTTTATATGAAATATTAATGATTTTAAAAATATACATTAAACGCCTAATCTATAGGCCTGTACTACACGAACAAATTAAAGAAAAACTATTTGTATTTTTTAAATTAAAAAACAATAGTGAAAACAATTACTGTGTGAATGCGCATCGAAAATTTTGTAGTTGCTATTAATTGATTATTTCATGTTTTATGACCTCATTATTTCATTTCAAATTTCTCTAATTACAGGACTTAAGGGCTATGCTCAGTCAGTTTTGACATATCATATGTAGCTATTTTATATTAATAAAATGACAAGTTTGTCATTAGCGTTGCGCGATATCTACCGCACGTAGAGGTCTGAAATTTTAAAATTAGTAGCTCCTGTGCACAAACATGTACATCTCGAAGCCAGAATTTTAAAATTTGTGTTATATTTTTTAAATTAATTAAAAACTGGAATGTAAGAAATAAAACGAAGTTTTTTTTCTGTCTGTTTGAAGCAAAGAAAAAAATTGCACGGAGTAACACAGGGTATTTCTGCTAGTTTATAGCAAAATAAATAAATAAGACTACGTTTGGAATAAGGTTACATATGAGTAGAATATTATACCCTCATCGGTAGTCATAGGGGTATTCTAAAGTGTCACTCTTGCAATAGACTGATGTCCACGTTACCGGGAATCCAGAGTTCGAACAGCGGTAGGGTATATTGAGGGTTTTCCCCCTACGCGTTTCTTCACTCTTTTGCCACGCAAATGCGAGTACACTTCTTTTTAATAATTATATCTTTTTTAATCCTACCGTTTTAGAGTAATTGTTATATAGGTATATAAAGAACGGGTAGTGAAACGGGGTGGGGGATAAAAGTAAAATATTATATAAGACAAAACAATTCAATTTAAAGAAAATGCCGGGAATCACGTTTCACAATCAAACATCCCGTCTTAGTAATTGTATCAAAGATTATATATTTCAACGTTATTTTATAATATCAGTTTCAAAATATATTTTAATCAAATCAAACGGGGAAGGGGGGTGGGGACGCATGTGAAGAAACGTGCTTTAAAAAGTCCGTCTCACGGCCGGGTGATCACGAAATTAAAAAAAGATTACGCTCAAACTAAAAACGTATCACGTTCATTTTGGTGCATTCTTCATTTATTGTATTTTAAATAATAATACAGAAACACATACCACGGTGCTTTGCGTGGTATATCTGTGTAGTGAGACGGTTTTTTTTTTAGTTTGAAAACAGCCCGTGTGTATGGGACAGAAAAGGCTATTCTTTTTTTTCTTTCGACCCGACTGTACAGAAACGCTGTTGCAAGACAAGACGGTCAAGGTAGTTGTCGAGGCCGCCGCGAGGGGGTGTGCGCGCGCAACCCAACCATTCATCCCAACACCGCAGTTTGTTGTCTGCTACCCGTTACGTGCAAGAAGGCACACAGGTCACGCCAAGGTCGCGCGACTTTCGGGACACTTGAATGGTGGTCCTATAGATTACAACTACTCTCTCGCTTTTAACACGTTCAAAGATAGGCCCCTAGTTTAGATTATCACCCTTCTCCATGTGCAATTTGGCCTGAGACAGTCAATACCTATATTTATTTTTTAGTAACGCGTCTCACTAACCATTCATGCTGCACATATTATACTGTACATATATGTATTCATCACGCTAATGTGTTAGGGATTAAGACGTTTCAAAAGAATAAGTGTACCCGCCTTTGCGTGGAAAACTATTTAGGCGAAACCCCGCTTTGTACACCCGACCGGAATTCGAACCCTGGTCTCCCATCATCTGCAGTCCAGTCTAATGAGAGAGAAAATATCCACTTCGGAGTTTATTAGCATACGTATACACACGGGAGATGTAATTAATTCAATAGATAAAATTTATTAAAATAATTATGTTTACTATCAGGACATAAACAGCTAATTTTCTACTACTAAACTTATGACGCGTTTTCACACGGTCATTGTTTGCATCTTTATTTTTAAACGGTTAGTGCAAACAACAAAAATAGAATTCCTTTCAGAAATGATTTGGGTAAGTAAACATTAAAGGTTTACTACCAGCACACGTGACGGTTTTTCGCAATCGCCTTGATTATCGAGTTCCACAGGTTTAAATGAGAGCTTTCAAACGTGACGGCATGGCGAGAATGCCGTGGTAGCGATGGCGTATCTCGATATAAGGACGGCAGCCGTGCCGTGAACGGCGCGCCGAAATGGTCGAAATACATTGTGTCTAATGCATCTCTTCACACGATACGGTGTTTCGCCGTAGGGCCGCACGGCTTCAGTCCCACATTGTTCGTTGTAATGAGTAGACGCTATGGCTTCTGGAACTTTCGGAATCGATGTTGAGACACTAAATGCACAAGTGGCTTTGAGACAGAAGCTTAGAGGAGTACAAATCTCGGACTGTGTCATCGTGAGCTTGAATGGAGGTTTGCGCTTTAATTAACTTGGAATTCGAGACGTAGGACGATGAAAAGAAAAAAGAAGTTTGGTTCTTCTCAAACACATTGGAGCATAATGAGGAAATGGAAACGGCAAATCGGAGGGAATTCAACCAGATACGGCGTTTGTACAAACGAAGACGCCGAAAAAACGTCGCGTGAGGATGCCATCACATGTATATTTCGCTACAATCAGACCTTTTTAAAAATTCATGGTTAATCTCTATATTAAATTTAATTAAAACCACTTCACTCAAACTTTGTTACAAAACAAAGATATTTTGTTCTACCATTGTTGGAAAGTCAAGTAAGCACTTACTGTCGCCATCCGGGCGGGTCTTTCATTAGTGTCCTGGGTTAATACTTTACGAACTTTAGTTTAAAAAATAAAGACTACAGTTACGTCCATGCAACATAACATAAAAAAAAACATTCACCCCACGAGCGCCGACTTTTTTTTTTACGAGTATTAGGCCTACTTGTTAAGAAATGTGACCGATTTTATGAACATAATATAATTTTTGTTTTGTTTGATACATTGTCCTTTTTTCCAGGTAAATGTTCTAAATTTTGCAGTTTACAGTCCTAGGTTCAGTAAATTGGGTATGGCAACCCAGAGTGTACTTAACCAAATTGCACACTGATTTGACTGAAAGTGAGCTGTTTTGCCAATAGTCTCCATGATAGCTGGTCGTTTACACCAGGGGTGTCAAACTAGTTTGATCATTGAAAATATTTTAAAGAAAAAACACAATATTTTTATATTCCTAAGTAAAAAGGAATTCCCTCTTAGTACCTTACTAACCGTTTAATATTTTTTTACTAGAAATGAAAAACATTTAGCTTGTATGTGAAAATCGGTCATTAATCGTGTACCGATGTCACTTTCATATAATGTTGAAAATTTGTGTCCGTAAGCCGAGGCCTTTAGTGGGTTAATTTGTACATTTTGATGTGAGAAAACAAATGTTAACTTAAGCATGTGCTCCCAAACATTGCACATATTTGGTGATAAAATTCAACAACTTTTGAACAACTTGTCGAAAAAAAAATTGATACACCCACCTCACATAGTCAATTTACTCAAATTATGACAAATTCCAAAATGTTGTATTTCCTGGAGGCTTATACAAATAAGAGTATGGTTGCATTGTATGTTGACCCATCGTCCACGGGCTACATATTGTATGTTGACCCATCATCCACGGGCTGCACATTGTATGTTGTCCCATCATCCACGGCCTGCACATTGTATGTTGGCCCATCATCCACGGGCTACATATTGTATGTTGGTTGACCCATCATCCACGGGCTACATATTGTATGTTGACCCATCATCCACGGTGCTACATATTGTATGTTGTCCCATCATCCACGGCCTGCACATTGTATGTTGGCCCATCATCCACGGGCTACATATTGTATGTTGTCTCATCATCCTCGGCCTGCACATTGTATGTTGGCCCATCATCCACGGGCTACATATTGTATGTTATCCCATCATCCACGGCCTGCACATTGTATGTTGGCCCATCATCCACGGGCTGCACATTGTATGTTGACCCATCATCCACGGCCTGCACATTGTATGTTGGCCCATCATCCACGGGCTACATATTGTATGTTGGTTGACCCATCATCCATGGGCTACATATTGTATGTTGACCCATCATCCACGGCCTGCACATTGTATGTTGGCCCGTCATCCACGGGCTACATATTGTATGTTGGTTAGCCCATCATCCACGGGCTACATATTGTATGCTGACCCATCATCCACGGGCTACATATTGTATGCTGACCCATCATCCACGGGCTACATATTGTATGCTGACCCATCATCCACGGGCTGCACATTGTATGTTGACCCATCATCCACGGGCTACATATTGTATGCTGACCCATCATCCACGGGCTACATATTGTATGTTGACCCATCATCCAAGGGCTACATATTGTATGTTGGTTAGCCCATCATCCACGGGCTACATATTGTATGCTGACCCATCATCCACGGGCTGCACATTGTATGTTGACCCATCATCCACGGGCTGCACAAAACTAGTTTAACACGCCTGGTTTACATGGTAATAGTTGACTTATACTAAATTAATTACGGAAATATAGCTCGTATGTATGAGACATAGAAGTCTAACAAAATGGTTGGTTCCATATGCCCACTTTTAGTGTATAATAGTTTTGTAATTATTGTAGTGATAACAGTTTATAGCAGATCGATGAATTGATTGCTTGTTTGGGTTCAGTTACGCTTAAAGCAAGATCACACCAACAAACACATAAGTAAATAAATGTCATAAACACGTAAATGTATAAGATTGGTGTGGCAACCTCATGAATATATTGTCTTGTACTTGTTCAACCCACCAATAATTAATTAAAGTAAACCTCAACATGAATTATTTAAACACAACATTAATTTTCAGACATAACAAGTAAACTTATTTTTTTATACGCGTTCCTAAAATAAAAGTCTAGCTAAGATCAAGAATGTATAGGTCCGCGAACCACCAAGCGGTAAACAGAGGTAGTGTAAAATTAATTGACTCTGCTTGTGTTGAAAATGTTTTGAGGATCTTTAATTTCAAGTCTTCACCTCTGACAAGACATCTTGTGAATGTGTGGAAAGCCAGGCCTCCACCGTGGTTCGGATTCCACGTTAAACTGTAGGTCCTCCATTTCATCTCATAATCACCCTACCATTACACATTAGCGTAAGTGCGTATAACCCGAACGGGTAGTAAGACGCGGTGCTAATAATAATAATTTCAAATCAGTAAATTTTCTGCTGAGTGTAGTAAGTTGTTCTAATGATAGAACGCAAACGTGACATACAACCGCAGAAGTGGTCCCGCCGTCTGGGACATGAGGCTCGCAATTGATTGGAATGACTATGCCAGATTATGTCTGAGCAATGCACATGGTCTAAAGGCCATGTGACGCACCTAAAAGGGGAGTAGCGGGAGGCAAGAGGAGCATTTGTCTTTCCCCCTTCCCCAAGACTGCAAATAAGTGTTATAAAAACTTAGAATGTACTGGTAAATAAAAAATATAGATTTAAAATGTTTAAAATATATGAAATTATTTGTTCAAAACTATAATCAATGTTATTGCTTAGCCCGCCCCGCAAATTGAAAATTTCACAAAAAGGAAAAATGTCCCATCTTGCATCACTACATTAATATGTGTGATTTCCAACGCAAATATCACAACTCATCAGACAAATGTTGATATATTTTAATTCAACTTAAATGAATCATCTCTTACCCTTAATTTTGTGTTTGTAACCAAACGGGAAGTCAGTAAGACTTTTTTAATATTAAAAAAAGGTCTGGTCAATAGCCTTTAGTGGTGTGCACGTAGGCAAAGGCGCAACCTCATCAAGTCCGGAATTTCAGTAACGGGAAGACTAGGGTTCTAATCCCAGTCGGGTGTATAATGGTTTCTTACTCTACCCCTTCGCGAAAATATGGGTACATTCCTTCTACCTTCCTCATATGTACCCCATTATTGTGAATATGCGGATAATACGGACGGGAAGGAAGACTTTGGAGTATAGAATATAATAAAAAAAACAAGACTCTCTTTTAGATGACTGATATTTTGGTTGCATAGCAATAGTAGCAGCTCCATACCCATTCCTCTAAGACTAAGACTTTCGTTCTTTTTAAAGGTATATTTGGTTTCAACAGAGAAACGGTCGCTTCCTCCGATGTCCTTGAAAGTGGGTGTCGGCGAAATACTGGCAACAGGTTTCTCGACAAGCCTGGGCCGGGCTCGCAGCCGGCCGACTGACTACTCCGCGTCTGCCGCTGGGAAATCCTACCACGCGCATTGAGAGGCCAGGCCTCATTCTGGACATGGACATTTCCTGGTAAATGTCCCGGCAAAAACAAATCTTATCGTTGACTCACAGGACAAGGTAAAGTGTTACCATAATATCTGGTCTACAGCAGACCCGACGTTAGTGATACATTCAACCAACCAGCACTGTAGTAGATAAACTCAATTCACGGTAGGAATTACTCTCTTAAAGGTCTTTCAGAAAACAATCCCTACGCTGAACAGAATTTACGTGAGTGTTGAAAAGAGAACTGGAATCATCTTTATTGCTTTTTAATGTAACTCATTTGATAATGTGTATGGTGTTAACGTCCTCAGAATAAATTTAAACGATGTGTATCTTTCAAACTTGTGATATCTCGATTGTATTCGTTCCATTTTAAATAATTTGAGAATTCCCCCCACTATCCCCAAAAAATAAAAAAGGGCAATATTATTTTCCATCTCTCATCTCTAGCCGAGACGTGTTACACACGTTAAGAAATACATCTTTATTTAAGATGGGGTTTGATTTGTTTTTTAAGCTGTTTCACGCCATTAGGGGTTGAAGGTTATCAACATGTTCATATAGTCTTATAAACCCTCTTGTGATTTTTTTAAAATGTATGAAAGGATCGAATTAGCTTCATTATTAACGACGTTTTACGCAAAATGTCACAATTCTAAAATCAAGGTAAACTGTTGAAAATGCACAAAATTATATATAGTCTATTATTTGATAAACAACCTTTTAGTATAGTGGTCAGAGCCCCTGGCTGTTGAACTTGAAGTCCCGGATTCGATTCCCGACTGGTACATGGGGATTTTTTTCGAAAACGTCACCAGGGTTTGGTTAATTAGGCTTAAGTTAGGTTATATTCATTAATCTCACCCCGTCATTTTCACTATCGTCATCCCTTCATCTCATCGGGACATGGAAAAAGCCTCCACGAAAAGAATGTACGGTTAGTACGTTCAGGCGTCCCCTGGGCAACGGTACATTAGTACTGGCTAATCTCTCCGTAAAGCTGAGCTACAGGATGGTGTATCCCAGACAGGCCATTATTATTATTATCATCACTAGTAATATTATTAATATTATTATTTGATAGATTCATGAAGTGATATTCGACACTTGGAAGAGCCTACAAAAGTCTCTGTTAAAAACATCTGCACTGGGAATTTTGACAATATTTGGTTCAATATTTATTCTGAGCAAACATTCTACAAAATGCACTTGATCAAACGTAAGCTAAGGAGCAGCCTTCACGACGAGTGTCTTGAATCGTGCCTAAAACTAAACATATTAACTACACACCAGATATAACTCAATTATGTAACGAAATGCAGGGTCAGATCTCACATTAATTTGTTTGGTTGTGTCACAAAAATACAAAGCTACAGCTAAAAATAAAATTAAGTACGTACCTACCAAGTATAAAAATTCTAATGAAAGCTGTTCATGTATGATCAAGCTTAAATAAATGTGATTTATTCTATAAAAAATTGCACGTTTTAATGACACTTAACAATCGTATAAGTAAAATGTATGAGTGACTCTTTTGAGTGTCACAAATTTTCTAAAATGCAAAAATTGGGTTCTTTGCCCAAATAACGTTGCCAACCTCCGTCCTAGGGGGTGTCAAATGAGCTTGGATTTTTTAAAACTTTTTTTTACACACATAGCAAAATGGTCAGAATGAAAAATAAGAGCGCCATTTTCCAGATATTAGTCCATATATCCTATTTACATTTTACATCCTTTGGTGTATCCCACCTGTGACCTGGATCAGTTTTTTTTTCATCCAAGTGATATACTTCACGACTGGTCTGCTAAGCCTGTCGTAGCTCCATATGCCTTATAATCTAACTTAGGACTAGGACAGGCACAACATCCAGTCCCCGGCCATTAACTATCAATGCGAAAGGGTAAACCCATATTTCACCAATGATAAAATTTTCGGCCATGTCGGGAATTGAACCCGGCAACTTTAGCTTAGTAAAGAGACACGCTACTCACTGAGCTAAAGTGTAAAACTTGATTTGTCCTACAATAAGGTACATATTCACACATTTCTGTATTTATTAAGATAGTTGCAATACTGAAGCATCAAACCCCACTAAAACAATTCTTGATTGTAACTTTCTGTGTTGACCTTGTTAAAAATGACGTGTTTGAAGAATGATAGATTTGTTTCTACTCTTATACTTTAATCTCACAGCTGTGACTTATTTAAACATACAATAATTAAAATATATGGTGTTAATCCTATAAGGACATTAATAATACGTTTCCCCTTAATTTCGGAGTTAGTGATATCAAGGAATAACAAACAATTTCTTAAATAAAACAATATTTCTGGAGGTCTGCAACCCGTTTATAAGTGCTCAGGTGTGACCAGTTCTTATCTTCGTCTTTGAGAAGAAAAGTCTGTATTGTTGAGCCTAAGCTTTTGTGTGATCAGTGGTACAATTGATTAAATAGGCCTATTGGAGATATTAATTTTTGTACCATGTCTAATTAGCCATACAGGCTATGCGCATTTAATGACACTAATATATAGGGACGAGGAAGGGAGAATTCAGAGAAAATGTAGCCACATTAGCGTGGAGTGGGGAAATCATTCGCAAAAAAACCTATATATCTGGCTAGGATTCAGGCTTCGTCACCGGCAAACCATAGCTGAGCTTGACATTTAGACCAGGTGGCTATCGGTGCGGGCTTATGTACACATTATTTTTATTATTGCTAATTAATGTTAGCTTTATTAACTATATTCAATACGTTGATAGAATTGCACAAAATAAAGAAGAAATATTTGAAGGGAACCAAAAGTGAAGTCACTTAATAAAAAAAAAAAAGATTAGATAGACATATTGCTAGTATTTTAAAACTACACTCATGCATAGTAGTCAGAATTTCTAAGCTCAAATGAGTGAAATTACGATGTGAACTCGTCTTTTAATAGTCGTCAGACACGCCTCGGTGGCGTCGTTGGCTAACGCGCTAGTCGTGTTGAGCTCGACTGCTGAGGACGGGGAGATCAAGGGTCAAATCTCGGGCGGGTAAACTGGGGGTGGTTTTTCCTAAATGGCTTTCCACTCTCCCTCCACGCAAAAGCGGGTTCACTTCCTCTAATTCAACCTTCCCAACTCCTGATCCATTAGCGTAATTAGTACTTAAAGCGTATAGCCCGAACGGGTAGTAAGACGCGGTGCTAAATAAAATATAAATATTTATATTGTTGTAATCAAAATTCAAAACAAGTTATCATTTTAAGTAATGTTTGCTTATACTGGTATTGTGTGGCGAGAAAGGATATTATTGCTCAATAAAGTAGTAGGCCTTATTATATAACTCCAAACTATAATGTCGTAATATTGATATTACCGGACCAAAATATTGGCAACGAAGTGTATAATATATGATGTAAAGTTAATAAAACGCCAAAAAGTACGGGTTCCTATACACAAACTAAATAGGTTTTGTTCTTTCTGTAGTAATTAAAAAAAGTGTGGAAATTTCTACTTTCTCTTAAACTTACATAAACAGATTTTCATTCCTTTTGTCTTGAAATTCCACAAAAGGAAATTATCGTAGGTACTCTAGATATTCCATAAAGAAGGGCGATATTTTTGTACTTGTACTTTATTAATTAAAAAGCTTGCAATCTCTAAAAATATAACTTAATAAATTGAGAAAAAATTCGGAAAAAGTTTTAAGTTATGAATATATACAATATTTAATTAAAACCACTTCGATCGAACTACGAAATACTTCTTAATTTTGTTTGAAAAACAAAATAAATCACTGTTAAATTTTCTACTAGACCTCGTAACTTTTCTGAGCGTGAGTCTTTACCTACACATAGCAGAAAACTAGGACCTGCGCTAATGAACAATTACGTACGAGTTTCCATGAGCTAATTATTTTGGTAATAGCCGCTTTGAAAGTTGAACTTATTGACCTCTATTGAAACTAGGGGTCTATTACGCTTTTAATGGATACCAAACACATATTTTCTTTGAAACTAAGACAATAAAAACTAATTATTAATCACAGTCAAAGCCCCTCCACCCCCCAGATTTGGGACGTAACAATATTAATGTTTTTCTGGTATTTAATAGTTAATTTAGCGTATTCCTACGTGACAGGATAACGTGGCGCGATTGTTTAACGTTGCTTGGAACAACTCTTGATTTAAAGTAGGTGCAAATTAAAATACGAACATACACTGTGCCAAGTATTTTAAAAATAAATATATTTAGTAATATGGTAAAATTCTCAACTCTCCCAACCTATCAAAACCTAACCAGTACGGAAACATCGCTCGTGTGTACGAGGCATAAAACGGGACGGTGTCCTTGGGGACCAACTTACTTGGAATGGACAGTAGTGCCGAATGAATGAAGGCAGCGGAGCAACGACTGGGACCTGGTAACAACTATTCCTTGATCCTCTCCGACGTGGGGGGACTTCATGGCAAGCACAGGACGTATTGGTGAAGGCAGACGCCTACAACAAAACTCTTTCAACAACCGGAGGCACTACACCACAACTCCATATCTTCGCAAGAACTTATTTTTCAAATTCCACCTCCCTCCCGAAATAAAATAACAGCACTATTATTTCACCAAGAAAAACTTCACTTGTTTAACACTTCACTTTGGTAATCCTTTGTAAGGCACTTTCACTTGTCTCACGACTTCTAGAAACGTTTCAGTCGAACTAAATCATATGTGTAACCAGGATAACACGGGGAAAATAACAAATTGTTTTGAAGAAACAGAAAAACGTTCGGACCAATAAATTAAAAAAAAAAGAGAGGCGATGGAGAGCAACCTCTCAGCGCAGAGTCTCTCCAAGTACTGAACTTCCCCCTCCCCCTCACTAAGACATCTAAGCAGAAAGAACGACCGGCCGAAGCTACTGCCATCTTGCGGCGACACCGTGGAAACTACGCGAGTCACTACGTTTTTATGAATGAAGGAACGCTCCGTGGCGGCCATCATCCGTCCGACTTGAATGAAACCGTGGAGGCGCATGCCTTACTGAAAACATCAAACCTTTCAGGGTGGGCAGCTCTTTACCCTTCGGACACAAGGGTGGCATAGCTCAGTCACGGGAGGTACAAGGGCTAGAAAAAAAAAAGAGAGAGAGAGGACAATCTACAGTTTATGATCGAAATTAGAATGAATAAGAAAGGAAGTTAACCAGTTGATGTTTTTGCAAGAGCTTTTAAGTCAAGGATACAACAGAACCATGAATACGGCCAAGGTTTTCTTTTTAATTTCTCGCAAGAGTGGCACGAGGTGAAAAGATACAGCAAGGAATTGCAAAGGGGAAAGAGGAGGAAAGTATAGAAGCTGACTTCTGATTTTCATTTCCGGTTTCTCTCTCATCCCTAATGCTCCGCACATACTGGTAATTATTTCATCACAAGTCAATACTGAATTCAAAACAAGTTAACTATTACCTCGGAAGAGTAAACTATCACTATTGTCAAAACAACTATCATGGAAACTAAAGTACCGGCTACACGGAACCGCACCGCACCTCATTTTCCCGGTGGAGTGCTAACCGTGTTTTTAAATGCAAGTGACTACACTATACTTCATTCACGGGAGGAGTTTACCTCTGAAAGGTCTTTTTTCTTACCAATATCCTACTATATAATAGATTTCTGGTAGGGAAAACAGTCCTTTCCCAGGTAAACTCCTACCGTGAACGAACAATAGTTTGCACCACATCGGCGCGGACGAATCGTCGAGAGAGCATTGCTCGGTGCAGACCGTGTAGCTACTTACCACCGGCAATAAATGTTCGGGAGTTTTCCGAACTTTGTTTACATGCTAACCATTAATCACTGTAGAGATGGGCGAAACAGTGATTTTACGATATCAGCGATCACAGTGACCTTGATTTTAAAAGAGCAGTGATTTATACCAGTGATTGGCAGTCACTGTGTCAGCACTTGTAAAACTAGGCAGTTCTCTCACAGCCGTTGCACGTGTGATGAAGTCATTGTTTTCAACATTACGTACAAGATAAACAATATTATATTCAACATTCCATTCGGCTCCCGGGTTAGAAAATGCTGTGAGGGTCGGCTCCGTGTAGTCATAGCTTTATCTTTTAGTTTGGTAACGGTGCATGCCATAGTTTTCAGCAACGTCTAGGTACAAACGCATGCGCAAAAGTGATGCAATTGTATTCAGTAGCAAATTATTCTTATTCTTCTTCTTCTTATTATTATTATTATTAGCACCGCGTCTCACTACCCGTTCGGGTTATACGCACTTACGCTAATGTGTAATGGTAGGGTGATTGTGAGATGAAATGGAGGACCTACAGTTTAACGTGGAATCCGAACCACGGTGGAGACCTGGCATTCTCCGCATTCACAAGATGTCTTGTCAGAGGTGAAGGAAGAGTTTGGTAATCAGATAAATCTATGCCGGGACCGAGGATTGAACCCCGGCCGCCAGCATAGAAGTTTGATACCTTACCCCTACCCCTATACCACCAGGTCACCAGTAGCAAATTGAACAAGGATTTAATTGTCTTTCAAAGAAAACTAAAACTTAATATATTTGTTTAAAATTAATGATGTAAGTAGTGTATTATAAGTAATGAAGTGTATTAAAAATAGCTAACCAATGGTTTCAAAATGTTTAATGTACACCCCAACCCAATTGTTTTACGTATAGGCATATTAGACAGTTACAGTAGCCCCATGGCTTCTTTGGTGCTGACTGGCAGCTCACAGCTCACTTATGACACTCAACATTTAGGTATATACCTAAATTTTGATTGTCATAAGTTACAGCTACTAAACAAATGTTTTTGTAGATCTTATGGTTCGGCGTAGGGATACATAATTTGGTCTGGTAACGTTTCAAAGCTGTCAGTCAGCACCAAAGAAGCCATGGGGCTACTGTAGGAAAACTTTATATATATATTCACGTTTTTATGTGTCAAGTCATGTAACAAGCTGTCACTTTTGATATGTATTATTAAAATATACAAAATAACACTAATAATGGAGTAAATCGTTATCAATGTTGACCGCAAAAAATTGTGTTTGTATTTTCTAAAAGGGGCTCCAAATGTTTATTCGTAAGAAATTCAAGGTTACATACCCATACCATTTTATGAGAGAAAAAAGTGGTGCTAAGCAAGGCAGAGCCTACCTATAAATGCATGGATCTAAACAATATTTTTATTGATATATATATTTAGTAATTAAATGTTGTTTTATATTTATTTAAAGTAACATATCTGGACATCTTTCAAAATTTGTGTGGGATTTTCAAACCACATAAAAAATAGTCAATGAAATATTTTCATTAAGAAATTTGCATTTCGATTCATTTTAAATGGAAAAACATATGTTTGGATTTATTTATTTTCTCTGGTAAATAAGGGTATATCGTGAGGTTATAACCTTGCATTTTCAGAATAATTTATTCTTGTATTTAAATGTATTTTTAGATTCGTGTTAAGTTCAATAATTTCAATTGTATTGATTTCTAAAGACTCCCATGTACACAATTTTTAATAAATACATTGTTTTAAGGGCAACAAAGCTCACAGCAAAAAGTTATATTTGAAGATAACAGGTACCGATACTGATGGCTTTGCTCGCTAATAACTCAGCGTGCATTTCCTACAGTTGGTTAAACTGTTACAAGTGTTTACTATTTTTTAAAGGAATTGTATAAATCCAAGAAATCTGTGAAAGAAACAAATACTATGCACATTGGGATAGTTAGGGACAATGTCCACCACTCAAATATAAACATGTTAATAGTCCAACCTCTAAAAACTAAAATAAAACAAAGTTTCAAACTTATTTTTAAATAAATATGTTGGTTATTTACACACAAATATAAACCATAAAATAATCCATTATTCTCAAAGATTATTGAGATATTTGTGTTTATTTGTTCGTATTCACAGCTTTAGGAAATTGTCCCTTATGAATCCCAAACCAACGTTCTCACATAAAATACAGCTATCGCTCCCATTTTATCGCCAATAAATCGTGATCATATTTAATACTTATTTTTCATTTTACCACGACTTAAATTTTAATTACAAAAGGATCATTTATAGTAATGTTAAAAAAAACACTTGCAAACATGTATTTCCCACTGCATCTCATTAAGCGTTCGAGCTTTACACGTATACATATTAATGACGCTAATGAGGTAAGCTAGAGGAAGAGTGTGAAACCAAACCAATGAGTGTTCCAAGATAAGGACTGGGTCAGTAAGAATGCGGCAATATTGGTAAACTCTAGGTTTTGTACAGTGTATAGAACGCTAGTGGCAAATAATTTGGACGGTGATTATGTAGTAAATAAAATTTGACCTTTTATTTCTGGGCATTTGGGGGATAACAATTATACTATCATTTATGGAAGCCGTAGGTCATAATAGACAATATAATTATGTATTATATATTCTTGTTATTAGACAGTGTCATTCAATTAAAGCCCGCATCGATAACGTGTCACTCTCGTGTTAAAATGGATTGAGGGTGACGGAGAAAAAGGGGTTCAAATCCCAGTCGGGTGTACTGACGGTAGTTTTTCCTAGATGGTCACCACCACACTTCCATTCAAATGTTGGTGCATTTAATATAAAATTATACGTTCCTTATTCCTATTCCATTAGCGTACTGTAGTTAATGTATACGTGTAACCCGAACGGGTTCTGAGATTAAAATAAAATACAAATAAAAGTTTAATCCGTGAAGTGTCAAAATGTAACCTATATAATAAAAGTAATTGTTTACGGTTCATGAAAGCAATGCACTAGTTCACGTACAGTTAGAGCCAAACGTTAAGAAATAAGTTAGAATGAGTGTAATAATTGTCGCTGGCTATTATGATGGTACATCGTTGACAAATTTTACAACTAAACTGTTTAGCAACAGTCTTTATTAAAACATTTTTATATAAGCCACAAACATTTGAAATTGCATTAATTTATTTAACAAATCTGAGACAAAATTAGCCTGGGAGTCCGATTTGTTAGATAAATTCCCCTAATTTTAAAGAATAAGAAGACTAAATGGCTTGTATAGTTTTTGAATTGGAGAGTTTAAATAATATTATATATATTTTTCAAGAGCAAGTTTGTGAAATTATCACGGATCGGTGGGAGAAATTTAAAGATAGATTATATAATCTAATATCAGTCGTAAAGAATTATTTAGTTCTAGACATCTTACTGCATGTTTATAAACGTACTATTCACATATTACACTAAAGTGAGGACACCAAACAAGACAGGTGAGATTATTTAAGAAAATATATCTATATTATAGTTAGGTAAGAGGAAGGGCGGGATGTAAAATAAAATCACATATGGAATGAGCCCTCAATGCAAACGGCCAGGATATGAATCCTGACCTTCCCTGATCAACCCAATTTGAGCTGGTGGGGGATAATTGGTATTCACAATGTGATTTCCCGCCTTGTTTCCTTGCAAACACATTAGAATTACTGTGTCCATTTATATGGTGTTTTTTTTCATTATAAGTTGCCTGGGGTAAATGAAAATGGTTCTAGAAACCCCGGGGGGAAATTAACCTAGCCCCCTACCCCTTTCCTATTCTAAATGTCTAAAATATAGCACCCTTAGGCTACCTCAAGATTATTCATTGAAATTTGTCCTAAAAACACAAATAAATACCATAAATAATAAGGGATTGAATAGTTTTGTACAGAAATCATAGGCGTTGCTAGATATTAATTATTGGGAGGACAAAAATAGCCATGTCCTTACCCAGCTTTTCTTTGGGATAGTAGGAAGGGGGAAGAGGATATGAGGGTTTGCTTGCGGTGGCTTGTGGGAAGTCCCAAATTCAAATTGTCATTATTTTTATATTAAATCTTTCATGAAGCAATTTAAATTAAAGTGTTGTAATATTTAATTCGCGTTGTAGCTTTTTTATAAGACTCAAACTCTGAGCTCTAGAAGTTGACAAGGAATCATCAGGGAAAGGGGAGTTGAAACCCCCCTCCTTCATAACAGCTCCGAATATAGTCAATTTTCACTTTACAGCAGATTTTTTTTATCAATTAATAAAATATCATGTTACAATATGATAACTGATTCTATATTTATTTTCCTGTACTAAGGGTGCCCCAATAGAGCAGACGATGTTAGGGGGAGGAAATTTTAGTCAAGCGTAGTGGTAACAGAAAAACAATGGGGTGCGATATACAGATATTTTCAACCTTAGATTTAACTTTTTTACCCCACATCAAACGAATCCAGTCTGGTTTGCCAGTTATGGGTAGGTCAGGGTTCAAATCACAGCTGGGTGTACTAAGGTTTTTTTTCCCAAAATGGTTTTCCAATTTTATTTCACGCAAATTCGGATGCGTCTAGTTCAAATTCCTACCATATTAGCGGAATAAATAATTTTGGGTATATATTTATATTCTAAACTTCATCATTGCTGCTTTATAATATTAATAGTGTCATAAATATAGTTTTTTTAAACTCTTTTGCGAAAAGATTGGGCGTGATTTTTGTCTCTTTTTGGAACTCAACCCCTCACATTTATACCATCCAAATAAAAAACAAATATAACAATAAGAGTACAACGCAAGACAAAATAACACTTATGCCGAAATAATTGAAACGCCTAATAGCTTTGAATTGTTCTTTAATAATCTCAGCACAGCGAAGAGTGTCTAACATATAAATCGAAAAACAGACTAATGTTACATTACATGAGACAGGGATAAAAGAGGAGAGGTATGCAGGAATATTTTTAGAGTAAAACATGAGGAAAGGTCAAAATTGCCTTTAATTGCGTATAATAAGTTTGACCAAAAAAAGTTACCATCAAACAAATTGAGTGGTCCTCCCCACTCGCTTGCGTGTATTTTTATAATGTTTGGTAGGCATACACACTTGCTTGAGTAAACCATCGGTTTGTGTTTAACAATAGGCGTTTGTTTCTGTTCTGCCTCTAAGCTTTCAAAAGTAATAAGAGGCTGTGTGTGCTTAATTACTCTCAGCGCAGCTGTTTTTAATAAATACATCTGTTGATGTAAAATATAAAACATACATGACTAGTTGTTCATGCCGTAAGAGCTGAGCGCGTGTAAAAAAGAAGACAAAGTTGAGATTATATCTTGTTTTACTACCCGTCCATGTTATCCGCATCTTTATACTATAGGGGCTAAGGATGAGAAAGGTATATTTTATGGAGGGAAAGCTGGAAACTTTTTGAAATAAACAACCCTTGGTACACACCCTTGTGGAGTTCGAACCTTGACCTCCCTGTCATCGACTAACTAGCCTAGTGCAAGGGTGACGTCTTCTTAGAGCATGTGACCAGCGATACGGGTACTGTGCCGTAACATCTCGCTATTTCTCAATACTTCTATATACCGTGAATTAATTTTGTGTGCACTGCGTCTTACTAACAATTCTAACTACCCACATATTTATATCAATAGAAGGATAAGGAAAGCAGGTAGCCAGCCCATCTTCCAAGAGGCATGTTTACAATCCCAACCACCGTCTCTTTTCCCACAACCCTGTGGTTTCTCTCCATAGCAGTGTTATTCAACCTGTGGTCCACGGACCGGCACTGGTCCGTGGAAATTTCCTGCCGGTCCACGAAAAATTTCACCCGAATCATGTAGGTTAAGTCTATTGTGAGAATAGCGTCTTAGACCATGCAGCCACCAAGGCAGGTGCAAAGAAAAAGTTGCTTCTGATTTTTGTACTAAACAAACTTATATTCGAACTTTTATTACATTAAAATATTCATTATTGTGTGTCCAATACCTCCAATCTTCAAAACGGTTGTTGGTGGACTAGTTAATCCTGCTTCGGTAATATCATATAAATCGTTAGCATCTGTATCATGCCTAATCAAAAGATAAATGCAATGAACCCACTACAAACAAAACGACAATTTGTAGCAAGCATAATCACAAACGTACAAAATCGATGATTCTGGAATTATATCAGCTGTTAGTTGAATATCACTTATCACATCTACATAATTTTCATCAATGGTATTTTTTGCCATATGATCCAAAACATAATGCAATAGAACAATACAAAATTTCAAATCAAGTAAATTACACGAGAAAATAACATTCCACACAGCAAAACAAACTGGACTAAATAAGCAATACTGCACGTGGCTGTGTTGTTTACCGGCCTTAACGCAGTGTTGCCAAACAACAGTATCACAGCCTGTAAAGACGACCGTGAGCCGCTACATTGTTGCGGGGTGAGCGCAACGCTACACACGACAGCGTACAGGCGAAGTGCGCCATCACCGAATGCCAGTATTGCGTCAGCTCGCCTGTCGACAACACGTTGCAAAAATTCATATTATATCGCGCTCGTGCCTATTATTTTCTAATATTGTGTTGGGGTAATTAAAAAAATTCTTTCTTTCGTAAAATTTAAAACCCTACAAAATGGAGACAAAACAGCAAAACCTTTTAGCTTTCTTTAATAGAGGCAAGAACAATATTCAGCAGAAAAGTAGTGATGGTACCCAAATTATGCCAAATACTATTGCTTCAAGTTTAGAAGAAACAAAGAAAAATAAATATGTTGATACTTCGGAATGTACAATACAAACCAAAAAGATAATAGGAAAATTGGTTAGGTATTATGATAAGGAGTATTTAAAGCTTGGTTTCATTGTAGCCCCTGGCAGTAAACTATTGCCGCGGCTTTTATATGTAGTATGTTAGGAATTTTGTCAAATGACGCTATGAAACCTTCCAAACTTGCTCATAATTTGCATTCTTGGCATAAATATTTTACTGGACTTTTTTGAAAGATTACGTTACCAGATGAAAATTCAGAAAAGTCAAATGAAAATGATGACTACTGGTGACAAGTCGCTGTTTCAAGTGTCTTATTTATTTGCTCTTCGAATAGCTAAAACGGAAAAAAAAACTTTTACTATTGGTGAGGAGTTAGTAAAGCCTTGCATCTTAGATGTCGTACGAGAAATTTTGGGTCCTCAAGCCGCTAAACAACTAGAGGCCATACCGCTTTCGGACACCACCATTCAGAGGAGAATTGATGACATGGCCACTGATATTGAAAAGCAAGTTGTAGAGGGGATAAACAAATCAAGATGTCTTGCGATTAAACTTGATTAATCAATTGACGTGAGTAACCATGTTATCCTACTTTGCTTCGTGAGGCATAATGAAGATGAAGACTTAAGGGAAAAACTTCTTTGTTGCCTTGACTTACTAGTTCAGAGATATTTAATGCTCTTGATGAGTATTTTCAAGCACAAGGCTTGGATTAGAGCAAATGAGTCAGAGTGTGTACGGACGGTGCTGAGTAGCATGACGGGACATCGCTCAGGAGTAGCTGCAAAAATAAAGTAAGTCACACATCCAGATGTTTTGTCCACTCATTGTATGATCCACCGGGAACACCTCGCTTCAAAGAAGCTTCCTACTGAATTAAAAACTGTAATGAATGACGCGGTGAAAATCATTAATGAAATTCATAGTCGAGCTATGAACTCCAGGCTGTTCACGACATTGTGTGAGAGTATGGATTCAAACCACCAATATCTCCTTCTTCATGCAGAAGTGAGGTGGTTATCGAGTGGAAAAGTTCTTCTTGCGCGCCTTTTAGAACTGAAGAAAGAAGTAAAAAACATCTGACCTAGTATAGCCTTTGTTGAATGAGGAATAGATGGCTAAGCTTGCATATACGGCGAACATACTTAGCCTTCCAAACGAACTTAATATCTCACTTTAGGGGTCTTGTACAAATACTTTTACACCGAGAAATAAAATGGACGCGTTCAAAAAGAATCTGGCTCTTTGTGATAGTCACGTACAAGAGTAAGATATAGAAATTTTTCCACTTTTTGGAGAATTTTTTATTGATACTGATGTCAACCATAAAGTTATATTCAACATAATACGTCAACATCTAAGGGCGTTAGGTGAAATTATTTACCTGAAAATGATGATCCTCGTAAAGGTAGCCTCTGAATTAACAATCCCTTCTTGGAATGTATAAAATAATGCTCACTTGATCCTCGTGAAAAAGAAAAGCGGACCGATTTGTCTTCTGGTGCCACTGGTGTCCAGACATAAAATGCAATCACCGTCTCAATTTTGGATATCACTCGAAAAAGAATATTCATCTCTGAGTTATAAAGCTATCAAATTGTTTGTCGTTTTTTTCAACTTCCTATTTATGTGAAAATACTTTTTCCATCCATGTTAGTAATAAAAACCAAAGAGAGAAATCGAATGTATGTTGATGCAGCTCTTCGTCTCTCACAAACAACGCTGCAACCACATATATCAAATTTCTAGCAAAGAAGCAGCACAAGATGTCGCACTAACTAAAAATTGTAATTTGATAACATTATATTAAGTAAATTAAATACTATCTATATAGGTTTTTATTTATTTCTTGGCCGTTAACTGGTCCGCGAAATATTTATCCTATTTTCGCCGGTCCACATATGTGAAAAGGTTGAAGGACGCTGCTCTGTAGTCAAGACGAGTCATATTATAAATATGTGTTTCTGTGTCAGGTTTCAGAAGCTATCCCACCTTTTTGCACACGTCAATAGGAATAAGACTAAGAAAATTTGACTTGACCAATATTTAAACTAAATAAGCAAAAGTTGTTTGTTTTAGCAACTTAGCATTGTCTTCAATGCATGACGCCTACAGATGATCAATAATGACGCATTTTTATTGGCCCAGTCCCAGCTTTTAATAATATTATTATTAATAGTTTCTCACAATTCTACCTGAACCTCACCTCTTATCCACGAGTCTAATATATAGCTTGACATATATCCCAAATGGGGGGTAGTGAGACACACCTGATATCTCGATTGCAGCTACAGCTGAAACGTTATCAAATATGACATTAGATTGGTATGAAAAGTGCCTGGAAAACTATTAAGAAACCTAATCTATTTTAATATTAGTTTATTACAACTCAACACTTGACTAATTAGCTGTACAATTTTTTTTATGGGGATAGCGGATTTATGAATACACTCATAAAAAATTAATATTAGAGTATAAAACTTACGGGGGTAATAGAAAAAATTAAAATAGCAAAACAAGTTATGGGACATCTGTGTAGCGAGGGTAGTGGTGTTATTTGTGGTGGTCCAGTCTAACTTTAGTCACCTTTATATCTTACAGCTTGGTGTTCCCTACAGTTCTTTTCTCTTGAAAAAGTATCCGTGTCGCTCGATCTGGCTGCTAGACCTCCAGTCTCTCAATTTTTATTAGACACCCAAGTAGTTCTGTCAACATGACGGCAGAAACTTAATAGTTTGTATAAGGTTAGCAACGCCATCTATTGTGAGGGCTGAAAAATCACACACCGACAAGGAGAGTGGATACAGCCTTAACTATTCTCAAATCAAGAATGAACACAACAATGATGTTGAGAATACACGTTGTATTTTTCGTAGTAGCTACATTGTTGGCTATTTCGTGATATTTGTCATCATTATTTGAAAATAAGTTTGTCTACAGATTCAAGAGCGGATACAGGGACTATTGTCGAGGGTGGAAATAGGTTTTCACAAGGATCTTTCAAGTATAGCTTTAATAATTTTTATTAATAATAATTTTTAATAATCAAAAGTACGTATAAAAAAAAACAAATTTTGATTAATAAATTTAAAATTTTAATACAGAAAACATAGAATAAGAAATCAATGTTATAATAAAAGTAATAAATATGTAGAGTATATAGGCCTCAAAATGTTTTAGTATTAATAGAAAAAATATGTATTTTAATACAAATAATTGGTAATCAAACTAAACTCAATGGCGATTTTTAATTTAAATCAATGCTTTTAGGTATTATGAAGGCTATATTTAGAGGAAGTGTACTTGCATCTGTGTAAGGGAGAGTGGAAAACCATTTTGGGATAACCACCCTCAATACACCCGAGTGAGATTTGAACTTCAATCTCCCTGTCATCGGCAGTCTAGTCTATTGAGAGTCTCGCCTTAGACCATGCGGCCACCGAAGAGGGTTTAAAAGTTATTGATTATGTCATGTAGGGGATAGGGCGAGAAAGGCGGAAGAAATTGTTTCAATATATTTCATTATTTTCTATACCAGGGGGAGGAAGATTGCAAACTCCCCCATCGACCCCCTCTTGGATCCGCCACTGTACCGAATCACGTGTGTCCGGGACACGACACATTTGTAGAGGGCGAGCGAGCAAAAGAGTGCAAGCAGTCCCCATCTCTCGAGAGAAACTAGTTCCCGAGTCGACAACCAGAGGGAAGGGATATGAACCTTTCAGAAGCAACCAGATGTCGGGACAGATAAGAGCGATGGCATTTTAGTCCGCGGCGATCCGGCTCTTGGCGCACATTGGGATGGGAAAATAGGACGAGTGGTTGGTTTTTTTTATCCATCCATATGTACATGCTTATTCAATGCTCAAAGTAAGTTCAACCTTTTAAGGTTGGGTAAAACGGGACACTAAAAATGACGCAATGTTTTTGCTGTTTTTAATGTCAAAACATTGTTTCGGTAAAAATAAATAAAATATTGCTCCAGTAGAAACAGAGATTTTTATTTTCTTCACGTGTTGATTGATATCAACAGTTCCTGAATATCTGTCAAGGATGTTTTGGAATTTAATTACAACTTTCTATCTTCATTAAAAAGTTTGTCATCTAATGCTATTATGCTCATGAAAGATATTCTACAACTGTTGAGGTAACCGTGTGAAGAAAACTACACTATATATGTTTTTACCGAAGCAATATATTTATTTTGGTCAAAAAGATGTTTGCCATAAAAACTGGAAAAACAATGGTCTTTTTTTTGTCCCCCCTTCCATCCCTCCTTAACCGCCTTGAAGGGAAAATTAGCTTGCACGCTAGTTTCGTGTTGAGCTAGACTGCCGAGTACGGGGAGATCGAGGTTCGAATCTCATTCGAGTGAACTGGGGTGACTTTTCCTAAATGGTTTTCCACTCTCCCTCTACGAAAATGCGGATTTACTTAATCTATATTCAACCTTCCCAACCCATTAGCATAATTAGTACTCAAGCGTAGACGCGGTGCTAAGTAAGTCCAACCCACCTTAAATAAAATGTTTTTACTGACAGTATTTTACGTGCGCTTTCATAAATAAACAATCACTGGCGAGTACGCCGACTAAGACGTCAGTCTTGTATTTAATAACACACTATCTCAAATAATTCTCGGAGGTTTTTATTTTTTTAGCAACACCGCGTCTTACTATACCCTGGTTTAGGTTGGAATAAAAGTTTAGAAGATTCAAAATATTTATTTGCGGCCTACACTGATAACATTTCACGATATTATTTAAGTTATTTTATAGGTTTTGGTAATATCTATCAAAAGTGGCAGCTACTGATAATATGACTTGATGTATGAATATATTAAAATTGTTTTAGTAACTACTAGATACCGTTCTTACTACCAAAATCACTATGTAGCCTACCTGTTCATGTTGCACGCATATGTACTAGGCATACTAATGAGTTAGGAATGAGGAAGTTTGAATTTAGATGAAGTGCACCCACATTTACGTGAAGGGATAAAGGAAAACTATTCAGGAAAATACCCTACCGGGCTTCTAACCCCGATCTCCCCGTCATCGGCAGTCCAGTCTATTGATATAATAGCAGGCCTATTGCAAACTATGAAAACTGTTTATTTAATTCGTATTGTACGAATGTAGTTAGTTAGTAGCTATACACTAAACGGGTAAGGATGAGGACGATAACATTTTAGAGGAAATGTGTCATCATTTTAGTGAATAAAGTGGGAGATTATTCAGGAAAAATTCATCTCAAAACATTCTAACAGCATTCTCCCTTATTGAGAAACCAGACAAGAGCACACCGATTTGGGTGTCAATTAATAATAAAGATGGCACACCAGTTCCAAAATGGTTCCTTAAATAAATCCACATCAACAAAAACGTTGGGTAGTTTGAATGAGCTAGTTTAAATATTCGCAATCTGGTATATCTAATGTATTGTATATTAAATATTGTCTCTAAAATACTTCCTCCCTCATCCCTACCCCATCAGAGTAATTATCATATATGCGTATAACCTGAACAGGTAGTAAGACGCAACGGCGATTAAAAGAAATACAGAGATTTTTGTGCTCCGTCCAAGGACAAGAAACGACATACGTTATTTAGGATTCTGGTGAGAAAAACTTTAAGAAAATACAAAAAATATTCTACTGCAGTTAGCATTGATAATTTTGATCGAAATGACGAGTGAAGACCGAAAGACTTGACGTACGAATAAATTAAAATTGTGTAATCTAAGTAATTTATGTATCTGTGCAAAAAAATAAACCTATCTGTTTATCACAAACTTTAGGCAGCCATATGCAGCCCAATTACAATAACAGTATTATAACTTCAAAAATATATAGTACAAATTGTGTCCCAACAAACAAAGAGAAATGTTAAAAAAAAAACTATTCAAAATATCCTTGAACACCCTTTAGGGAGATTTTGAGAGTGGTCCTCCAAAATGTACATCAATTGGATCTATGTGGTAGAAAGATAATTGGGTCGATAATTTGAACTGCAATTTGTAAACGGAAAAAAACAAAACGAAAATAACATTGACACATACAACAAAACTACCACGTCGACTGTTTGTCGGCGGGACGATAACCCTAAGGCCGCGACCCCAAGGCGGGCCACGGTCTCTCATATGCGCTTACGCTTTAGCGCTCCAGACCATGGCACAAGTCCACTCTTCTTGTGTTGCGGTTCCTTAAATCGCGGCTACCTACATGTGAACTCAACGAAAAATTCGTCTGGTCTGGTTTATCGGCTTGACTTGGAGGCCGGGGTTCGAATCCCAGATGGGTGTACTCAGGGTGTAGTTTTCCTAAATGGGTCCCAGATCCCCTCTCATGCATATGTGGGTACATCTCTTCTAAATTTTACCTCATCAGTTTGATTAAATTATGATGGATCAAAAATATAGAAATATATTTTGAAGATTAAAATATTAAGTTTATGGATTACATTTAAATGGGTGCGTAATATATACACTGGTGGTTGTTATGAAATATTACAATATAACCGTCGACTTCGGTGGTCTTGGTGTAAGGTGTTCGTCTCAGGATCCGATGTTCATAGGGTCAAACCCAGCCGGGGTCAAATTATTTTTTCTTGAGCAATAAAAATTCGTAGCACAACTTCCTTCGGAGGGGAAGTAAAGCCTTTGGTCCCATGTCAATTTTGGCATGTAATAGCACCCTGGAAGGTATATGAAAATACCTTTCCCGGCATAATTGGTAAGCCCTTTCGCTCTCGCTCATAGAAATTGCTTATAAATTATTATCAATCGGTTCAGAAAGTTCACGTTAAATACTTAAATTAAATAAATACAATATACCCATGGATAGACACACATCGGACGACGTGAATGGATGCGGATTGAAGCCTTGCGAGCGAAGGGCTGTACCTATGATCCGTCCCCGTACTGTCAGTGAACTAAAACGAGGGATTAACATAAACTTGGAACTGTGTCCAGTCTTTGGTCCTAAAACTAGGAGGTCTTGGCTATATTTGACGAGAGTTAATACATTATAGAAGTGTGGCAAAAAAAAACACTTTTAGTGAAGTTAAAACAAGCTAAAATATTTATTTTAGCACAGCGTCTTACTGCCTGTTCAGGTTGTATGGCTATGTACTAATTACTCTAAGGGGTTAGGGATTAGTACGATCAAATTTAAAGGAAGTATACCAGCATTTTCGAGAAGTGTGGGAAACCATTGATGAAAAACCACCCTCAGTACACCAGACCAGGATCAAACTGTGATCTCTTCGTCTTTGGCAGTCTAGTCTATTGCGAGAGTGACGCCTTAGCCCATGCAGCCATGAACGCGGGTATATAAACTAGTTCCTTTGAGAACACATAGCATACACCTTTGGAGTACATACGACATTAATCTGTAATAGCCTTTAGTTGCTTAGAGGACATATTGCTTAGTTTCTATTTATTTGGATAACATAATATGAATTGGTTCCTTGGCAAACCTAGCTTAAAATTCCTCTGTTAACATAACGTATAGTTCCTATGATAATATACACATTTTATTTGTGTTTAGAGAACCTTATTTAAAGTGCCTTTTAGGTCATTTGACGAAAAGTTCCTTGGATAAGATACGTGTACTGTAGCTCCTTAGTAAACATGAAATTGGGCTGTGACCAGCTGTTGGCGGCCGCACAGTATCTGTCATTGAGATAGTGTGGGTGTGATGAGGTCCAGCGTGTGACGACCTCACGGTACAATAACAAGGTAACGTTTCAAACAAGGATACGCCCAGCTGGGTGCGAGGCTGAGGAATCTGTTGAGACGCTTTGACGTGGGAAGAGGAGTGCGGCACTAGAACGAAGAGATAAGGCGTTGCCCACACCAAGCGCGGCGCAGAGGGATTGTTCACACCGAGTGTGTTGCTAGGGGGATGTTCACACCGAGTGTGTTGCCAAGGGGATGTTCACACCGAGTGTGTTGCCAAGGGGATGTTCACACCGAGTGTGTTGCTAAGGGGATGTTCACACCGAGCACGGCACAGGGGGTATGTTCACACCGAGTGTGTTGCTAAGGGGATGTTCAAACCAAGCAAGGTGCTAAGGGTATGTTCACACCGAGCACGGCACAGGGGGTATGTTCACACCGAGTGTGTTGCTAAGGGGATGTTCACACCGAGCACGGCGCAGAGGGTATGTTCACACCAAGCACGGCACAGGGGGTATGTTCACACCGAGTGTGTTGCTAAGGGATGTTCAAACCAAGCAAGGTGCTAAGGGTATGTTCACACCGAGCACGGCACAGGGGGTATGTTCCCACCGAGTGTGTTACTAAGGGGATGTTCACACCGAGCACGGCGCAGAGGGTATGTTCACACCGAGTGTGTTGCTAGGGGGATGTTCACACCGAGTGTGTTGCCAAGGGGATGTTCACACCGAGTGTGTTTCTAAGGGGATGTTCACACCGAGTGTGTTTCTAAGGGGATGTTCACACCAAGCACGGCGCAGAGGGTATGTTCACACCGAGTGTGTTGCCCTGGGGATGTTCACACAGAGTGTGTTGCCAAGGGGCTGTTCACACCGAGCAAGGTGCTCAGAGGATGTTCACACCAAGCAAGGTGCTAAGAGGATGTTCCCACCGAGCAAGGTGACAGGGGATGTTCACACCAAGCAAGGTGCTAAGAGGATGTTCACACCAAGCAAGGTGCTAAGAGGATGTTCACACCAAGCAAGGTGCCAGGGGATGTTCACACCAAGCAAGGTGCTTAAGAGGATGTTCACACCAAGCAAGGTGCTAAGAAGATGTTCCCACCAAGCAAGGTGCCAGGGGATGTTCACACCAAGCAAGGTGCTTAGGGTACTTCTTACAATTCTTCCTACTCTACAGTAATTAGGACGTCATAATTGGGCTGGGCCTTACTTCGTCAAATATAAATCCTGGCCAGCCATCAGACACAGCCACGGTAGCCGAGCTAAGAAGCGACGGCGCAAGGAATGCACTTGATAAATGCACCGTATATTACAACTAAGAACACAGTGTATAGTAACAAGCCACTACCGTGGTTATAATTTATAAATACCGAGAATCACCCTGACCACACCTGTGCCCGGCAAACCAGTCAAGAAGAGACTGACGACTTTGTCTGCCGATGCGGGTTGTTACATCTTGAATTAACTAAATTAATAAAGATGTCACTAATAACTCGAAGTTCACTTCAAATTTAGTCCTGAGTGTTAATAGCCTCTTCTAGCTTTAACAACACACCGGAGCGCTAAAACGCATTACAGACGTTCAGAAATTTCACATTATTTTAAGAGGTGCCTACCAAAACAGACTTATTGCAAAGGTTCTGAAGCCCCCATGTTATTTTTTTTAAATTAACATAAAACTTACTTTCTATACGCATAATACTGTTGTAGCTCTCCTTAAACAAATATAATAATTTTTTAACAAGGGTGTTACAAATCATTTTAAGAAAATTGAAGATTATTCTAGTGGTTCTGAAGCTTCAACACTGTAAACATTTCCATAAATACCTCAATTTGAGAATGATAGGCACTCGATAAAAATGCACTAGAATTCGTTCAGGAATACGAGGGTGCCTCTCTCCGAGTCAGGTTTCGAGCACGGAGCCCATGGGAAGATTGAGCTTATAACTAACGTCTTAGCGCTCTTAGCCACGGCAGAACCCAAGCCCCCGGCATTAGAGACGGCACAGCTTGTACCAGGATGAGAGAGAGAAAGAAAGATGGAGGAAGGGAAGTATTGTTCCAGTCAACACTCCCCTCCCCCCTCTTTTCTCCACCCAACCCAACAAACCCATACCCAGCCGCAGAGGCAGTCGACCTTCTCAAAGCCACAGCCAGAGGTCCCCACAATCTTCATGCGCCCCTCTCGACACATAAACCCCCTGCACGTAGAGTAGGACAAGCTATTGGCCCTCATCTGACTGACCCAAGAAGTCAGGGCTCGACCCTGGGAGGCAAATAGGTATTAGACCCCCCCAATCCTTGAGCAGTACTATTTTGGCCCCATGGACCAAGCAAAAACTCTCGGTCTCATTTTGCACACAATTAGGATCATGTTATGCCTTATATTACGTTTGGCTTGTTTTGGTTATGATCGTGTTGTGCTAGAGGTTATGTTAGATTAGGTTAGATTATGTCGGATTATGTTATGTTAGGATTATGTTGGGTAATGCTATCCATTACTAGTCTTTCATTCACCTTGATAAAACATTTATATCCATCCTTAGCGCAACGCCACAACAGCCGGGGTCCATTTAGTACACCAACATGGAGCTACAGCGGCCCCATGCCTTCTTTGGTGCTGACTGAAAGCTTTGAAAAGTTACCAGACCAAATTATGTATCCCTACGCCGAACCTATGATCTGCAAAAAACATGTGTTTAGCAGCTGTCACTTCTGACAGTCAAAATGTAGGTATATACCTAAATGTTGACTGTCAGAAGTCAGCTGTTAGCTGTCAGTCAGCACCAAAGAAGCCATGGGGCTACTGTAGCTGAGCTTCAACAACCTGCCATCTCAAACACTCTTAAGTGTGGATGTACTTAGGTGAAGCGAGAAAAGGTGTATTTGCAGTTTTTATAGCAACACTTTTTTCAGGCCAATATAAATAAAATGTCGCTTCAGTACAAACACCGAGTTTAACTTTCTTTACATGGTGATGGATAGTTGTTGAATATAATGTAATAAGTATAGCTGCATTGGATGACAAACTTTCCGAATGAAGAGGAACAGTTGTCATTAAATTCCTGGACATCCTTGAGATATATTCAAGAAACGCATCACCATGGGAAGAACATTGAACTATATATTTCTTCTGTATAATTATTTGATTTATTTTGATCAAGAACATATTTTAATACAAAAACTGCCAAAAAATTTTACTTTTTCTCGCCTTCCCTACATCCCCCACCTTAATGGGGTCGAGTTTGTATGCAGCCACCCTGACCAGTCCCACCTCCTCCTTGTGTGGTCGAAATGTATCCCCATCTCTTGGGATTATAGTCGCGTTTCTCAGTAATGGCGACGGTTGGATAGGTATTTTTAAGTGCGACCAGCTGAGATTAGAGCCTAGGCCTGCCCAGTTACAAGCAAGCAGTCTTCTGTGACCGACAGGACAAACTAATGCACAGGTGTATAAGAAATTATAGGCCTACGCTTTGTTCTTACTAACATATTCGTTTTAATTAATAAGTCCAACGCACGAGTTATTAACGACAGAAACTATAGAGGTTGGGATTTGTAGGGAATTCATATGACGTGCACCTCACATTTGCGTGTACAGAGGATGAGAAAACTATATTAAAAATAATGCCAACCAGTAGCCTGGTTTACCAATGACGCGAAGGTCGTGGTTAGAATCCCGGCCAGACGTAGCGAGGGTGAGTTATCCTAAATTGTTTACCACTCATCCTTCACGCAAATGTGGGTACAAGTCTTCTAAATTCTATCTTCCTCTTTCCTATCGTATTTGTATAGATACGTTATTGTCCCAGGCAGGAAGACATAGAACAAGGGAAAAGTGCAAATCATAGATTGAAAATAACTCATATTGCTTCCTGCTGGGATTCTCCGTCAACAGACACCACTATAATAATAATATATATAGTATAATAATAATTATTATTATTATTAGTAGTAGTAGTATTATCATCGCGTCTTACTAACCGTTGGGGTTATACGCACTTACGCTAATATGTAATGGTAGGGTGATTGTGAGATGAAATGGAAAACCTACAGTTTAACGTGGGATCCGAACCACGGTGGAGGCCTGGCATTCCTCACATTCACGAGATGTCTTGTCAGAGGTGAAGGAAGGGTTTGGCAATCAGATAAATCTGTGCCGGGACCGAGGATTGAACCCCGAATTCCCAGCACAGAAGTCTGACACCTTACCTCTAGACCACCAGGTCACCCGCACCACTAGAAACGTGAATGTAACACCTTAGAGCAGCGTTTTTAAAACTGTGTTCTAGTGGTCAGAGTTCCTGGATACACATCAAGAAGACCCTGGTTCGATCCCCGGCACTTATTGAAAATCTATCTGTGAAACAGTGGGTCTGGAACTGGGTCAAACTAAGTCTCATGTGGACAAATAAGGAGATACTTGAATAAAGAAGTAGCAGCTCCAGTTTAGAAAACTGAGAATAACGGCTGTAGGGCTCTTTATGCGGCCCACATGACACCCTATATCTGCAAAATGTTGGCTTCATCATCGTTGACGGCAGCGGACGTTCGGTCAGTATAGCTCACCTTGCGGGCTCACACCATGGAGATAGCATCAGTAATTAGGATTGTCAATTTTTTTAAATATGAATAAAGGACATTTGCCACCCGAGCCACTAATAAATAAATACCCATACATATTATAAACCGATTAAAATTTTGCATTTTGCAAGTTGAACTATTTTACACAAGTAATTTTAATACTAATTAGATATGATTTTTTTTCTTTATTAAGTTCTATTAAGTTCTGGTGCTCTTATACAAAATGTACACTATAAAGTTTGGGAATCGTTACCTTTAGAGCACCACAGATGTTAGATAAGTGTGAAAAGAGTATTTCCTTGGATTTGTGAGTCAGTCAACCACTTTGTGTGTGGACACCCCTGTCGAAGTCGTTAGTGCTGAAACTTTAGATAATTCTACCTAAGTCGGCTGCTAATTGCCACGATTTAGAGAGCGATGGAAAACATCGAGAGCTAAAGTAGTTATATATAACCATACAACAATTTTAAAGCATATATGAGTATAAATGAAACGGCACATTGGTAATATACTGTCTCATAATTATAGTTTGAATTTTTTTTAAATCAGTCATTATACTATAACGTCTCTTTTTTTCTCTCCTAAAGCATTATACAGGACATTACTAAGTAAAACGCTCCCAAAGACCCATTTTGAACAGAAATTTTATATCAATCTTTGACCCATTTAAAGTTTTGAAAAATTGTTAGCTAACCTCCTTTTTTAAATTCTTTCTTTAAATAAATCTAAAGAGTTATATCTTGTAAAACCCTCCCCAATCATCCATTTTGAACAAAATTGTTTGAGTCATTTTTGTATAATCAAATAAATTAAAAAATTTAACAACCGTGACATCAATTAGTATTTTAACTATAGTTTAAACTAGATTTTGTTTCGAGTTATAACCAGATAACATCTAAATATCAAGTTAGAACAAAATCAATTAAACCAATCCGGGTGTAAGCCCAGGTACAGACAGAATTAATTACAAGACTAACTTTGTTGGGCTTGGAGGCACATAAAACGTCAAAATCTATCATAATCTTGAGGTAGAAAATCTTTATAGTTACAATATTTTCTCTACGTGAGAAAAATAACTGTTCAGTTTTAGACATTGTCCTTTACTATCCCAATGTGCTTTATATTTGTTTCTTTTGCAGATTTCTTAGAATCATATACGACAGGCCTACCAGCTCAATATCCAAATTTCTTTAAAAAATAGTAAACACTTGTAACAGTTTAACCAACTGTTGGAAATGCACGATGAGTTATTAGCGAGTAAAGCCATCAGTATCGGTACCTGTTATCTTCAAATATAACTTTTTGCTGTGAGATAAGTTGCCCTTAAAACAATGTATTTATTAAAAATGGTGTACATGCGAGTCTTTAGAAATCAATACAATTGAAATTATTGAACTTAACACGAATCTAAAAATACATTTAAATACAAGAATAAATTATTCTGAAAATGCGACGTTATAACCTCAAGATTTATCCTAATTTCCCAGAGAAAATAAATGAATCCAATACACTTTTTTGTTTGTTTTTCCATTTAAAATGCAATGAAAATATTTTTTATCAAAATAGCCCGCCTCGGTGGCGTAATTAGCGCTTGTTTCACGTTGAGCTAGACTGCCGAAGACGGGGATATCGAGGATAGAATCTTGCTGGGGTGAACTGGGGTGGGAGGTTCCTAAATGGTTTTCCAGTCTACCTCCCCGCAAATTCGGGTTAATTTCCTCTATATTCAATCTTCCCAATTCCTAACTCATTAGCGTATAGCCCAAACGGATAGTAAGGCACGTTGCGAATTATTATTATTGATGAAAATATTTCATAAATTATTTTTATGTGGCTATCCCATAAAAATTACGAAATATGTCCAGATATGCTAGTTAAATAAATGTAAAACAACAATATTAAATAAAATAATTTTTTTAAGTAAAAATATTTGTTTATAACCATACATTTACAGGTAGGCTCAGCATTAACCTCCTTAGGATAAATTAAACTGAATTGGAAGCTTATAATTCAATTTAAATAGCTAAACAAATTCAGAAAAAAAAAATGAAAATAACGTTTTTCAATATTTCCGCTCACATGTCTAATCACAGTTTGAGACAAGTCAATCGAACACGTAGGCGCAGTTTGAGACAAGTCAATCGAACACGTAGGCGTTTAGCTGATTACAATAGGTTAAAGTCTTTAGTGCAATTTTTATATAATGTTTTTATTGGGAAAACATTCTTTCTTTCTGAAATAAACATTGATATGTAGGCGAACTTCTCTACTTAATGTTTTCAATGCTGTATAAATACATAACCATGGTTATTAATTTATATGATTTTTTAATAAAAACTCAAAAAAACCTCAACAAATACCTTTAGGTTTTTTATAGCAATGGAAATGCTAGGAGTGGTCCCCAACAAAGTTTATTAATCAAGATCACACAAATAATGTCACAGTACTTGATTTTATTTAAAACAACATATAGTTTAGCGCTCTTGAACTCCCTTCAAGAGTATAATGTAATACTAATCAACAAATAACGCGCTCTCTCTTTAAGAGTTACAACAAATTTCACAAAGCGGTGCATTGCTCCAGCAATAGCTGTGACGTAATGTTACAGTTACACGTAGGCCAAGCCTCAAGGTCAACCCATTAGTCAATGAATGGAAATTGCACAATGCTCAAACATACACCATTCATATATAAAATGTAAACAATAAACAAGTGATTAGAGCTAGTTTTATCTCTAGGTAATACACTTGAGATTCGGGTGTTGAAAAATTAGCACGCATCCATTATTTTTTATCTTAGGAAGAATCACTTAACGGGATTTTTTTTAAAATCATAATGAAGTGCCGACAGGCGATGAAGTAGTATAAACTAGGGCAGGGGTATGTAAGCTCCTAGCACCGATGGGCACGCGGACAAAAGCGCCAATCTAATCTAGCCATGTTTGCCTGTCATTGGAAGATCTGGGTTCAAGTACTAACCATGTTTATTAAGAGTGTATGTTACCTCTAAATCTGCTAATTTAAGGACACTTTTATCAATTTTACCTTCTAAATAGTTACCCCATCAGAGGAAATATAAACATATGGACGGTAAGGCGCACAGAGATTGTTAAAAATAAATGTTGTTTACTTTAAAGGAACGTGAGTTGTAGCAAAATTTCTTTTTGGACAACACAAAATATTTCTTGAGTAGAAAAATTTAGTTTAATTTTTGACATAGGCTATAGTTGTTAATATAAAACCCGCTCCGGTGGCCGCTTGGTATAACGCGCTACTCTCGGGTTGGATTAGACTGTCGAATACGGAGAAATCGAGGTTCGATTCCGGTCGGATGCATTGAGGGTGGTTTTGCCTAAATGGTTTTCTACTCTCCCTCCACGCAATCGTGGGTGCACATCTTCTAACTTAAGCCTTCCTAATCCCTAACCCATTAATGTAAATTAGTACATAGGCGTATAACCTGGACAGATAGTAAGACACGACGTGATTACAAAAAAAAAGTATACTAAGGTACCTCAATCAAATCCCAAACCTGACACACAACCTCCTTCAAATCTATGTTCACATTTTCCTCTCATCGCCGACTTGGCGAGTAATATCAACAGTTCTTGAAAATTTGTCTTGGTCATCACGAAATTTAAATAGGGCTTTTTCTCTTCGTTTAGAAAGGTTTATGACCTGTATCAGTAGCCAAATGGTCTAAGGCGTCACTCCCATGTTAGACTAGACCCCTGATAACCGGGAGATCAGGGTTCAAATCACAGTCGAGCGTATCTTCCCAAAGATAGTTTTCTAATCTCACCCTACGCAAATACGGGTACATTTACTTTAAATTCAGCCTTTCTCCTATCTAACTCACTAGCGTAGTTCGTACTTATACGTATAGCCTTAACAACTAATAAGATGCAGTGCTAAAATAAAATATTTACAAATACCACTTTGCCCATGACAGATATTCAAGAACTGTTGAGATTGCTATTAGTAGAAAATTCAATTAGGCGTATATACTGAAGAAATATTGTATTATTTTGATCAAGCAAGGTTTTTTTCATAATAACTGTAGAAAAACTAAACATAACTAGCGTTCCCTTCCACCTAGTCTTCAAACAACGAAAGGTATACTACAGTATTTTATGTGTGGCGTCACATTTTATATAATCACATGCTCTTTTTTTTGTGTAAACATGGTTAAATTAAGGGTGTTTTTTAAAACACTCATCACTAATCAGTTTTAAAACCTTGTAAGAGTCAAAGAGAGGCTGTACTGTTAAACATTTCATGGTATAATTCTGGCGTAAAGTGGTGGCTCACTTTACGTTTCTGGTGGACACAATTAAGGAATAGGCCTATTTCACTCAACTTCCCAGAAGATCATCCAGGGTCTGACGCAACTAGCGAAATTACTAAATTACTGTCTCAGATTGTCCCACGTTCGTATAATGAGACGGTTTTATCTAACAAGTCTCGAATCAAGCCATTAAACTTCCGGCAACATCCATTTGCATACAGCACATTTATCTTTGCTAAGCCAAACTAATAATTTTTCACTAAACAAAAATGATTATTTTTTATATCAGGACCTCTTTTTCATATGGGCCACACCGGGCTATGGTTGCGTTACCACAATTTTATTGCTACCAAATTCTTTGTTTTTTCCAGGTTTTTCAGAAGGAAGTCCCAGTTTTCAAAGCAGCTTAAATTTAAGAAAAAATAAAACTAAATATTTCATCAAAATGACTAAGTATGAGGTCGTGTAACTTATGTTTAACACAGGATGACTTAATATTTATGGGAAACACATCTTCTGTCTCTTCACAACCCTTGTTAAAGGGGTAATAATTCTTCAGTTCCTTTTTTCGTCTACAAGTACCTACTATTTAAACTTTCAGTTAAATTTCTCAAATTAAATATTCCAGTATTTTTTACTAGATTTTTCAAAATTGTCTGTTTTTTCCATATTTGTTCAGACATAAAAAATCGCTGTGTTTTACCTGCTCCCCCAATTTTCCAGGTGCGTGGAAATCCTGTATAGCGGCAGAATGTCAGGCTCCACAAATTTATGCTAACGTGAAAAAGATAAAAAATAAAATAAATGATAAAGTAGAATTATAAGAATACCTTTTCATACTAGGCTGATTACTATGTATTATGTAGACTATATATATTTTTTAAATTATGTGAAATTTTGTTTGATAAAAACGCATGTAGTGTTAATGTAAGAGTGCTACAAATTATTTTAATGCAATAAATATAATCGAAAAATTCTAAGTTTGAAAGTTTTCAATTCAGTTTAATTTATCCTAAGGAATTTAACACCAGAAACAATAACGAGGAATGTGTAACTTACTTCGGTGGCCGCATGATCTAAGACGTTACTCTAGTGTAAGAATAGAATGCCGATTAGAGGCAGATCCTGGATCGAATTCCGGTCAGGTATACTGGGGGTAGTTTTTCTAAAATGGTTTTCTACTCAAATGCGGGTATAGTTCCTCTAAATTCAACTTCTCTTGGCACTTGGTGATTGAATATGTCTGTAACGGCAGGTCTGATAGAGACACTTAAGCCTAATTAAACAGATCATAGCTACCCTAGAAACAATTATTCCCCTTAAGGAAAAATACCTATGTTACAACCGGAAATTGAACCCGGAGCCTCTATATTAGTAGCCAGGAAATCTGAACAATGGATCAAAAGGCCAAGCATCCTTATGATATGATAGTACTTCAATATCATAGCCAAAGCATTTATGATTACACCCCCTTCCTCAGCCCTTGCGGTGATCTGTAATTTTCACAGGAGAAAACTTTGAAAGAAAATATGCCAGACAATTTTCACATCTAGTTTCGATACTCTTGAAAACATTTTTTGCGCGGCCGTGTTTGAAATATTATTAGAATACGAAAAACACTATCAAATTCCCCACTAAACTCTATCACCAAGACAGTGGAAGCAAACCAGTTCTAACAGGAAGAAACATAAACAAACCAGTTCTGATGATCAGGAAATTGTTTTTACTATAATTGGAAAGAAATACATCCGCTTTACCGACTAAGACTGGGTCTATATTCATGCGCAAATTAAAACTAATAGTAAATAGTGTATAGCATCAAGTGCACAATTAAAAAAACTGTTTATAATGAAACGTGGTGTATAAGGTCTTATTTAAATCGATTGTTTTTATTCATATGAAAAGGCTTAACCTCGTTTTACAACCAGGTCACAAAAATACTTAAATGAAGGGTCCTTTCGAAAAACGTTTATCAAACTGTAACTTATGAAACTTGAATTTAACCTAATCTAAGTTTTGTCCGTGCTATTAAATCAAATTCGATTTTTTATTGACTCCGAATTCTAACGCCATGTCTTACTACCCATTCGGGTTACACGCTTATGGGTTAGGGATAAGAAAGATCGAATCCATAGGAAGCGTACTCGCATTTATGTGGAGAGAATGGGTAACCAATTAGGAAAAAGCACCCTCAGTACTCCTGACCGGAATCGAACCACGATCTACCACCCGTCATCGGCAGTCTAGTCTATTGTGAGAGTAGCGTGGTGCCTTAGACCATGCGGCCACCGAAGTGGGTCCCAGTTTTATTAATTCCATGAATATTATAGTAGACCTAATTCTCAGTAACAGAATGAAAACTATAATATCTATCCTTTATTTTCAATCATAATAAAGACAATATATATAGATAGTTATTGACGTTAAAACAAAGAAAATTCGTGAAAAACAATCAAGTGTAGCTACTACAAGGCATTTCAAACATGAACACAGAAGCTATTATTTTTTGTCTGGATGTATACTGGCGTTTAAATGCCTATGTCCTCTCCTCCCGCTCTTATTGGCTGATACGTCTCGAGTCCAACGATTATCCATACTGCAATCCATGCATAGTGATTCAGGAGTTAAGATTAGATCAGCTTTATATAGCGTGCACTATTCACCTTGATTTTTACGAAAACCATACCAGTAGTCAAATGGTCTATGGCATCACTCTCACAATAGACTGAACTGCCATTGGCAAGATCATTGTTCGAATCCCTGTGGGGTGTACTAAAATATATTTTCAAGAATGGTTTCTTCTCCTCTCTCCGCGTGAATTAGTGTACATATACGGATAGCCCGAACGTGCAGTGGACGCGGTGGTAACATAAAAAACAACTGTATTGAATACAATCGAGAATCCCAATATTTAAAGTTTTATCGTTCAGTTTAGTTTCTGCCTTTGCCTACCTGTGACGTCACGGCCGGCCAAGATCTTTCCCATGCTAATGGATTTACGTTTTACTCAGCAAGTTTTAAAGATTAAACGTTGAAACAAAAACCATAAATTCTTAAAAATACTAACTCTAAAAATAGTCCTTTAGTGTTACAAAAAATTTGTTTGATCTTGAAATAATATTTTTTTGTAAATATATTTTTATAAATCCTCTACAGCCTAGGCTATTTGTTTTAGTCAAGAAAATGGCCTATAGTAGTCTTCCTGTCAGGATGTAGATTAAAAAAGTCCGTGGTAGCATATGTCTATCTGGAACAGGTAACAAGAAAAAGGTAAAATTAAAAAGCAATTCAATGTTTTCAAGACGCGAATATTAAAGTGAATTGGTAAACTCTTCAGAGGAAGAGGGAAAGGGTTATCAGCACATAGACAAGAGCCCTCTCAGGGTGAAATTCTCTTGTGATTCACCCTCTCATATTTTGTAAGCTGGCGTCTAATCGTGATAAAGCCTAGACTGCTTAGGTGGCTCAAGTTAAGATGCAATCTGCTTCACAAAATAGCTTCGACATCGCTACGTTGGCAACGTCGTTAACACCAGAAACATCATCTAATGAGTTGCCTTAAAGCAATAACAGCAATTCCAGTTCTTTCCTCACATTCATATATCGATTATAGTACTTGGTGCTGGAATGTGTCATTAACGTTGGGTCTATTGTAGACCATATAAGATAATACTTAAAAATTATAATCAGAGCTTTTACGAATATATCCCCTTTCCCTGGGATTTAATGAATTGAAATTTTCATCGGAAAATTTGTTAAAAACTATTCATCCCTTGACGCAGGTATCGATGTGAAATAAAGGTCACGGGGTGAGAAGGCACTGGGAGTTTGTTGGGCACCTATAGCAAATGTGCTAGCCAAAGAAAAACTAAGGTAAAAAAAATTAAGAGGGAGAGGGGGAAGGAAGGCCCTACTCAAATCCAAGTCGCATCTTTGTCTCTGGAGGAGAAGTAGGCAGAGGAACGGAACACAAGTCTTCCTTCTTTGGTTCATTTTTTATCATTATTATTGTTATTTATTTCTTTTCTCTTTTTCTACCTGTTGGGCTCCTGGTATTACGCATAGCCATGCAACCCATGCTACTACTCGGTTGACAAACATGTGACTCAGATAATGGTTCCGGTGACTGACTCGGGTTTTAGGACAGAATAGGTTGCACAATGTTTAACACCAAGGATTAATGAATTAATCTAGGGGGGCAGGGAATGGGAAGGAGGTTTTAAAGGGTTGGCCCCCGCATTATTGCGAATATACTCAAACTCCCCACCAAAGGCAATCCATTTTATAGCGAGCCTGACGACTTTGACCATGTGGCAACGGTGCTGTTTAGAAATAGGATTTAAGGTCACCCGCTTCAGCGGCCACGTATTCTAACGTGCTAATCTCGTGTTGGACAAGACCACTGTAGACGGGGTTCGATCTCAGTCGGGTGCACTGAGGGTGGTTTTCCTAAATAGTTGTCACTCTCCCTTAACGCAAATGAGGGTGCACCTCCACTAAATTAAGCCTTCCGAATAACTAACCCATTATTTAATAGATAGTAAAACTCATTGCTAAAAAAAGTAGATGTAAATATAGCGTAATGGAATGGGAAGCATAAAGGAAAATTAGATTAATATTATCAATTATAAATTGTGTAAGGAATTACTCATGACTAGCATCGGTGAACATACGGATTAAACGTCAGGCTCGTCCAGTTTAGTTTGCCGGTAACGAGGAGGTTGGGTCTAGAATCTAGGCCAGGTGTATTGAAGGATGGTTTTTGGTAGATGTTTTATCAATTTACCTTCCGTGAAAATGTGGATACACTTTCTATAAGTTCTACCTTCCTCTTACCTCTCAAAATATTATAAACATGTGGTCATTCCGGATGGATGATAAGACGCGGAGGAGAAAGAAAGAAAAAAAAAAGTATCCCCATTGTATTTTGTTTTCTAAACTTCTCAAGATTCCTGTTAGTGTGAAACTAAAAATATATATCAGTGTTTTTATTTGACGTGTTCACCTATTAGAAGAAATAATCATAATGGTGAGAGGCGAGTTTTTATTTAAAGATTTGTTATTAAATAATTAAAAATTACACAGTAATGAAACATTTCGGAACGCTTAAGAAAATTCCTAGATTAGTAATGCATTAGTAATGCATTTTATAGGTTTATAATTCATAACATTTACCGGTTAGTTTCAAAATATATCCTACATTAAACTTTTAATTATTGCATAGACAAACAATTTTCTGAAAATGAACGTATTTTTATTTTTAACCTTTACTATTGCTAAACGAGGAGGAACACAAGACGTGTATGAATGCGCGTTGGCCGTTGTATACAACAAAGAAGTCGCTTCTTGTTTTCTTTAAGCACTGCGTGTTATTACTTGTTCAGGGTATACATATATGTACTAATTACGCTAATGAGCTACGAATGAGGAAGGTTGAATTTAGAGAAAGTGGACCCGCATTTGCGTGGAGAGAGTGGAAAAACCAGGCTAAGTACATCCAACCCAGTAATCGGAAGTCTAGTCTATTGCAAGAGTGACGTCTCAGACGATGCAGCCCCCGAGGCAGGTCACTTCACTTGTTATTTCAGTACGAGTCTCTCTACTAAATCAAGTATGAAAACATTAGCCGTATTTATGGGTCCAGTTTTGGCATTTAGAGTGTTGTATGTCGAACATAGTTCGATGACTGCACGGAGTTCTCAACGTAACACGCCAACGCTGTTGCTATGGAGACCGTGCCACGCTCAACGTCAGACAGATCATAGACAATCCCATTCTCATAGGAAAAGCCTTTTACAAACACAAACTTATTTTTGGAGGCCAACATTGATAGCATTTTACTATATTGATGATATTTTATAGGTAGTGATACTATCTATCAAAAGTGACAACTAAATATGAGTTATATGAGTTGAATTAATGTATAAGGTAGCCGTAGTATACTAACTTTTCAACTGCCACGTAAGAAGGTCCTTCCTACCCGAATCCTGATATTGATTCAACTTGATACTAGGATACTATACTCATTGAGGTTATAGTTTTATTTTGAGTTCAACCTAAGATGTATTAAGAACGTTCATCATAGCAAACCCGACTCAGCTCCCGGCTCGTGCGAGGTATAGAGATAAAAGGGAAAATTAAAAGACCAAGAAATGGAAGAAATGTGTGCAGTACATTCGTATTTGAATGCTTACTCAATATTTTATGAGGTAGTGATGGGGGCAAAGCGGTAAAGTTTCTTGTTACCAAATACATTATGTCCCTATTATGACAGAATAAATATGTGTGCACAAATAAAGCACAGTGCTTGTCTGTAAAACCATTCTGTATTCTGTATTAGGAACCTTACTTAACTCTTTATCTCTATTGTGGTTTAATCAGAAATGATCCACGTGCAATAGTGTTCGTGTAAATGTACGATTTCTAGCCGACTGTACCACAAAGTTGATTGGCATGTGATGCACCATCCTGACTTATAAGGGAATGAATGATATGAGGAAATTCACCCTCATATTCGTACAAAGACGAAATGAAAAACATTTCATGAACAACCATCCAGGATTCAAACCCAGACCACCACCCCCTCCTACCCCCACCCGACACCATAAAACAAGACAAGGCGAGACCTACGCCCGAGCCCATGTGCCCAATGATGAGGGTGCTGCTAGTCGTGTTCATGGTATATCCATGTGTTTAGAAAGCGCGCGTTAACCAACCAAGATATAATTAAATTAAAATACGTTGCACTCAAAGAAACCAAGCTAACAACAACGCTTGCTTCTTGCAGTAGGTAAATATTGAAACGTGTAAGTCATGTTAAATAAAAACAAAACACACATAGGAGGAAAGCGAGAAAAAAACACTCGAGAAAAAAACTATTAAAAAAATCATGGTGAGCGACTGTAGAAAGAGTTGAGGATATTTAAAAATTAAAATGACGTCATCGGACGTGAGAATATTTTAAGGCAAGGTAAGCAAGCGAGAGCTTAGCGCCACCCCGAGGCAACAAACGGTTGGCTGGTCGCGACGGACCATGTTGCGGGG
>CABFVX010000988.1:49353-60335 GCA_902151425.1 Timema shepardi | reverse complement strand
GGGGGGTTGGGGGGGGGGGGGGGGGGGGGGGGGGCGAAACACACGCGTACAGTCTCCGCCGATAATTCTGGGGACAGAACATGCTCGGCCACTTTTGTTGCGAGAAACTGTACGGCCATGTGAGCTGTCTGGTTCTCTAAAGGTTTTGTACCCAAAATTTCAAAAAACTTAATTTGAAATAATTATAGGGTCTACTTGTTTAAGTGACCTTTAAGGCTTGAGATTAAAAGTGCCCTGCGACAAATTTAGACGAATGAATCAAGTACAGTTGAAACTCTTTAGTCCGGCACGTTTTGATTCCACCGCCATTAGTTTGAGGAGTGGCCACCAGGACGGTGTTAATAGCAGCGCAAAGGAGCCACAGTTGTTTTTATCTGCAGTTGAGTGTTGGTTATTCAGTCTTGTTTTGGCTTGTATTATGGCTATACTTTAGCCCTTAATTCTGTCTTCCAAGAAAACAAAAGCTAGGAAAAGGTATGTATCATTTCCTTTTTTAAGATTTCTTCTACTTTTTTTTATGACATAGCAATAAGTATGTAGAGTGACATGACAAGCCTAGGGGATAAACATAAGGTGTACCTGACCTGTATAAAGTGTTTTTAGGAGTCAAATTCTGTGGTCCGATACTTGTAGGGTCCCAAGGGTGCCGGAATAAAGAGTTTCAACTGTATTAACAGATTATCTGCTTTATAACATACCATGAAACCCCGACATTGATGACACATTCAACCACCAAGCGCTGTAGTAGATACGGGAGTGTGATAAGAGAACTATAATCGCTGTTATTTCTTTATTGCAGCCCATTTGATGTTTCTGGTGTAACGACCTTAGGATTAGGTTAGACTGAAGTGGACTCTAAAACTTTTTATATCTCGATTGCATTTGTTTATTGAAATAAGTGAAACATTTTCCAAGACAAAGTAAAAGGAAAAATTTCCATCTCACATTTCTATCCAAGCTTATGTGTTTTTTGCTAAATCAAACTTTGATTTTTTTAAATAGCTCTAGAGTTTTTCCACCCATAAGTTTTAATTGCTTACACTTCCCTTTCTTACCAAACAGACAATATCAACACCAGAATAAGAAACTACCTTATTTTCAAACAATGCGCCAAATACTACATACACTACCTCAGAGCCTACATATATAGAAATTTGATAAAAGGACAATCCAGTATGAGCAGGCCTAAGATAATGAGTGTATTAGCACCACTAAGAACTGAACCAAGGTTTTCTTTATTTGTGGTCGATTACACTACAACATTACTAGAGATATGAGACACAAAGAATCTATTAAAATTTTAATTCAAGGTGGGGGTTCCCAAACTTTTGGGACCGAAGGAGCCCTTGCATTAGAAAAAATACATGGAACCCTCATAAAATAGTTTACCCTAAAATTATGGAAATTCAATAACAACAGTTACATTTTACAAGAATAAAAGTATAAAACAAACCGAAAACAAATGCGCCTTTGGCAAATGTTATTAAAATTTGAAAAAATTGGCAATCCTAGTTACTGCTGCTATTTTAAAGTGTGCGAAACAAATAAATAATATTATTAAATTGCCTCGTGTAACCTTAGATAATTGGCGGAACCCACTTTTAAAAACACTGGTATAAGGAATACAGGATTATAAGCATAGCTTGAAAAAAAAACATGTTGGGGGGAGGGAATGTTTGGGATATTGCCACCCCCTTCGTCTACTGGTGCGAGCTGTCATGAAAGTTTTTCAGCCGACCAGTTAAACGAGTGAAAACACCCCCTCCCTGTCAGTAAGAGGAAATTGTTGTCCACACTGCATTGTTTCCCCTGCCGCGCCGCTGTAGTAAGAACGAGGAAGGTAGAATTTAGAGGAAGTATAACGTGGAAGAAGAGTGGGAAGCAATTTATTAATAAAAAAATACTCAAAGTGGTTCTTACCAGGATTATAGCTGAGACCTCTCATTTTTCAGCAAGACGGACTAAATGAATCTGACATTTAAAGTGCGAATCCACCTATGCTGATTGTTCATTCTTAGGTAAACCTAGTCGATTGGGCGCATAGATCACGAGGATGGATTCCCTGTTCCCAACAACCGCCAGTACGGATTACCCACCCACCTCGCCCAATTTCTTAGATCAGTGGTTCTGAAACTGTGGTCTGCATACAGGACCATAGGGGAAAACATAGAATGTACGTGAGAGAGCTAAGCTGCAGGTGTCTTCAACCCTCGGCCCACAATAACATTTTTTGCAGCGCTATGGCTCATGCAAAAAAAAAAAAGACACATTCATTTTAAATGTCAACTAATAAAATAATATGTACTTTATTTGCGTATTTTACGTAATTTTATAAACGAATTTTTCTTTTTACGCGAAGAAAAGTATTACGTTATTATTCAAATGTTAATTGAAACCGCAAATAACAGCTCTAGTAGACAAGACAAATCGTGCTCTCTTCTGGTATGGAAAATCTAGAAAATGAAAAAAACAACAAAAGAACATATTTCCCGAGAAATCCGAACTGTCACCTGTCGGAGCCAAGGCTAATCCCTAGTGGGAGTATAAGTGTTTAAGGATGGGCTGATACGAATATTTTAATATGCATTCAATCCGAATATTGTCGGTACAGTAGTGCGGCCCACGAGCAACAAGAGACAGAAACTTTGGTCCTTGGACATAAAAAGATTACACACCTCTAATCTAAGGAGTACAGGATTGACAGACCAAGTCCACTATGTCGACAATAATTTGCCACATGTTGTATTGCATAGTAAATATAACCCAATACCCAAATGTTCTTACAAATATACATATTTGATAGCTATAACAAATTACCAGCTCTTCTTTCACGCTTCCATACGCCAAGCCATATGATATTCCACGATCACTTTTGATAGATAATGTCAATACCTTTAAAATAACATTAAAATAAAAATATATTAAAATGTTTTCAATTCTGACGGTAAAAAAACGCGTTTGTATTTTCTAAAAAGTGCTCTAATAGTTCACGCGTAAGAAGATCAAGGAATGAAATAATTACTATAGTGCTGGGCTGGTTTATCGAAACTTGTTAATCTGTGTGTGGTAAGAGAGAGAGAGAGACAGAGAGAGAGCAAGCGAACCCGAGGTTGCCTGGTCCAGCAGCGGATCATCCCACACGGCCTCGCCCCACCCCGACACATCTTCTCCACGTGTTACAAACACCAACACCTGCCTTTGGACCAGTTCTGCTTTACTACACTCGGGGTACCCCTCGCTCCTCTGACCTAGGATCCGTACCCGAACCTGTTGCATCGTAGCCATTGGGGAAGGGGGGTTCCACACACTGTGGCTTCACATCCTCTCTCCAGCGCTGGCAAGTGCGTGTGTCATTAGCGTCTTGAATAACTCATTCGTTTGTTTTCGCAATATGTTGAAAACAAACCACTCCATAAACGGGATTCGAACCAGAGCTCAGCGCCTTAGGATAAACCAGCTCCCCCCTCCCCACCCCTTTACCCGTGCCCCACATCTTACAACGCATCCGGTGTGACCCAATCATTAGATTTTTTTAAAATTAAGCTCAAAGGAATTAAAAATAATAAATATTTATTAAATTTTAACATCGTAATAAACTAAAAATAGGAAATAATAATTAACAGGGGTACGAACTATAGTAACAAAAATAAACTCCTAATGCACATTAATAAACCCCTAAAGTCAGAAATACTGTCCCAAAATAAAATTCATGAAAATTATATATATTATGTAAAATAGACATATGGACAAAAAAAACTTTATGTTTAAAGTATTAATAATATCATTGAAATAATACATACAAGTTTTGGGTGAGGCTAAAATTATTTAACTCAAGACATTAAATGAAAGATACTAGATGTGATATATATGAAACATACAAGATGTGATATTAGCCTACCAGCCCTCTTTCCTGTTTACTTTCTCTCGAATCCTCGGAAGTATTGTGATCGTAAAAAAAAATCAACCTCAAGATGTTGATAAATGTCGGCGTTTCATGAACCCTTGAAACAGAAAAAGTTGTTTTCGAAATGCCGTCTGTATCTCGAGCTAGAGCCGAAACCATTATACAGATCAGGCTAAAACTTGGTAACTAGGGTCTTCATAAGGTTCCCCTGAGAATTTTTTGGAATTAATTATCCAACCATAAAATTAAGGGTAGTTTACTGAAAAAAAAAATCAACCTCCTCCAAATTTGCTTTAATCATTTTTATTAAACTTTTTATCTAAGTAATATTTAACATTACAAACGAAATAGTAATACTCATTTTCCCATGAAAAAGACTTTGAGGTTACGTTACACCAGCGAAAATTTTCAAGTTTGATAACATCTCATCATTTATATAATTGAATTAATATAATTTATATCTTTTTTATATATTTCTCTCTATATTATAGATCATTTTTATCATTAAATTATGTATTTTATATATATATATATATATATATATATATAAGGATTTTATTTTCTAGAAGCTTTATTGTTTCTATTTTCAAGGACCTTCTACAGTCTATCCAGCGAAGGAGCGGTAGTAGCTGACATATAGTAAAAACTACCAGACCTGCTCTCATGTATCCATTCGCCAAACCATATGATCTGCAAGGCCATATGTTATGTTGTCACTTTCGGCAGTCATAACTTTCACAACAAACAAGTTTTCAAACCATTATTTTTAAACTGTTTTACATTATTGAAACGAAAACGTATGAAAACAGTTTGGATGTTTCTTTTTTGTAAAAGGGGCATCTGTGGTTCCCTTAAATATGCTTTACAAAAGAGAGCTTCTAAGGGACTGCGTTCTCTTAATAAAACATGTCAAACCATGAAGTCATACAAACCGTGTTTGGTTGTGTTCATGCGCATGTGTTTACAAAATAAATATTGTTTTATTTTGAAACTAATATTTGTATGGTTATTTAAGTTATAAAAATATTTATTTATTTTATACAAATGGTGGCAAGTTATAAGTAAATTTAAGTGTGAATATAATACTTTTTAACATATTATTGCATGTACTACTTTTTTCCCAGTTTTAATGGTGGATGATGACTTGTTTTATTTATTAATGATTATATATTAAAAAACTTTGTATCTACTAAACATAAACAGTTTTATCAGTTATTTTAAAAATTAAAATGTTATTTTATTAAGGTATTAACTTTTGTTTTAGGGGTTGGATGCGAAATTAATGAAATATTTTAAACATATTTTTTAATTCCCTGACTTTTCCTTATTTTAGTTAAATTCCTTGTCATCCCAAAATTCTTTGACTTTTCCGTTTTCCCTGTTTGTAGCCACCATGTATAATATATCCTGTTGCCACAACCGAAAAACAAAAATTATATATAGTTTAATTAATATTTTTTTCTCTCTTTCAATTAGTTACAGAAAAGCCAATTGTATAGTAATACTTAGAGAAGTATAGTTATAAGTGTTTGATAACGCCTGTGATTGATAGTACAGTATTACTAAGAAAATAATAACTTTTGCCACATAGAACATTTGTGACTTACTACCAATGTTTTCCATAATAATCTTTTGCCGAGTGTCAGTTATTGTTGATTCTACGTTGGGTATACAGTCTGACAACATAGGTTGTTATAGCAACCAAACCGTTTCGTTAGAAGGAGAAGGTGGGACTGTTCCCACAAGACAAACGCATTTCTAACATCTTTACTGTAAATTATGTGGACAGGTGTTTGCAATTTTTGTCCGTTATAAGATAAATGTGTGCATAAATACGCGTGTGTAGCGGTCCCTGTCCGTTTCTGAGAAACTCTGGTATTGGGAGGGTGTTTCGCGGAAAGAGCCAATACCATTATGACAGGGAAATTCAAAATGTTCGTGTTTTTTTTTAAAGACGAATCTGCTATTGAGAGGTGACCGTTAAGGTAGGAAGGAGGGTTTCACTGTATATTAATGATCCAAAACTGGACCAGGTTGTTTCAAAATTTGTACATAAAACTTTTAACTGAAACAAACATAAAACATGTTCTGAAAATAATGATGTTTTAGTTGGAAACATTAAGCACTCACAAAACAAGGATGAAAAAATCTGATCGTGTGAATATGCATCGTCTTTTTTTTTTGAAGAAGCTACTTGATTGGTTATTTCATGTTAGTCTTCATCATCATATAAGTATAAGTTTATCTACCGAATAAAGTACGGAAACCACTGCCCGTGTGTATTGGAGGGAGAGGAGGCCCGTGAAGAGAGTCTGTCGAGGAGGCACGGCAGCCGACCTGCAAACCGGATGTTACGCAATAACCTCTCGCCTCCCTGGCTGGCCCACTCGTGGGGACTCGCTACAGAGAGAGAGAGAGTGTGTGTGTGTGTGAGAGAGAGAGAGAGAGAAGTGGTCTGGGTGTTGCTTGGCTCCCCCCCCCTTCCCCTAACACGCGCGTACACCCCTACTACATGGCTGCTGCAAACTTACAAATACCGGGTGTTACCAAACAAAGAATATACATTTTTTAATTTTACGTTCAGCGCAAGGGCTACCCGCACCGGTGATTACGTTGACACTAAATCAGGTTCGTAATATATTAAAATGTTCCCGCTTCAGTTGGCACGCGGACTAAAAGTCTAGTTTGGTTTGCAAATAACAAAGTGTTTGGGATTTCCAATCTCGGTTGGTTGTTATGAGGGTGGTTTCTCACCGGGCGCACTCTAATTGCGGAATAAAGTATACCAGTCAGCCGGTCCACACGAAATGCGGAGCAACTTGTAATCCCATTCAACGCCTAGCCTATAACCTAACCTAAGCTAGCCTAACCTAATTTAACCTAACCCAAATGTTACATTTTGAACTAAGTCATTATAAATTTAATTTTTACTCCACAGGTCATATAAGGGTATTAACGAGCTCAGATGAGTTGTTTCGCCGTTCGTGTGCACCTTTCTCACCATCCTTTCAAGGGGGCGTGAGTTCATTTCCTCTAAATAGTTCTGCATTTGTGTGAATATGAGAATAAAAATGGGTAGAAATACAAGGTAAAAAAACCACCTTGTGGCTGAACCTACCAGTTTAAAACTCAAATTCAAACCTTTAAGTGGTGAAGGGTGTAAGGGGAGGTATTCCCCACGTGTATGACCTTCGAACGTGCCGCACGTGACGTAACCACAACCTACGTGAGCTTGTCACGTGGAGGTGGCTGGAGAAAGGCCAAAGCTGCATGGAGTGCGTCCATTCCTCGGTCTGATGAGCTGGACCCTTGCCTGCACTCCCACAGTGACGCCAACTCCGAGCAAGGACTCATGTATTTATTCCCATCAGCATTCCAAACTAATGCTAGTGCATTTCCTCATGCGTTTTTAGATTAATGTAACTTGCAAACACCTGAATGGGTTGACTCATATTGTATGGTAGTTGAGAGTCAAATATGGACTAACTAGTTAAACATATAATAATATAAAATTGAATACTTCCCCCCATACCTATTTTTCGAATCAGGCATTCAACTATCTGCCCCCCTCCCCCCGATCCTTAACTATATAATCCATCCCCAAGCCTTAACTACCTAATACACACCTGACTCTCAACTAAAGAGTCCATCCCTGAGCATCAACTACCTAGTCCATCCCTGATCATCTACTAAACAGTTCATCTCTGAGCCTCAACTACCAAATCCATCCATGAAGGTCAACTATCTAGTCCATCCCTGATCATCTACTTAACAGTTCATCTCTGAGCCTCAACTACCAAATCCATCCATGAAGGTCAACTATCTAGTCCATCCCGAATCCTTAACTAGCTAGTTCATCCCTGAGCCTAAGCTAACTAGTCCTCCCCTCACTTTGTAATGGTTTAACCTAGGGGGTAAGGTTAAAGAAGGTGGAGAATAAATGCGGCCACATTAAGGTTGTTTGCTGTATCCGGCCAAGGATCAAATCTCAACCTCTCTATCACCAAACATCTAGTTATGAGTGTGGAGCCTTAGATGGTGTAGCTATGGGCACAGGTACAAGGATACCCCCATCAGTTTTGACGATATCTTGAGGGTGTATTGATCGATTGCCCACCATAGCGCGGGCGGTGGGGAGAGGGCGAAGGAGTCCCATCTGTCCTGCCTTGAGGACCGACCACCTGTGGTCCACGCACCCCAGTAGGGTGGACATTAGGGGTGAAGTGGGGGACATGGGGGGATTCTGAGTATTTCTCACAGAAACACTTGGTCCCAAGTGGTTGGATAGGGGGAGAGGGGGTGAACGCGCGACCTGACATGTTTAATGCAAGTCCACGGTGTGGATACAAAACACACCCTCTGGTTATCTGCGAGTTGAACATCTGGTGAGCTTGACGTGGGGGTGGGGAGGGATGTTCGCTGAACTGAGCTGGACCTGGACACACCCTGGTGGTATTGCGCTACTATCACACATGGATATTTTCCACAGGGTCGACTTGCGGTTGTGGACTACTAACGGCAATATTCGTAAGGTAGCTATTTATTGCTTTATTGTAGCTCATTGTCATTTTAAAAAAAAAGTTGTTGAAGATTTTCCATCGTGCATCTTAGAGTCTTCCATATGAGTAGAGATGAGAGACGTAAAATTAATAGTGTTAGAAATTTTCCATATTGGAAAATTTGCAATCTTTTATCTTAAAAAAAAAAGGACAGCTATTTTAATGTATTGAGTATAATAAAGATATCCCAAGTTTTCAAGATTATATTTCAGTTTTATTCTAAGGGCGTAAACAGCAGAAACATTATCAAATGAGTTCTGGTTCTCTTCTCACATTCAAGTATCGACTACAGTGCTTGGTGGTTGAATGTGTCACTAACGTTAGATCTGCTGTAGACCAGCCGTTGTTAATACTTCAATATTGTAATAAAAGTCTTGGAGAGTACATCTCTTTCCTTTGGAATTAAATTATCTGAAAATTATACCAAAATATTTTCATCTCTAATTGCTACTATTTATAGGGATATTTTCAGCATATCATCAATATGATAGTTAAAATAATTTTAATTGAAGTTAGTTCAAGCATTTGCTAACAACTTTCTCCCCTCCTCACCCAACTTGCCACCCAACACATTATTTGATTGCTCTCAGTGCCGCCTATCCTAACCTAACCCTTTCACCCATATCCTGATTTGGTTGGAAGAACAGTTTAGAAAATTCATACATATTTCTTTGTAGCCTATTTTTGTTATGGGTATTAATAATATCAATAAAAATGAAAAATTGCAGATAACATGACTTATTATTATTATTATTATTATTATTATTATTATTATTATTAGCACCGCGTCTTACTACCCGTTCGGGTTATACGCACTTACGCTGATTGTGAAATGAAATGGAGGACCTACAGTTTAACGTGGAATCCGAACCACGGTGGAGGCCTGGCATTCCCCACATTCACAAGATAACATGACTTATTAAAATTCTTTTAGTGGCTTTAAGCTTTGTATATATTGTAACACAACATGTTGGCCAACACGATCCCAACAAGTTGTGTTACAATATAAACGCATTCCCACCAATTATGTGATACAGTCCGCTAGAAATCGTACATTTATGCAAACACTATTGCACTTGGATCAGTTCTGATTGAACATTAATGGAGATAAAAAGTTAATAGATGTTCCTACTGAAGAATATTGTGGAAATACTAAATTATATTTGGATAAAAAAACTGCATTTAAAAGGCCGTTTTTGGCCATTCTATAATGGCTTCGGAGCTAAGCATTGTGCACAAATCTTCACTCTCTCATAATAGGGACATAATGTAGCTATTAACAAGAAACTTTGTCGCTTGGTCCCGCATCGCCAGCTCAGAAAATATCGAGTAATCATTCAAATACGAATGCACTGCACACATTTCTGGCAAATCTTGGTCTTTTCTTTCCCCTTTTACTCCCAAACCTCGCGCGAGCCGGGAGCTGAGTTGGGCCTGCTATGACGAACGCTCTGAATGAGCAATCAGGCTGAGTTAGTTACTAATATGTTTCACAGTTATAATAAAACGATCCCTAAATAGTATATCTCTCTGATATATATATTCAACATTTCAGTAAATGTACAGCGCCAGAGACAAACTGAGACACGAGTTTAGGAGTATAAGGACCTGCACTATTTACGAAAGACACGAGAGAAAAAGTTTTGATTCCAATACCAATGGCCAAACAGAACGTTCCTCCTCTCTGTAGGCAGTGAAGTGATGATACCCAAAAATGCGCCCTCAGTCCACCCTCCTCCGATCAAGCGTTGTCGCAGAGCGTGTACGCGTTATCTGTGGGCGAGTCTTGCTGACACTTCACGCTGAACCTGACATGGAGGTTATCAGGGCCACCAGCTACACAGACATTTCAAAGATCGCGCGGGCAGCGTTGCCAACTGTAATATCTGAATAATACTTGCGCTACCACCTGGTCAAGCATTAGAGATGTGAGACGAAAAATTTTCTTGTTATTTATATAGATTAATTTCAACTGATTAAAGTGATAATAATAACAGTAATAATAATTAGTGGTAGTGATAGTAGTAGTAGTAGTAGTAGTAGTAGTAGTAATAGTAGTAGCAAGACACACCTGCCTCGGTGGCCGCATGGTCCAACGCGCAACTTTCACAATCGACTAGACTGCTTAGGGTTCAATTTGGGTGTACTGAGGGAGGTTTCCCCTAAATGGTTTTACACCCACAAATGCGAGTGCAATTCTTGTAAACTCAACTTTCACTATCCCAAACATATTAGCGTAATTAGTGTATAGGCGTATAATTCGAATGGGTAGTAAGACGCGGTGCTACAAAAAAGTAGTAAAGGAACAAATGAAAGCGAGCCTTTGTAGATTCGTCATGTTCATAAACCATACTTCAATTTGTTTATCATCACTAAGTTAACTAACATAATTTTAAGGTTAACCCAATAGGTCTCTTCCCCTATCCTCCGTACTTCCTATTTACCCCCCCCCCCCCCCTCCCTCACCCCCTCCCCCCCCCTCACCACCCCCCCCCCCCCACCATCCCCCCCGCTTCAAG
>CABFVX010000988.1:25377-48507 GCA_902151425.1 Timema shepardi | reverse complement strand
TAAATGCCATCAACATAGGGATTGAGTAGTATTATATATATATATATATATATATATATATATATATATACACACACACACACACACACAAACATTAATTACAGAGTTTATATATTTGAAATTTCCAACCTTTTTAATGTTCTCCAGACCAAAACATTAGTATTTTCCCAATATTTTATGTTCAAAGCAAGCAATTTTTATAAAATCTCAACATTTTTTCTGCTTTCTATTACATTCTTGTCACAAGAATTATTCAAAATTAATTTGTTAGTGTTCTTTTCAAAATAATTTGAATCAGACACAAAACTAATAGTTTTACACTTTCTTTATACTTCCTATTCAAAAAATTACTACCAAAATACCTGAACTTAAGTGACATAACATTTACCCAACTTCCCCTTGCCTTTTCAGTTTTTCCCCTCTTCACTAAGTGCGTATCAATCCTGTATTAATGTTGTTGTTTGAATAGGTATATTTAAAAAAGTATTGATTGTATATAAATAAACATTTAAGTAGTAATACGTAAATGGTTTCCAGTTTCCTGTGATCTTACTTAGATACAAGTGGCACAGCAGTACTCAGAAATTTATTTTCGGAGAGGTTCTATCTAAGATGGCTCATGGAGTGGTATACCCTAACAGGAGATCCAAGGAATTTATTTTACATGAATCCTTCTTGAATCAATTTAAAGTGTATTAATATATAATATATATAATAATATAATTAATATTCCAGGGTTAAACGGCTAAACTTTGGGAAGTGGTAGTGAATCTAAAAACTAGCTCAAAACATATTTTGGAGATGTGCTAGTTTTAGCTTTATTTTCGCGTAAGCAACAAAAAGCTAAATAAAACAAAATTGGTAGGTATTAAAAATAAACTATTGTATTTATTTTGTTCAAATTGATGACCTCCGGCCCGGAGACATGCACCTATCAATGACAGAACAAGTGGCTGACCGACATTGTGCGACTGTTGTTTCTTCATACGCTTGCAATATCCATTGTCGTAATGACTGAAGGTCATTAACAGGCACTTCATACACTTTTTGCTTGAGAGCTCTCCATACAAAAAAATTGCGTTAAATCACGTGAACGCAGAGGTCAAGCCACAGATCCAGCACGACCGATCCATATTCCAGTAAAATTAATATTAAGCCCATGCCGAGGACCCCTGCAAATAAAAGTATTTTTATTTAGTTTTTTTTATAGTTTTTTTTGCATGAAAAAGAAGCTAAAACTATCAAATCCCCAAAATAAATTTTGAGTTTGCTTTTTGATCCACTACCACTTCACAAAGTTTAGCTGTTTAACCCGGGAACACTGTATAATTTGTTGTGAAGACCTCAAAAAGCTAGGAGCCTAGAAAATTAATGTGGAATACAAAAATGAATTACTATTCATACGAAGGGGAGTGAGGGGTTTAACCCCCTTGTCCTCAACTCACGCTGCAGCTCTGAACATTGGTCACCAGAGTTGAAAGATTCATAATTCCACTATTACCGCGTGAACGACCAACTGTAGTGACGATTATATTGACAAAACAAGAAACTACCAGTAAATAATTGTGATAAAGCCTAGGTCCTAATATTAAGTGATGTTTTAATACAAACGCATCCGTAGATGTGATAAGTTGTATACCATTAACAAAGTGAACAATGATTTCCTTATATTTTAGACAAAAGTAAAATGAAATACAGTAGTAGTTTTTTTATGAAAAAAGCTTGATGAAATTAGTTTAAATTAAATCTATTTTAAGGACATATTTATAGTTAAAAAAATGTTCTAGTTAGATTCAAAATATACATTTAATTTCTAATTTATAGATACATACCCATTTTATAAACCTAATTATATTTATGTTGGTAGCATTAGTCATTTATTCTCACTATAAGGATAAACACAATGACCTTGTGAATGAATGTACTTCGTATTTTTCGTAATAGCTATTTTGATAAAGTTGCTATCGTTACTTGAATAGAGGTTTACCTACAGAATTAAGTACGAAAACATCGCCTGTGTGTATGGAGTATATTAGGTATACTATCCTAAGTTAAAATTAGTTTGTGAGTCGTATAATGATTTATGTGCGTCTAGAAGTGCACGTTAAACATCACAGTAACGGACCAAATAAAATATTTTTGGTTTTAAAGCAAATGTTGAGCAGATCTAACTTCGTGTATTCTGGCTTGTAGCGAGAAATGCTTTTATTACGAATACTACCCTAGCAACGGTGTGATGTCTCCCCCTGTCTAGTTGTCAAGGAGGGAAGGATGTGCTTGAGGGAGAGAGGGAGCTACGACACACTGACGCTCGATACTTTAGCACAGTCGATAGTGGAGATGAACATTTGCAATAATAGGAACATTTTCCGGTAAATTTATTCCATTCATTTGTCTGCAGTAACATATTGTGGCCCACTAGGTGGGCGAAGGAGCTGGATTGGAGGAGCTGGTACCTAATCGTATATTAAATATGGCCTATATAAAATGCCATCAAATAGTGGGTTGGGGGACGAGTGGGAGACATCAGTTTTTAATCTCTGTTTTGTTAACGAGATTCGAATTAAGGCTGAGCAAATAAAGGATGTTTTTTCCTAAATTTTTTCCCACTCTTTCTCCAGGAAAATTTGGGTGCATTTTCTCTCAAATTCTACCTTACTCATCTCGCAATATCGTACTAAAAATGTTTAAATCCCAGACTGGGAGTAGGACGCAATACACAAAAGATTATCTTGGTAACTGAGAGTTGATTTTTTTAAAATTTCTGACTAGTGTCTGGGAGAAAATGAGTTAACAAATTAGATTATAAAAATAGTAGTCTTAAATTACACTTGAAACACTATTGTTTCATTTGATATATGGCTTAGGTGACCCCAGGATGTATCTAAAATAATTAACTCGGCCTTGTGGCTATGCAATCTTTGGTGCTAGACTTAGGTACGCCTCAAGTTAGTTTGTAGATCGTGAGACGATGCCTTCTTGTTGGCGACGAAGAACCAGCTATCCAACTTAAAAATAGATTAAAAAAACACATTTTGTTGCTTTTTTTTACCAAAGTAAATAATATACATACTAATTAATGTTAATAAATATATACCATTTTTAAGATAGTAGCCAAAATAAAGAGTATTTTGTTGAAATGATTTTGCTGGGGTTGGTTGGTGAAAGATCATGCAAATTTGGCACAGTAGCAACTTTAAAGCCCAATTTCGGAAACTTACCTTGAGAACCTCTTAAAATTATTTAATTTCTTTCGCTATTAAACTCTGATAAATTTGATAAAATCTGTGAGAAAACAATGATAATTGGCTATGTCGCAAGAAAGAATTCAACTCATATTCCAAATAAATTACACGCGACCAAAGACACTGGGGGCATAAACAAGGGTATAGTTTGAACTTATGCCCCAACCCAAACAAGCAATGTTTAAGTGCTAAATTCCTAAGTAGACCCTACAAGTTCACTTTTACCGAGTGACCCACAAACTATGTATGAGCATGCGTAGAAGATATCAATTATTTCTCACATTAGTAAATTGAACAGTGTTTCCTGTCTTTCAAATAAAAGAGAATATATTTGTTTTAAAAGTATTTTCAGCGAATTGACTTTAATTAAGTGTATTTTATAAATAAAATATTTTTTTTAATGTCCTATTGTTTCTAAATAAGCCTACACCCTAAATTTTTAATTATTACTTATATAAATCATTTTCTTAAAGGAAATCTATTTTTGTTGGTTGTATTAACCACAAAACGAGGACGAAAGCAATGAACGTTTGAAATTGCGTCATTTTTCTAAGTAGCCGATTCACTGGCTATGTCATAGTAGTCCATCAATAGTTCAATACAAGTCTGTCTACTGAAAGAAGAGCTTTACTTCTCAACTTATTCGGCCCCAAGTGTAGCCCGCCAGCTAGTTGAGTTTGTGACTCAACCCTTCATTCAGAAGGGGGCGGAGCGGATTCTATTTCCGGAACTCGCCGAGGCGAGGTCGGGACTTTGTGACCCCGCCACAAAACGCAGTTCCCTATTCCTCAAGAACAATAACGTCCTAGATGCGATCCTCACCATCCTGCCTGCTGGACCCACAGCTCAGCTATCTACTCCTGAAGAACAATAGCTTACTGCCTGATAAGACACACAACACAGATTTATACTCCTGAAGAACAATAGCTTACTGCCTGATAAGACACACAACACAGCTCTATACTCCTGAAGAACAATAGCTTACTGCCTGATAAAACACACAACACAGCTATATACACTTCAAGAACAATAGCTTACTGCCTGATAAAACACTCAACACAGCTATATATTCCTCAAGAACAATAGCTTACTGCCTGATAAAACACACAACACAGCACTATACTCTTCAAGAACAATAACTTCCTGTCTGATAAGACACACAACACAGCTATATACACTTCAAGAACAATAACTTCCTGCCTGATAAAACACACAACACAGCTCTATACTCCTGAAGAACAATACCTTACTGCCTGATAGGACACACAACAGAGCTCTATACTCCTGAAGAACAATAGCTTACTGCCTGATAGGACACACAAGAAAGCTTTCTACTCTTCAAGAACAATAGCTTCATGTCTGATAGGACACACAAAACAGCTATATACTCTTCAAGAACAATAACTTCCTGCCTGATAAGACACACAACACAGCTCTATATTCCTGAAGAACAATAGCTTACTGCCTGATAGGACACACAACAGAGCACTATACTCTTCAAGAACAATAGCTTCCTGTCTGATAGGACACACAACACAGCTATATACACTTCAAGAACAATAACTTCCTGTCTGATAGGACACACAACACAGCACTATACTCTTCAAGAACAATAGCTTCCTGTCGGATAGGACATACAACACAGCACTATACTCTTCAAGAACAATAACTTCCTGTCTGATAGGACACACAACACAGCACTATACTCTTCAAGAACAATAGCTTCCTGTCTGATAGGACACACAACACAGCACTATACTCTTCAAGAACAATAACTTCCTGTCTGATAGGACACACAACACAGCACTATACTCTTCAAGAACAATAACTTCCTGTCGGATAGGACACACAACACAGCACTATACTCTTCAAGAACAATAACTTCCTGTCGGATAGGACACACAACACAGCACTATACTCTTCAAGAACAATAACTTCCTGTCGGATAGGACACACAACACAGCACTATACTCTTCAAGAACAATAACTTCCTGTCGGATAGGACACACAACACAGCACTATACTCTTCAAGAACAATAACTTCCTGTCGGATAGGACACACAACACAGCACTATACTCTTCAAGAACAATAACTTCCTGTCGGATAGGACACACAACACAGCACTATACTCTTCAAGAACAATAACTTCCTGTCGGATAGGACACACAACACAGCACTATACTCTTCAAGAACAATAACTTCCTGTCGGATAGGACACACAACACAGCACTATACTCTTCAAGAACAATAACTTCCTGTCGGATAGGACACACAACACAGCACTATACTCTTCAAGAACAATAACTTCCTGTCGGATAGGACACACAACACAGCACTATACTCTTCAAGAACAATAACTTCCTGTCGGATAGGACACACAACACAGCACTATACTCTTCAAGAACAATAACTTCCTGTCGGATAGGACACACAACACAGCACTATACTCTTCAAGAACAATAACTTCCTGTCGGATAGGACACACAACACAGCACTATACTCTTCAAGAACAATAACTTCCTGTCGGATAGGACACACAACACAGCACTATACTCTTCAAGAACAATAACTTCCTGTCGGATAGGACACACAACACAGCACTATACTCTTCAAGAACAATAACTTCCTGTCGGATAGGACACACAACACAGCACTATACTCTTCAAGAACAATAACTTCCTGTCGGATAGGACACACAACACAGCACTATACTCTTCAAGAACAATAACTTCCTGTCGGATAGGACACACAACACAGCACTATACTCTTCAAGAACAATAACTTCCTGTCGGATAGGACACACAACACAGCACTATACTCTTCAAGAACAATAACTTCCTGTCGGATAGGACACACAACACAGCACTATACTCTTCAAGAACAATAACTTCCTGTCGGATAGGACACACAACACAGCACTATACTCTTCAAGAACAATAACTTCCTGTCGGATAGGACACACAACACAGCACTATACTCTTCAAGAACAATAACTTCCTGTCGGATAGGACACACAACACAGCACTATACTCTTCAAGAACAATAACTTCCTGTCGGATAGGACACACAACACAGCACTATACTCTTCAAGAACAATAACTTCCTGTCGGATAGGACATACAACACAGCTCTATACTCAAGGACAATAACTGTGATCTGACGTATTAATACGTGAAAACAGATAAAGTAACATTTCAAGCTGTCATAAAGGCCTTTCCTGTGAAATTTGGACTGTATATCTCCCCCTCCCCAAAAATACATGTCCTAGTTACGGGTTTGGTTAGTTCTTTACGGTGACCTGGGTGTCTAGGGGTAAGGTGTCGGACTTCTGTGCTGGCAGCCGGGGTTTAATCCTCGGTCCCAGCACAGATTTATCTGATTACCAAACCCTTCCTTCACCTCTGACAAGATATCTTGTGAATGTGGGGAATGCCAGGCCTCCACCGTGGTTCGGATTCCACTTTAAACTGTAGGTCCTTCATTTCATCTCACAATCACCCTACCATTACACATTATCGTGAGTGCGTATAACCCGAACGGGTAGTAAGACGCGATGCTAGTAGTAATAATAATAGTTCTTTACCACACTCCACACAATCTGCTGCTTTCCTGGCTGAACAATACTTCACATTGCGGTCTACAATATAGAACAACTCAATAAATGAATGAGTAATCGATTTTATGTGTCAACCAGTGTTGAATGTTAAGGCTTATTAGCGTTTAATGTATGTAGTGCCTGCCCTACGTTTTTAACGACAAATTAATATTTTAACATTTAACTATCTGTCAACCAATATTTAATATAAATATACAAGTACCCATTAATTTTTTACTAGAATTACTGTGGATTCACGCGTTCGCCGAAAAACTAGCGCAGAAGAGAAACGTGGTCACGTGACGAGCCAATCATAAGACTTCCGCCTCATCGGCGCGAGTTGTTCCGCTAAAGTTCGACTCATCTTTACTTAGTCCGCTCTGCCTGAGATGTTCAGCACAGGAGAACCAATCAAATCTCAGAACCAACCATCTCAAATCAGTGCGCATGCGCATTTGACAACGCATGTGCTCTACAGCCAGAAGAAAGCAGACAGCTTCGTGGGTCGTTGTGAGAAAATTTGAAATAATCCATTAGTGGAAAGCGTGTGTATCGGTGTATTGGATTGTGCCACGACACAGCGTTATAATTTGAAAACATCCATCGGGAGAATGATCTAAAATATGTGTTGATCCAATGGAAAATAAAATATGTTGATAATAAGCTGTTTTAAGTTAGCGTTGGAATCCATCATGGGTCAAAAACATACAGCGTGTGAATTGTTGCGTCTCTGAGGTAGATTCTGCTTTATACATTCGGTGAACGTGGGAATCAAGCTTTACATACATGGTGTTAGGTCTGATAAAGAAAACTCCTATTAAAAAACATAGTGAAAATTCGCATCAGTAGACGCATGCTCTAAAAAGGCTTCACTCTTGCAAAAAAAAAATTTGTTGCCAGTGACGGGAAGGTCAGGGTTCGAATTCCAAATAGGTATTTAGGGTATTTTTTACACTAAATATTTCCCCACTCACTCATCCTACACACAAATGGATGTATATTAAACTCTCAATTGTATTTTCCTCGTCACTGACCCAGTTATGTGAATATGCGGATAGCCCGGACTGATGGGAAAACGTGTCAGAAAAAAATCCACGGTTCCATGTGTTCAATAAACTAGAATATTTAAATATTAATTTCCATAGGATAGTTTACATCAAAATAGTTCGGGTAGATATAATCAATTAAAAGTCTAAAGTCTTTGGAGCAAATTACATTATATTTGTACTATCTATTTGTGTCGACTTAATAATTATATAAGGCGATTAGGATTTTTTGTGCTCGACGTCTTACTACCTGTCTGAGATATCCAAACATGCACAGCAATGGACGAGTAAAGTATAGATTCAGAGAAAATGTATCCGCATTTGTGTGAAAGTAGAGAGGGATACTATTTATTGTAAAATATCTCAGTACACCTGACCAAAATTCAAGCCCCGACCTCCTCACTAGGAAACAGACAAGAGAGTGATGCTTTCACCCGTAGGCCTATGGAATATATAGAAAACTGAGCAGTCAAGTAAAGTACATTGCCATGATATAATACTATTTTACATTTACACCTCCAAGATGGAGCCTAAACAGTTCGAAGTCGAACTCTTTAAATTTAAAGCAATTATCTTATTATATTTGAACCCAGACGATTGCGTAGCTTCGTCTAGACTTTAGTCTAGACCTTTCTATAATATTTCAAAAACCAATGTTAGATTGCAACCGGACTAGCCGGACATGAGCTTAAACCGATAACATTTTTAGTACCGCATCTTACTATCCGTTATTTATACGCCTATGAGCTAGTTACACTAATGGGCTAGAGATTAGGAAGGCTTAATTTAGAAGAAATGCCCCCGCATTGGCATAGAGGGAGAGTGAAAAACCATTGAGGAAAAATCTGTTTCAATGCACCCGACCAAGATCAAACCCCGATCTCCCCATCTTTGACAGTCTAGTCTAACACGAAAGTAGCGTGATAGACCACGTGACCACCAAAAGCGGTTGATAACAAATTGAAGGTGTCACTATCATTATATGGCTTGGTATCTAACAAATAATTGTTACCAGCATCGGTTGGAGCGTAGTTTGGTTTGGCGGTGACGAGGTTTGGTCACAAATTGCAACCGGGAGTGTGGAAGGTAGTTTTTCCTCACTGGTTCTACATTCTTCCTCAACGCAAATGCGGACACATTTATTATTAATTCCATATGTATAATTCTTACCCCTTAGATTAAGTCTAAAATAATCATCGTATTAAACATATTTATGAAACTACTATTAATAAACCTACCTCTCAGACCTTAAATATGTGTAAGTAGCAATTAGTTCGAACGTGCATTAAAACGCGTAGCACTTAAGAAATAACACGCATATAAAGACACGTGGTATGAATGCCAAGCTAATGTAATCATGATTACTGATGATAGGGAAGTCAGGATTCAAATCCCAGTCATGTGTAATGAGGGTGTTTTTTCCTAAATATTTTCGCACTCTTCCTTAACGCAAATGTCAGTACATCTCCTCTAAATACTACCATACTCATCCCTACCCTACCCTACCCTACCCTACCCTAAAGTACGTAGCCCGGAAGGGTACTAAGACGTGGGGGGAAAGAACCTACAGGTGTGCCAGGTGGGAAATCTGAAAGGGCGGGCGGACGGACCGATACAGCTGCCGGTCTCGGTTTTGTGAATGGGCAAGGCAGGAGCTTGATGCGTGAGTGTGTGTGTGTTCTAGCCCCATAAATGGGAATTATATAACCCGGGCGATCATATACGTGCTGGGAAACTGACGGTGTATGAACTGGAGCATGTGCATGAATAATGCATGAATGCACGCGTGTTGGTTGGTTCCTTCTAGCACGGAATCTGTCGACTCCGTTGCTCAATGATTTTTTTTATAACCTCGTCTTACTATCCTCCCGGGCTATAAGCATTTAGTTACACTACTTGGGGTAAACAAGAAGCAGGTAAAATTTATGAGTAAATGTACCCGTATTTACGAGGAGAAAGAATTTGATTTTGTTTTAACAGTCCTAATACACTCAGCTGGGTCACCCTATCATCGCCAAACCAGGTAAGATGATGTTGGCGTTTAGTATGTATGCCCACCGATGCAAATAGCTCGTAAAATGTTCTTGATAAATTTATAACGTAATAGTTGCATGACCCGCTTTGGTGGCCGTATGGTATAACAAGCTAACACAGTAAGCTAGACTGCCGATGACGGGGAGACCGAGGTTCGAATCTCGGTTGTGTGTACTGTCGGTGGTTAATTCAAAATAGTTTTCCACTCTCCCACCATACAAATGGGAACACACTTCCTATAAATATAATCTTCCTAGTCCCTAAAACCATTAGAATAAATAAATAAAATAGTAGTGACATTATTTACACCCTCCAAATAGCTATGGGAGGCATCCAATTTAATTTTTTCTCAAACGGGATCCAAACCAAAATCCTTACTATCTTCAGGAACATTTTATAACTATTTTAATGGGACAAATTTAATAGATGTATTTCCCAAGTATTAGCATTTCCGTTTCAGTTTAATTTTTCCCAAGGACGTTAACATCAGAAACACTATCAAATGAACTGCAATAAATCAATCAATGCGATTAAAATTCTATTCTCACACTCACGTATCTGCCTCAGCGCTTGGTGGTTGAAAGTTTCAATAATGTCGGTGTTCCCCGATCTGTTGATGACTAGATAAACCAATCAGGGTGTCTATCGAATTATATAAACCACATGTAATGACTTTTTCATGCCCTATACATAAATATTCACGACTAAAATAAAAAAAATCTATGTCATTAAATAACGCAAAAATAATAATTTCTTCATTAATATAAGAAAAAAGATCAGACAATATTAAGACAAAGGACAGTCACAAAAGAGGATAGTAAGAAATACCTAAGAATTCAACAGCCACCAATAAAACTACTTCAAGTGCTAAAAAAAAGAGTTATTAGCTATCCTCTCAAGATGAGTTTTTCATTTAAAATTCCATAATTTCAGATTTCTAAGATTTTTTTAATTTCTGAACTTCGCCGTCACTAATTATTTGCAAATTTGGCCCGATTTGAATCAAAATTGGTATAAAAATAATATTTTTAGCCGAATAATGAACTTGGCTCACAAAAATCCATGACCTGGAAGCTTATTAATAATCCCTACATGACTTTCATGACAAAAATCTGATTTAATGACTTTTTCATGACTTTCATGACCGGTAGACACCCTGTTAATACTGTAATATTATATCAAATAATTTACGAATAAATACTTTTCCCTTGCGATTTAACAATCTGAAATATTTACAGGAATTTACAGGAAACTTTTACGGATTTTTTTTTCATATAAAGGTGACAACCAGACCAGTCCTTACCACCCCCGATAGCTAAAAAAAAATCTTTATCTTACTTTGGACAAGGTGGCAACCCTAGCTGCAATGCAACAATAGGCGGGATAAGTCATTCCTCGAGTTATGAGCCGCAACACTCTTACAGTTCCTGGATTGGCGATAACATTGGGTTTATCGCTGTCCCTTGATCCAAGGCCGGAAGTTGGAATAACTTGCTACTGTTTCCAGCCGTGCCCAGTAGTCACTGTGTACTGTGGGTCGGGATGTGCTATCGAAACATAAGTATCGATACTGTACTCGTATCCAAAGAAAAGCATTGATGACGTACGGTAGATATCGGTAACGAAAGAATAAGCGAGACACTCTTATCAGAATAGACTTTATGATATTCTTAGTGTCGCTACATCTTTAGACACACCTAGGCCTCTATCACTGCGTCTTACTACCTGTTCAGACTATACGCATAATGTAATTACTATAATGAGGTGGGGAGGAGGAAGGAAACATTTTAGAGCTAATCTGTCCGCCTTTGCGCGGGAAGGGAGTGGGAAACAATGAGGAAAATCACTCTCAGTTGACCTGACTGGGATTCAAACCTTGATAATGGACGGGTTCAAAACCCGGTCAGATGTACTGAGTATGGCTTTCCCTAAATGGTTTTCAACGCAAATACGGGTAATCTTCCCCATCCCTGACACATTAGTGTAATTAGTACATGTGTGTTCAACCCGAACGGGAACATGGTGCTGTTAGTCCCAAGATAAAAACAATGCAAAAAGTAACAATCGACTAATAACTGCATCGGTGGGTACGCGGACTTCAGCATCAGGCTCATATAGTCTGGTTCGCCTGTGACGTGGATGTTGAGGTTCAAATTCCAAACGAGTATTTTATTTCTTCTAAATGGTTTCATACTCCTCACCCCCATGCAAACACGAGTACCGTTTCCTTTCAATTCTCCTTTTCTCACAGCCATAGCTCATAAGCATATAGCCCGTATGTGTGGCAAGACGCAGAGAGAGGGTGTGGGAGGAGGTAATCGATCAATAAAGCAGCGAGTGAAGCAGTATCCCACCATTGTTATGGAAAAGAACGCAAGGATGACCCTGTTTCGTCATTTTTTTTGTTGCCTCACATTGCAAACCAGATGTTGATCCATTACTAAATGTGTGCCGTAAGTTGTCACTAGCAGCTCCAGCTGTATACGAGGTCCCCTCCCCAAGGTCACCCGCCAGATAATGATACGATGGAGTTAATCAAGCGAGCAGAGCACAACAGCGAACTCTCGCTCTTTTCATTCATTGGAGGGGCTGACCATTGACGAGATCCCTTTTCACTTCACCCATCCGGGAAAAAACTCGACGTTGCAAAACTACACTAGCCCCATGGCTTCTTTGGTGCTGACCGACAGCTACTTCAGAAAATGCGCAAACATTCCTTTTGAAGAGATCATGGGGAAAAAAAACATGCCCCCCTCACCCCTCATTTTCCTCATTGGGGTTGCTGTAGATCTGGTCTGTAAAGCACCTGCGTACACTACATCCCGATGGTTCCAAAGGTGAGAGAAAATTTAGCCCCGTTGTTTTTCTAAAGAGGAGCTAGTTATCAAACAACCTAACCTAACCTAACCTAACAAACCAAACAATGTACTTTCCTTAGTGTGTTTTTTGTAAGAAAAAATTACCTCAATGACAATCTATAGAATTAGTAGATATGACTTTGTATAGGCTGTTTCTTTAAGTTCCTGTCCACAGAAACGACCGACTAAGTGATAAGTGAAATGCTTTCTGCGTGGATTTTTAACAACGAAGGAACTGGAGAAAACAAATGTTTGAAGTGAGATGCAGCCCACCGTCTTGTGGTGTCTTCTAGGTTACGCTAAGAGGCTGGGTCATAGCTTAGGCTATATGAGGCAGGGATTAAACTTTCTGATAATTATACATTCGGGGATACATTTACCAAAACCATCCTCATTGTATCCGGTAGAAATTAAACCCCAACATTCTAGGGTAAAATTAAAACATGCAAGCTGTTAACAGGCTTTATTTGACCCAGAAGGCCATGCTTAAAAATTAAAATAATCCAGCAAGCCACTATTGTTTTTATGGGGGTTTTTTACCTTCCTTTCAGGAGAATTCTGGTATTATTTTTTTTGTAAAAAATTAACATTTTATATCATGTTCCTTTAGAGTATATTTAGACTATCTAGTTTAAGAGTCATTCCAAAAGGTGAAAATCTTAACATTTAATTTAATCAAAACCCCATCAATGGGCACATGGGATAAAAGCTAAGATCATCCCTCTGGTCTGGTTTGTTGGCGATAAAAAAGAATGGGTGTTGAATCTCAGCCGATGCAGTGAAGAGGATTTCTTATAAATTGTTTCACACCTCCCTTCCTCGCAATTACGGGTACATTTACTTGAATTTATACCTACTTTATTACTAAACTATTAAATGCAGATCGCCCGGATAAGAATAAAGACGTGACGATGAAGAAAAATTGAGCTCTTAAAATAGCTTAGCATGTTTACCAAAATGAAAAGCGGTCTAGAAGCGAATTTGGTATGAGTTATATCCGTGAAGAAGAAAACAAGTGAAAATCTGCCAAGGAAATACTTTGCCAGAAGAAGAAATTAAAAAAAAACTGGTCTAAAGGGCCGTTGACACAACAGCATTACTTCATCGCTTGCCAGCCTCTCCCCCGCCCCCCTTGACAAGGTCGCGTAAATCTTCCCAGAAGAAGAAGAAGAAAAACAAGACAATATTTTAAGAGGACAGCCTACTAAAGCTCTGAGCCGCTTTGAAAAAGTTCAAAAACTTCACATTATTTAAGATTTTTTTAAATAGCTTACGACTAAAATGTTAAAAGTTTTTTTTAGCAGTGCCACGTTATACGCTTGTACTAATTTCGCTAACGGTTTTGGGGATGAGGAAAGTTATATTTATAGGAAATGCGTAGAAGGAGAGTGGGAAACAGTTTTGGTAAGAAAATCCGTACACCCAATCGAGATTAATATTTCAATATCTTAGTCATCAGTTTACTGCATGAGTAGGACCTTAGACCACGCGGCCACCGAAGCCGATTCCTATTAATTTAAAAACATTACATTTTAAGTCTTATAATTTTAAATAAATGTATTCAAAAATATAATTAGCTCATTTTTCATGACATTTTATAAGATTAAGATAAATTATCGGAAACACAGAACTATCTTTCCTCAAATAACTAAAACAACTTTTAACAAGGTCACAGCAGAAAATGTTAAGATAATGGAAGAATGTTTTAGTGGTTTTGATGCTTCAGAGCTGCTATTCCTATAAGAAACACCACAGTGTGGGAATATTTAACGGAGTCCTTAAGAGCATCCAATCAACTGTCTGATAAATTTGGCTAGAAATCGTGAAAATTCCTTGAACACTAATGCACGTGGATCATTTTTGATTAAACATTAATGGAGTAGTAGAAGTTCCTGATACTGAAAATTGTTGATATATATTAAACGATATTTAGATAAAAACTGCATTTAAAAGGCCGTATTTTGACCATTTTAGAATGGCTTCACAGATAAACAATGGGCATAAAGCTTCATTTTGTCGTAATAGGGACATACTGTAGGTATTAACAAGAAGCTTTGTCAATTTGTCCTCCATTGTCACCGCGGGAAATGTCGAGTAATCAGTCAAATACGAATGCACTGCACACATTTCTGGCAAATCTTGGTATTTTCTTTCCCCTTTTACTCCCAAACCTCGCGCGAGCCGGGAGCTGAGTTGGGCCTGCTATGATGAACGCTCTTAAGTTCATGGTTTTAGAGCTAATATTTCACAAAGTCTCGTTTGAAACAACATCAGTCTAACTGTTTTTATTAGGGACCGTTCATAAAAACATGTATCTGTATTGGTGGCTACACGGTCTCGGCGTTATGCTCACCAAATACTTGATTACCGGTGATGGGACGGTCGAGTCTCGATTATCGGCGGTATGAACTTTGTTTATCATTCTCCCTCTATGCAAATATGAGCATATTTAATCTAAACTATACCGTCCTCCTGCCTAATTGGCGTAGTTGAGCTAGGATAGCTTGGACTGGAAGTATAAGGCATTGAAAAAAACCCACACACATTTAAGTGAATTTACTATCGTCAACTCCCAAGCCCGAAAAGACCAACTGGCAATGATAGAAATAAAAGCGAGAGCAGAGCGTTGTCCAATTAATCTTTTTGGGGTGGGCCATGGGAAGTAAAGGCCATTACAGCGGGGCCAAAAATATTTTGTTTGGAGGCAGCTAGAGAGCTCTGACTGAATGTGAGTCAAAGCGAGAGCTCCCCTCTTTCCCCTCAAAAAAGGAAGAGCGTAGCAAACAACCAGACAGTCTTGTGATGGGCACAATCGAGTAACTCTAAGAATCGATTCTTTTTAAAAATAATCGAGTAATTTTTAGCGAATCATCTACTCGAATCGTCCCGTGGCAATCGGTTAGACAACATTACTCGGGAGTCTCGCAATATAATTCGATACTAATAACATGTCAATAATCTCTTCCTGTAGTAGGCAGTCGACACTGACAATGACCCCCACCCCCTTATTTTCAGGTTTCACGTGGCATGTACAGTCACTATGAAAGTGTGCGTTTTAAGAAGTGTCTCACAAAAGAAATGGTTTTGGGCTCTTTTTAAATAAACTTTTCTTTATACATTCATGTTAAAGAAATTGATCATAATTGTACCTTTTTAAAAGGGAAAACAGTTTTGATTATTTTTTTATATTTCGTAACGTACTTTAATTAGTTTCAATTTATAAAGTAGCCCCTTGACTTCTTTGGTGCTGACTGACAGCTCACAGCTGACTTCTGACAGTCAACATTTAGGTATATACCTAAACGTTGATCGTCAAAAGTGACATCTGCTAAACACATGTTTTTGCAGATCATATGGTTCGGCTTAGGGATACATAATTTGGTCTGGTAACTTTTCAAAACTTTTAGCTGTCAACCAGCACCAAAGAAGCCATGCGTTTACTGTACTTTTAAAATCGAGTACTCCCGATTACACAACACAATCAAGTTACTGATTATTTTTACTCGATTGTGCCTATCACTACCAGACACACCTCCGTCCCACGCAAGTTGAGAGCGGGATTGGGTACTAATCACGGCTCATCGCAAGGTTACAGTCAAATCCCCCCACCTAGTAGGTTATCCATTGATTTACTACTAATGGACGAGGGATCAGGAAGGTAAGATTTAGATTAAGTAAACCCAAATTAAATTTACGTTGAACGAGCGTAGAAAAACGTTTTTTTAATACCGCAGTAAATCTGTTTATAATTCATATATTGACCTCTCCATCATTGTAAAACTAGCCAAGACGAGGCTGACACCTTAACCCGCTTAGCCAGTAGTACGAGCCAGTCCATAATAGCTCGTGTTAATTCTTTCCCTTTCCCCCAAAAAATAAAATAAATATTATTATTTGCAGCTATTACAGCCAACCATCAACAGAAATGTCTTACGGAAACTTAAAATGTATTGTTTTATTCAATCCAGAAAAATAAAATTTTAAATTATATATTTGTTTCAATATTCTGTCCAAGACAACCCACATTGCATTGATGCCTTGCTGATTATGGGAAGTCGAGGTTCGAATCTCAGTCGGGTGCATTGGGGGTGGTTTTCAGCGAGTGGTTTATCACCTTAGATTTCCCTTTTCCCTCTATGCTAATTCGGCTTCGTCTCTCATAATTACCCCTCAAATCACTACCCCTTAGAATAAGTCATCTTTATGGTGCTGTTATTATTATTATTATCATTAGCACCACGTCTTACTACCCGTTCAGGTTATACGCACAATTTATGGTGCTGTTGAAGGTACAACTGATTTTAAATTTTGTGCCTCGCATCTTACAACCTGGCATACTCGTGTCTTTACACTAATAGAGATAAGATAAGAACGGTAGAGCTTAAAACAAATGTAGCCACATTTCCATGTAAAATCATTTAGAGAAAAACACCCTCAATCAATTCATTCGGCATCCGCACCGATGGATTATCTTGTCTGGTTTGCTGGGAGCAAACAAGTCAGGGTTCGAAACATGGCAAGGTATAGGCCTACCAAAGGTGATTTGCCATAAATTGGTTTCAGACTCTTCTTCCACATTAGTGCAGATACATTTCCTCCATATTCTACCTTTCTCATCACTACTTATTTGTATATATGTGTAACTTGAACGGATAATTAGACGAGGTGGAAAACTAAGGTGCTCCTTACTGGAATTTGAAACTCAGCCTTCCCATCAACGGCAAACCAGACAAGGTAATATTCACGACCTAGCCCATGTGCCCACAAATCAAGGTAATAATAGCTCAGTCGGTAGCGTGTCTGTCTAGTGAACTAAGGGTCCCTGGTTCAATTCCCAGCATGGCCGAAGAATGTATTATTGGGGAAGAGAGTGATGAGCTAGCGGCCGGGGGACTGGGTGTTGTGTCTATTCTTGATTTAAGTTAGTTTATAAGTCATTGTGCTGATATAATCTCAATGGGTTCATAAAGTGCAAGTAGTTAAAAAAAATGTAAAAAATACTAAGTTACTAATAAACGGTCAAGCTAAATGTCATAATGGAACTGTATAGATTGACCACTAGAGAAAGAATCTTTTCTGATGTAGTTTGTAAAGTTACTAGATTTATGCTCATACACCAACTGGAATCGTCACTTTTGAAATCTGGCGTCAATTTTGACAGCTGTAAGATCAATATAGTCTGTCAAATTTGGTTATTAGTTACATTTTATATTTTTGGTCTACTAAAAATGAATCTTAAAGCTTCTGACTATGGCGGTCTGACTATACACGTTGCCCCCTCAAACTATCGCGATGTGTGAGTGAATCGCTCAAATGACCCCGAGACAAGAGAGATAGAGAGATGCCAGGAAGTTACACAATTATTGTCACTGATATCAAGGACTCACTTGGCCTAAAAACCACACATAGTACACAACAAAGTGTTAGGACTTGATTGTATTAATGATAGCGGGATTTAAAAAATAAAAATAATTGTTCCAATATTAGTGTTCTGTCAGGCACGTAGCCAAGTAGAGGGGGACTTATATGGGGTCTAGAAGCCCCCCTTTACTTCAGAAATTAAGCCTATATTAAATTTTAATTATAATTAACATTTTAAAAAGAATACGATAACAATACTTTTAGTGAGTAAGGGAGCGTCGAAATATTATGTATGAGCTATTGTAATCTATGCTAAATAAAACGTAAGCGGTCGTTTGATACATTCATTCATCCCAGAATCATGTGTCAGCTGCAGCTAGCTATTTTCATGGTCTGTGACGTCACGGATCATATAGAATAAATTTTTTCATGTAATAACCTAAAACATGTTGATACTTAGCACTTTGATAAGGATGTGAGTGAGGGCAACNACTTAGCACTTTGATAAGGATGTGAGTGATGGCCACCCCCCCCCCCCTCCCTTTTTTTAATGTATCTCAGATAGGCCTACGTGTCTTTGACACATGTCCTCAACATTTTTTTTCTGTCCGGGTTTTGCCCCTTACTACCTGTCCGGGATATCCGCATATTTACACTAATAAGATGGGGGTGAGGAAGGTAGAGTTTTAGAAAAAATATACGTTTGTGTAAAGATAGAGTGGGAAACCATTTGGGTAAAATAACCACCATTACACTCAACCCGGACTCGATCCCCAACCTCCCAGTCGCTGGTAAACAATACTAGATGAGCCTGACGTGCATGTTGACAATTTTACTACGAACCTTTTATTTTCATGTTTATTAGATATTGTTTTTATGATAAAAATAATTTTACTATTCGAAGCTACATTTTTTTTATCAACCCGCAACGTTGCACAAACGTAAAAAGGTATCAGTATAGTCTTGCTGGTGATGGGGAGGTATTAGAAATTTGGATACATTTCCTCTCATATTCTGCCTTCCTAATCCCTACACCGTCAATGGCACATATACATTTTGTTCCCGATTCAAATTTTGTTTTAAAGATGACGGGTTAAAAAAAAAGGAAGGTACTTCCCGTCACAAATAAGCCCCTGTTACCTGCTTATCAAATTTGTAACGGGCAAATGGTTCCCTTTCAACTGTATCACTGAGTAAAGAATTGAGTAAAACTACCTGATTTCCCCCCACCCTCCTCCTTCCCGCTAACCATTATATGAAAGTATGGAGTGGCCTTCAGCAGTATCTGAATGAACACAAAGACGGTCATTCATCATTGTATCTAGCATGGAGCTGGTCGGTATCACCAAGAGCCAACCTTCTGATTTCACTTCCTTTCACAGACAGTTCTCCCGACAAGAGCGCGTCGGAGTAACAAACTGTTGAAAATAAAAATACCTATGCGTAACAAACTTATAACACATGCTTTTCTTATAATTCAGGGAGGATCGGGGTTCAAATCCCGGTCGCGTCTACTGGGGATGGTTTTCCCTAAATGGTTTCCCACTCTTCTTCCAGGTAAATTCGGCTAGATTATCTCTAAAATGCTTCCGTTCTCATCCCTACCCCATTAGAATATTTGCCATATGTGTTTATAATCTGAACAAATAGTATAGTCACGGTGATTACAAAAATATCTTCACGTTTTCATACGAAGTCAGCAGTTTATTTTAACAGTAAACATTTAGTCAAATTGTATTACAGAACAACTCATTGGAGGTGAAACCAACGGAAGGGGGTATCACCCCTTGGAGATAATACCACCCCCCTCTTGGAATACATTTCCCCCCTACGAATTTATTTCACTTCAAATAGCCACACAAGGAATCTTTTTTTTTTTAATTTTCCAGGCCAGGATCACTCTAAATAGCTTCTGAGATCATATAATTTTCAAAAATTTAACTGTGGGAGACAATTTTAAATAGCTTATAAGGAAATCAATCTACTCTTCTAAATTTTCCAGGTAAAGATTACTTTAAATAGCTTAAAGGACATCCAAATCTCAAAATATTTCTGGGAGAAAATCCCTCCAAACAGCTTCTACAGGAATATAGTCGTCGATATTTTTCAGGTGAGGACTACTTAAAATAGCATCTAGATTTCTAGAGGCAGCCAAGTTTCACAATTATGATCAAGGTAGAGACTCCAAAGAGCTTCTAAGGGCATTCAATTTTAAAACATTTGCAGGGTGAGGGTATCCTGAACTCATCTTTTGCTTGGGTGCCAAAGCATCTCCAAAACCTGTTTGTGTTGACTGCCCTCGCCCCAAGACAAATATGATTCCACCGCCACTGCAATTAATGGCTCTCAAGTTTTTGTTTACAAAGTAATACATTTTTCGATTAGGTGTTGAAGCAAATTTAGTTGCCAAAGGCCCCGATGAAATGAGCTTGTTTTTCCCTTTAAAAAAAGCAATTCATATCGCCCGTATCGGTAGTCCCACAAACTAAGGCGTCAGTCTCGTCCAGTATGATTTTCCAGAGGTGAGAATGTCAATTCATGTGAATATGTGGATAGCCTGGACGAGTAGTGTTTAGCGGATATTACTACCCCTTTCGGGTTACTCGCATATTTATACTAATGGGGTAGGGTTTAAGTAAAATTTAGAAGAAAATGCACCAAAATTTGTGGAAAACCAGCCAGGTAAAAATAAATTCAGTACATCCAGCCAGAACTCGAACACCAAACTTTCCGTCAGCCGCTAAATCAGGAAAAGCTAGGTTCACGCCTGAGCTCAAGTTTTCACTGATGTGGGTCGGGTCGTAGAACACGGCATACGTAAAAAAAAGAAGGAATATTGCCAAATTTAAAACAAAGCACCGAACGGTGTGTCTTGAATGGAGTCCACGACTTTGAGAGGTTTGCCTAATTTGTTTACAGGCCTCATTGTGACCCTGTTAGCACACTGCCAATTCACCGTCAGCCCCCTTTGGGCACAATTGAACAGCTGCCAAAACGACGTGAAGCGCCTTTGGACTGTTTGACACGCAGTTTTAGGGTGCCTGCCTGCCCGCATGTCGGCTCGACGGGAATGAATGGGCGCGACGGATGTCTATTAAAAAAAACTTAAGGCAATTTAATTTAGAAAGGCTCACTGACCAAACTATTGCTCTTATAATTTGTGGGGGTGATACTGCTTTGTTGCTAAGGAAAGACAGCTATGGGCCTTGGTTCGATCCTAGACGACGGCTTGAAGAATTTAATATATATGGAAGAATGGTCCTATGACTTAAAATACGCGCATCGGTGGTCCAACGGTCGATGCCATCAGAATCGCAAGCGACCGTATTGTCGGGACAAAGAGGTTGGGATTCGAAAAAAAAATCCCACTATCTCCACCAAAATGCATATACACTTCCTCTAAATTCTCTATCATCCCTAACCAATTAGTGTACTTTTCTTAGCAACACGTCTTACCACCCATCCGGGTTATAGGCTTTGAACTACACTAACAGGTGTAGGAATGAATAAGGCATAATTTAGAGAAAATGTACCCTCATTTGCGTGGTGATGATAACCATTTTGGTAAAAACAAACTCAATACACCTGACCGGGATTAAGTCCCGACCCCCAGACCAGAGTAAATGAAAAGTGCATTTAGTTCTCGAAAATTTGATAGTAAATAGTGATCAAAATTGTTCTTAACAAAATATAAAATGTTTAAGATAGTTAAAAATTTACTTGAACACCTTTGAAGTATACCGAAACATCCATAAACTAACAGCTCGACGACATTCTCTGAATAAAATCAGCTGTCGCTTCTTCACCTCCCTTCCTCCCCCTCCGTCTACAATCAAGGAGACTATTCAAGTTCCACTAAAACCCAGCGATTGCAGAAGATCTAGCTGGAACACGCCCGGATACGCCCATGCCAGAAAAATGAATGCCATGCACTTCCATTTGTCAGATTGGCAGAAATCTTTGTTTTCCTGTGTTTTTTAACTTGTAGACAAGATTAGGTTTATAAAATACCAAAATATCTGCAACCGTTAGCTTCACCCTAAATTCGTAATAATCCATAACACCTGATTCGGTAGTCACATAGTCTAAGGCGTCACTCTCGTATTAGACTAAACTGCCGATGATAGGGAGATTGGGGTTCGAATCACAGTCGGTTTTAATGAGTGGTTTTTTTTCCCAAAATGGTCTTCCACTCTATCTCCATGAAAATGCGGGTACACTTCCTCTAAAATTAACCTTCATCATCCCTAACTCACCAACGTAATTATTACATATGCTTATAACCTGCGCAGATAGTAAGACGTGGTGCTAAAAAAAATAGTTAATAACAATCATAGATCTCGCTTGGGTTATTTATAACGGAATAATTTAAATGTTAATGTAATCTATAAAATTAATAATCGTGTAATTGTATTAAATTATTTTAACATGATATGGAAATATTAGAAATAATATGGTCGGATGACATGTTTTACCTTATTTATTTTACTTTGCATTTACTACAGTTTTATGAGCAAACCACACATGCACCCCATCTATATTCGTCCTGCAAATATTATTTTGGATATCCACATCCAAGAAAGGGCTCTATTAGTGAAGCAATTGCCAGTAGCGAATTTAGGCTTAGGCCCGTGAGGCCCGGGCCTAGGGCGGCAAATTTTGAGGGGCGCCAACGAATTGTTCTGGAGAAAGATCATTTTCCACTCTGAAAAGAGTGAAAAGTTATTTGCGTGCAAGTATGAAACAAGACAGACTAAATGCACTTGCATTACTAACCATTGAAGCACAATTGGTTCAAGAAATTAAGTATGAGCAGGTCATTGATATTTTCACACGGACGAAAGCAAGAAATAAAATTATTATATGATTAATCAGATAAAAATAATTTATATTTTAATTACAAGCAATTTATTATTAATTCTATATTTAATTGTTATGTTAAAAAAATAAATGTTTAATTTATACCTGAATTAGATTTCTTATTATTATT
>CABFVX010000988.1:0-24366 GCA_902151425.1 Timema shepardi | reverse complement strand
TATATATATATATATATATATATATATATATATATATATATATATATATGTATGTGTGCTTGTGTGTATATCTACACAGTGTTTTCAGTTATCTAGAATTAGTTGTGTGAAAGTTTGGTAAACATTATAATTATTATTTTATTTCTTCATTCTCAAATACGTCATTTTAAAATGCAAGCAAGTCCTTTGCAAAAAAACAAACAACACATGTTAGTGAAAAATTTAGAAGCAAGAGCTGCCAAAATATAAAGAGCGGAAGTCGTTAAAAGTTAACAGTGGCCCACCACACCAAACCAAAACACAGTGGCGAGAGAAAGGAGTGGCGGGGAAGAAGTAAAGGGGTTCATTAATTTTCACAAACACACATGGAACCAACCACGAAATATTAGCAGGAACTACGTTTCAATTTGTCGTCAAAACAAAACTGTTATATCCAGAGGAAACATAACAACTGTTGGAACGCAATACTAAAACGTGTATCTTAAAAATTAACGGATAAAGGCATTGTATTTATGCAGAGTTGGCTGTTTTTTATTTAACCAAATACAAAACCAATTCAGAAAAAGTATAGTCGAGGAATAAGAGGAACGGAAAGAGAAATATTAAAATATTTAGAAATTAATAGGAAGTGGGAAGAAATGTATACCCACTAACCTGGACAAAAATTGACGCTTAGCAGTAGTGTTCACCGTAAGATTTAATGCGTATAGATTAACAAAAGGTATTTTATTTACTTTACCATGTATTATTACCACCCAACCAGGACATCTTATTTTAATTACACTGATGAAGTACTAATAAAGAAGAGCAATTTAGAGGAAATGTATCCAAATTTACGTGGAGAAAGTGTGGAAAACCATTTAATAAAAAACTTATATACACTCAACCGGGATTCTAACCCCAGCCTTCCCAACACTAGCAAACCAGACCAAAGAATGACGTTAAGTCCACATGATCCCCCTTCTCCCTGTGCGAGTTTATTTTTATTTTACAGTCAATATTATTTTTAAGTTTGGTTTGATTCTAGGTTAATTAAGAGGGTCAATCACAAAGAGACAGTAACGGGCCCGCTCACGTGGGCCAGTAGGTAGTGTGATTGACGGTAAGTCGATTACGGGCGGTGCTGATAAATATGTTTACTATTAATTTTTTGTTTACTAAACCACTATAAACAGTGATGGTTACCAAGGGCGCAGAAATGAAATTTTTAACGGGGGAGGGGAGATAGAAGTTCTGAATCCCCTTGGCCACCGCCTTTCTGCCCCTTTCATGGTAGCTTTTGAATTTTACCTTTGATCTAATTGGTCCGACTAGTTAATATTTCGCCCACTAAAATGATTTTTTATCTTTAATTTGTTTTATGTGGAGTTAGTCTAAGTAATTTTTTTCTATGTGAACGTGTCAGATTTTTTGAGGATAAAAGGGGTTGGTTGCTCTCTTGCTTATCCGATATAATTTTGTTCTCAACCACCCGGATATGCGGAGAGTTGACTAGTGAGGTTTTGTTTACTCTACCAGTGGTGTCCACATTATCCCCCTCCCCCTTCCTATCAGACAGACACATGTGGAATCTCAAGCCCCGTGCAGTGTGTAGTACTGATGGCTGGCTCACACGTGCGCCACGTGGAGGACGGAAGAACTATAGTTCATATGTGCACAAAACGCTTTATCGGCGAGAATCGTGCGAATACGGCAACAAAAAAAAACTTCGGTAGAATAGTGGAGTCATACACAAATGTAGATAGAACCCTGCATGGATTACAAAAATAGCATCCACAACCACTACAAGGACTCCATCCTCATCCAATGTACCCTTCCACGACAACCGTTGCTGCGAAACTCATATTTATTTGGTCGCGTATTCTAACACGTCACGCTCGTGTTGGATTGGTTCGCCTGTGATGAGGAGATCGGGTTTAGAATCCCGGTGGGGTGTGATCAAAGTTTCTCTCCAAGAAAATACGGGTAAATGTACTCAATCCCCCTTTCCTCATCCTTGCCCCATTAATGTGATTAAATACGTAGCCCGGAAAGCTAGTAAGACAAAAAGAAGGCAAAATAAGTAATTAATTTCCCACTTTGAGGCCTGTCAAGTATTTTGACTTTGACTATATTTATAAAAAAAACTTTCTCTAGAATAAATAACAAGGAAAAAAAAGAACCACGTACATGAAAAATATAGACTTACGGATCTAAAAAAATACTAAAATACTCTTTCAAAAATGCATTTGTAAAAAGAATTGAATGAAATTTTTGTTAGGACTTATGTTTTCATTCCTCTAATTTACACCCATACCTCCTTTTCCCCCTTTTTACATCGTCTTCCTTTCCCATACATACACGCACACTTCCCCTCAATGCGACATCCTGTCTCCCGTATATTGCCCCAGGGCCGGGGGAAGGGGGTAAAGTAAAGGGAAGGGAAACCTCCTTTTCCACTTCCTGTTGTGCCACTGGGTAGGGGAAGAGCTATCGCCACTCAACTCATTGGGAAAGACGGGGCGGGCGGAGAGCCTATGTCCATATTAGCTAAACGCTTAGTTGTCTTTTGTTCTGTTTATCGAATCACTTGCTAGACCAATTCTTTAATCTCTTATTTATAAAACTACTAATTTATAAAGCAGTAATATCAACGAGGAACAATTTTTTCGGTGTTTTGTAAAATAATATGGAAGGAATTGTGAACCATCCTCAAATCTGAGCTAACGTCTTTTCCCGGTGAACTCTGCTCCCATCTTTTGAAAAGGCCTAGTTACACGACAAAAAACACAAAGAACAAATGTATAGCTAATTAATCGATAAGAAGTATCACAGCATACCCTGACAAAACGTTCAAACTCATTTTATATTTTAACGAGGATGTATGAACTTTCAGTGAAATTGGAGAAAAAGTATCCCAGCCCTAAAAAAAACATTGCCCTTAACAAACTAGAAAACGGAGTTTGCTGTAGATGTGAGGCGATAACGTTATAGTGACTATTAATACGTGTTAAGTGTGTGCCGTGACTTTGTGATTAAAGTGTTCGACAATGAGTTACGAACACTGCTATACCGAGGATGGGGAAGGGGTTAAGAGTTCAAACTCCTCCCGTCACTAATGTATACCTCAGATAGATAATAATGTTAAATTAGAGGGGGTGTAAGGGACGTGGGAAAAGGCCAGTGTCTTTTGCAGTTTTTTTAATTGGAAAAATAAATAAAATATTGATCCAGTAGAAACATAAGAGTTTAATTTTCTTCCCATGGGTGACCTCTACATTTCTTAAATATCTGTCAAGGATGTCCTGGAATTTAATGACAAATTTTTCTCTAAATTAAAAAAAAATCTCATTTAATGCCACTATACTCATGAAAGATATCCAGAAGCAGTTTGAATATTAAAAGCTGCAAAAACAATGGCCTTTTCTCACGTCCCCTTCCACCCCTCACCTAAAAATGGAGGTAAAAGTTACCAACCTACATGTCCAAATAGAATCAAACATCTTTCATGACAGGTATATCTTTGAAAAATGAATGAAAGGGGAAATAAGATTATTTTCAACGAAGATCACACGAGATAACACAGTTCCGAGATAAAAACCTTCCTCGAGCAAAACTTTTTTAACAAAAAAATATATTATAATTGAGGGTTATTTTTGGGATTTTGAATATTCTGAACTGCCATTCTTATAAACAAATAAATTGCTGTAATGATAATTATTTTCCTTTAAAGTAGGTGGCGCCCTAAATAATTAATTACACACAGACCGTTGTCTTAGTCCTCCCATCTGGTATTTCCCTACTTTGTTTCCTTGCCGAGGCTTCTACCCACGTTCTAGGTTTTATCAGCGTTTTGTCCCCCCCCCCTCCCTTTTCCCAACCACGTACAGCCCACCCCATACTTGACGAGATTGTCTTTTCTTTTGCATGCTTTCATTTGTAAGGTGCCCATAATTGACTCAATGAAACAAAAACGTTGTTAGCCCTATTGATACTTTGATACTAGTAATAATAATGAAACCTGCTTCGGTGGCCGCATGTTTTAAGGCGTTAATCTCGTGTTATGACAGGGAGATGGGGGCCCAAATTCCGGTGACACGTACTGAGGGTGGTTTTTCCAAAATAATTTTCTACTCTCACTATCTATGCGAATGCAGGTACACTTCCTCTATATTTAGCCCTCCTCATCCTTAACACACAAACGTGATTATTAGGCTACATATGCGTATAGGCAGTAAGACGCGTTGCTGAAAAAATAAAATAAATAATGAATTTCTCCTTAGGAATAGAATAGTCGAGCATAAATTCATACACGCCAGAAGCAAAGTGGGTTTATAGCGTTCCTAGTCGGGGCTGTCCAGCAGTAGAAGAACAAACAGGGGAGGAGGAAAATACAGCTGCCAATAAGTTACATTTTGTGTTGCGACCCCCTTATTAAATTACATCATCCAATTCATAAATACCAATTATACGTTCCTATACAAGTTAGTTTTCATTTATCTGGCAGGCAAGTCTTATTGATCGATCAAAATATGTGTTTTTTGAAATTTAAGGTTGTAAAAGGTCAAATTTTGAACGATGTTTACAAGTGTATATGCATAGGGTAGTAAAAATATAGTTTGTGTTTATTTAAGTAAATACCCAACTCTTGTACCAACGGTGAGAGGTTTTGTAAATAATGTAAAGGGAATGCTTCGAGTTAAATGCCCCAAATTCAGAAAAATTCTAGTTTTTTTTTTTAGTTTAATTTAAATTTACTGTATTTTCCCGTTTTTATTTCCAGACACTAATTTCCCTGTGTTTTCCTGGTGCGTAGTAATCCTGGATGTGTTCCACTTTGGAGTGTGGTTACGTTGTGTGACTTCACATGTGAATGAACCACCGAGCACAATAAAGCATTGCCTCCAATGATGTGCGTCACTTTTTGCCCAAGGCGGGGGGATGTTTTAGATACATTTCTCCCCATTGCCAATTAATTCATTAATTTTCATTTCTATTTACATTTATTTTATTCTATGATTGACAAACCACTATTAATTTTTATTTTTTTTGTGGTTTAAGTGAATTAGTAACTTTTAAAAATGGAAAATAATACAGTATATTTCGATGGTTCGAGTTAAACGGGACCAAACCATTTAGAACTATTTTAAAAAATCAAATCACACAGAATAGCCGAAAAAATAAATTAACTACGCGTCTTTGAATACAAAGTTTTTTGTAGAATCATAACGGTGGCCGGAAAAAAGCGCAAACGAGAATTCCGCATAGAAAAACCCCCACGGTCATGAATACTCATAGGAAAAAAGCTCACACGGAAAAATACCCGCACGGAAAAATGCCCACACGGAAAAATACCCACACGGAAAAATGCCCGCACGGAAAAATGCCCACACGGAAAAAATTATAAATCAAGGTTAATTTTTAACGGAATGCAAGTTTGATTGGGGTTTTCCATCACTAACCTTTTAGTTTCCACTTGTAAAGTGCACGTTTGAGTTATTCTTGTGCATTCATAGAGTTTGCATTCACTTTTTTGGGTCATTTTGCTAATTAAAAGTAATTTTTTAGAATTGTAAGTATCATTTTATGGATAAATTTTGACACATTTTAGGTCATCAAAATTCTGGCCCTGGTACAACAAGATAACCCATGTTTACAACAAGTGCTTAGGGTTCAAATAGAATACAAAAATATATCAAGATAGATTTATATTTAATGGTTATTATACATTTAAGTTGGATCTACATGCTGGTGTAGTTTAGTAAGTAGAATAAACATTACATAAAATTAAAGACTATTACTCTAAAAAATTTAAACTGGAAGTCGACCTTTTCTATGAAGTGTTGACCCTTGGGGACCCAATATCAATATTTTTACTTTCTCGCTACCTTACAAGTAGATCAAGTGTTGTGATAGTTTCACGATTCTCCGAATCTGAAAAAGTTGTTTTCGCATTGCCGTCTGTCTGTCTGCCCATCTGTCTGTACTTTAGGCTAGATCCTAAACTATTTTACCGATTGCGCTAAGACTCTGTATCTAGGGTTTTCATACGATTACTCCGAGGAAATTTTGGAATTGGATATCGAACCCTAAAATTAAGGGTAGTTTCCTTAAGAGCAGAAAGAGAAAAAAAAATGATTTTATCACAATTGGCTTTGTTAATTTTGATTAAATTTCATTTCTAAATTTCGATAAATATTACCAACTAAATGGATAGCCTCAAGTTTTCGTCAAAATGACTATAAGGATTCCGGTCTGATGCGTAAATTCTAATTGAGAAAAATTCCATTTTCTCGGAATCAGCTCTAACGATTTTGATTCATGTTCGCACCTAGGCGTTGATAAAAATTATAAAAAAAAAATGTTTTCCCATGAAAATGATTTTAGGGTTCTTTACAGAAGGAAAAATGTTTTATATCTCCGCAACTATTTGAGATACTAAATAACTTTATCATTCTATAATTTTAGTACTGTTAAAAGTAAAAAAACTTTTATTTGAAATATATTTTTATAAAATCAATAGTTTCTGATATATGGGCAAATATATCAATATCATTTTGTGATCTTTGGTTGTGAAGAGATACTTAAGTTCAAACGCAATAATTCTCTAATGCCATAGAGTAAGCAAATAAGTAAGTCTATCAAGAAGGTGAGTTTTTTTTCTTTAACCTCTTATGGTGAGTGTTTGTACAGTACAGGGGTGAATCCAGGATTTTCGTGAGGGTGGGAGGGACGTGGGTGCTCCCATCAGGATCGAGTCAGGGAGTGGGGGCTCCAAGAAATTCTGACATAAACATATTTTAAACTTCGAGAGGAATTCTTTGAGTAATTTTTCAGTATAACGCTAAATTTGAGAATAATCCTCTAATGAAGGGTATAACACGAAATTTGCAATTAGTATTGAAATTTATTAAAAGCAAATAATAAGAACATATTTAGTGGTTATTAAGAGGGGAATAAGTCTAAACATAACAATTAACACGTTATGTGTGTGTTATTATTCAAAGATTTTGTTTAAAGCACGTTATTTAAAATAAATTATTTTAAAGATCGTTATTTATTATTAATCATTGAAATAGTAATAATACAAATGATAAAATAAATTTAAACCTAAACAATGTTAGTGCAACAAGGTGAAATGCATACATATTAAATTCGGGTAGTTTCATTAATGCCCATTTTCACCATTTTAATACTTAATGTGATTGTTTTAAGTATTATTAATAACTACCGTATATTATCTTTTAATAATATTACCGATAACAATTTAAAAAATTAAATCTGGTTAGTGAGGTGGTATTACGTGACAATAAAACTATTAGTGACTTTAACATTGATTTAATTGGTTTAATGTATTGAAGGAGGGCGCGCTCCCCCCACGATCCACTCCTGGATCCACCTCTGTTACAGCAATGAATTCTCTCTCTCATTTTATACCCAGTAGTCAATAATTACCTATTTTAATGGTCAAAATTTATAAAAGAGAAATTTAATAGCAATGCTAGAACCATAAGATGTGCATCCCCTAGTAAAATGTCGAATATTTTAACCGGAAGTCAACATTTTAATACGAAGTGTTGACTCTTGAAGACCCAATATCGATATTTTTTATTGGTCCAGATGTACAAATGAAGACGTGAATTCTTTAGAAATAAAATTATAAAATTTATAACCGTGAATGAAAAAAAGTTTGTAATTAGAGCCCAATTTGTTCGCGGGTTCACTAGTGTATATTATATTACGAATTTTGAGTAACTATCTACATTTTAAAACACTAGACCAAAAAGGTTTGTGCGGAGTTCTGTACCATTTATTTTTGTAGTGACATACATACCACAGATACCAATTTGGAACAAAATCGTTAGGGCCGCTTTCAAAATATTTCCAATTTTCTAAACTTACTCATCAGTAGATTTCCCTTCAACTAATTTTAACCCAAAAACCAAATATGTGTTAGCTCACTTATTTGGGAGGTCAAACATAGTCTATACNAAAAAAAAAAAAAAAAAAAAAAAAAAACATTCTGGAGGTATTAACTTGTAAAAATTAAATATCAAGTTTGAGTACATAAATAGAGAAAGAGACAAGGAGACTGACAAACACAATTGTAAAATGAAGTTTTTATTTCTTGTTTAAATTTTTTATTTCGATTTTTTCACGATTACAATACTTTCTGTTTTGATGAGAAAGTAAAAATGAATGGGGCCTTTTGTCTCTATGGACATTTTTCCGTGTGCGCACTTTTAGTGTGAGCTTTTTCCGTGAGCATTTTTCGCGTGAGCATTTTTCCGTGTAAGAATTTTAGTTGCCAATATTTTCATTGGCCAATTGTCAAAGATGAAATTTTGTTTCGAAGTGAAGTCGAAGTTTAGAAGCTTCGCACAACCCTACTGGTTATACTGTGTAGGTATCTAACAACACTTGAATTGCCCTTGTTAGCCTACCAATAAAGGCGAACACATGCATATGTTTGCAATGAATATGACACGTATCGAATAAACAACTTAGGAGCCGAAATGCTGCAGCGGCATGGCAGTGTTAGCGTGAAGATCCCAATGATGACAGGAGAACTGTTCGTCATATGAAAATGTGATGGGAAGATGGCCTTGGAACCGAGGAATAGTATTATAAGTCATGATGTAAATATTTTAATGAGAAAATATAACTTCAGAAATATGTCAGATGATGAAAAATTAATCGTTTATAATAGGACCTACATACATTTTAATTTATCTTTAAGCAAATTAATTATTAGCTACCCAACTCTACATAATAAATGACAATCTTTTTTGACTAAAAAGGGACTTAGATTGCTTTTCCTTGGTTTAAAAGATGGAGGGTCACCCTCACCCCCTTTTTGTCAACATTTCCAAAAATAGCCCCATCCCTCACCCACCCTTCCTTATAGCCCCCTTCAATGTATGTGTCTGTTTGTGTAGGACAAAAGGGAACAAGGCTACAAGAGTTCAGGAAGGTTAAAGAGAGAGAGAGAGAGAGTATGTATCTGAGGGAGAGACAGAAAGTCTGAAAAGTTGGGGAGGGGGAGAAAATGTGCGTATGAGGGAGATCTTTATAGAAAAATAAGGTTTGTGCGGGAGGAAGAGGGTTAAAAAGAGAGACTATTAGAGAAAGTAGGCGTAAGAGAGACTAAGCTAGAAGAAGAGACAGAGTAAGTGACGTGTGACATCACCGTTCATCTGTTTTTTGAAACGAAACTTCAGCGTGAGAGAAAAAATAAATGAATATGTTGATGAGGGGAGGGGGAGGGGGGGCTTGATGTCTTCGAGTCGTGTAACATTGACTCTTCGTCAGAAGCCTTGGCAGAGGAAAGCTTCAAACCACACACGCCCGCCCGTCGTTTCGCCGTCTTGGCACACGAAACAGAATCGTCCCCTACTAGCCGTCTAAAAACATAAACCTGCTCTCCTCCATCCCCTTTCCGTTTTCTGAGATTCAAGAAGATTGCTTGATTGGGCGAAGCCTACTCGAAGGGAAAATTTCTCACACTGAGGTATTTTTTTAAGAAATTGTTGTTCTGAAGCTTCGAAACCACAAACACAATCCTCATCTTAGACTAATTTTCTGTTGTGACCCTGTTAAAAATGACATTTTTTTAGGAAGCTAATAAATACAAGATGACACCTACCTAATCTCGAACGTAACTAGCCAGTTTCGCATATGAAACTGGCTCATTACGTTCGAGTCTAGGGGCCAGTTTCATAGTCAAATTTAGTATGCCTCAAGTGCGGTGTTACACTAAGAACATGACGACAGCTACCTAAACTCGAATGGAATGGGCCGCTCTCGCATAGGAAACTGGCCCATTCCATTCGAGTTTAGGTAGGTGTCGTCATGTACTTAGTGTAGCGCCGCACTTGAGGCGTACTAAATTTGACTATGAAACTGGCCCTAAGTTGGTGTCGTCTTGTATTTAGTATAGCGCCAAACTTAAGGCGTATTCAATCTGATTATGAAACTGGCCTAATAACTTGTATCTAAGAAATGTGGAATTTTGCGTGAAACGTCATTGAAAATGAGCTAGTTTCACCTTTTCGTGACCTCTTTTAATCATAAAACTTAAAATGTATATTATTTAATCTTAGATAAACATGTTGACACCCTTCGCCAGCATTTTGGCATGCGCTATATTTTGAAATAACAAACCTTTTACTAAATAACGCGGGATTTCTGGACGCCTGAAACGCGTCTCAGCGCTTCAGTAGTTTTATAGGATGTTTAAATACGAAATTTTCCAACACATCTTTTTAACAAACGTGATATTTTCTCACCCTTCCCCTCCCTCCTCAAGTCAAGTTGGTCCCTTTTAATACAAATTAAGACAAGTTATATAATTTGAAATATGGTCAACTGACTTATCATTGTATTCAAACCAGCTAGATGTCAAGCTCATTAATTTTAATCTGGTTTGACACTGACGCTTAGGTCGGAGTTTAAATCTCGGTTGGGGGTAGCAAGGGTGGGTTTCACTTGAAAAATCTTATATTTAATTAGAAAATTCATATAGAAACGTTGCATTTAACAACGTTTTATTTTCCTAGTGCTCCATACTCTTGGGCGATATTTTCGTACTTACAAAACTAAAGTAATTTTACCTATTTTCATAAAATGGTTTGTGTGGACACAAGTTAATCTAACTTGTATATTGCTAATAATATTTCTAAAAGAAATATTAAATTTATATATAAAAATTGTATTTAAAATTATGTTTTGAGGTCAACTAATCTTTCTTGAATACTCGTTCCAAACAATAGTTTATATATACCCAATACCATAATAAATAAATATATATATATATATACATGTGTCCTATAGCATACATACATATATACACATGTGTCCTATAGCATATATACATATATATGCCCTATAGCATAATATTTAGATATTAACTAATCATTATAATGTACAATAACATATTCGTAAATTGAAAAATGACACCTACAAATAGGAACCAACCCTGACCGCGGGAAGATTCCCGAATATCTAAGTAGTAGAGCATTGACACGTTAAGGGTCCTGGGTTTGATACCCATGTCCAGGTTCATTTTTCAATTTATGAATATGATACTTGACGCGGCCATAACCGCAATCTAAAGATAATTTTGATATTCCAAGTTTCACTGATTCTATGCAATTAATTGTGCAAGATGTGAGGAATGCCAGGTCTCCACCGTGGTTCGGATTCCACGTTAAACTGTAGGTCCTTCATTTCTTCTCACAATCACCCTACCATTACACATGAGCGTAAGTGCGTATAGCCCGAACGGGTAGTAAGACGCGGTGCTAATAATAATAATAATAATAATAATTGTGCAAGCTTTCTTTCTTTCATGTTAAATAACTATAGGATAGAAAAATTAATCTTTAAAATAATTGTTTTTATTGGTGGATGTTTATAAATGAGAATGCAGAGCTACCACTTTTTTCATTCTATCACATTTCATGTGTTCCCAGATTTTCCAGAAGGAATTTCCATTTTTTCCAAGCAGTTTATATTGAAGGAAAAGGTAATCAAATTTCAATTTTCATTAAACTGACTGGTGTGAAATCATGTAACTTATGTTTAAAGCAGAATTATTTAATAACACTTAGCACCGCATCTTACTACCCGTTAGGGTTATATGCTTTAAGTACTAATTACTCTAATGATTCAATTAAAGGAAGTGAACCCGCATTTGCTGTGGAGGGAGAGTGGAAAACCATTTAGGAAAAACCACCCCCAGTTCACCCGACCAAGATTCGAACCTCGATCTCCCCATCCTCAGCGGTCGAGCTCAACACGACAAGCGCGTTAGCCAACTACGCCACCGAGGCGGGTCAGAATTATTTAAGATTTATGAGGAAATACATCTTCTGTCACCTAAAAACCCTTGTTTAAGGGGTAATAAGACATGATATCTGCAAATGTTGATACTATTTTCATCAACATTCGGGGGCTGCTCGGTTGGTATGGCTCGATTGTGGGCTGATGTGGAGTTATTTTTATATACATCAAACAATACTATCCTTACTATTTCCTCCAAATTCATTTATTGTATTTCATTAACACTTAAAATTATTCTGTTAGAAATTAACTGGTTATATGATTATGGTTGTTATAAAATATTAGGTATAATTTCCGCGGATGTGGATATCGGAAGAGGTCACAGAACAGGCTATACCAGACCCTCAGCCTTATGGAAGTTTCGTTGCGCTCCTTGACCCAGGTGAAGTCCATCAGCACTGGGGTTCGCTAGTGTCAATGCTCAGTGAAAAAAACACTTTCAAATGTGATGTTGCTAAGCGACTCATTTCTTACATGCTCATAATAAAGGGACTATTGCAATCGTAATGTGTAATCTGCGTAAGCTCTTTGTGAGGTGATATTATGTGAATAGGGGGTTGGGTCGCTACCCGAACCTAGCTTTGTGGAAGCCAGACTATTGACTCGAGATGGATATTTGTATCCTATCTCTAATGAAACGATGTTCAAAACTAGCCTTTTTTTAATGTCGCTTGATGGCACCCGGTATAGTCTACCCGTGTTGAAGGACAAACTGTCTCACGTGGCGCAGCCATTCTAACCTAGAGGCTGTGGGTCTGGTGTATGTATACCTTATTTGTGGCCGAGGTTCGCCGATTGGGATTGAAGCTCTTTGCTCATGCTGGGTGAAAGTTATTTTGATAATCTGCACAGGGCTCTAGTTACAAGATATAACTTACATTTAACAACTATAACAATTGCATGCGTTAAATTATATTTAAAAGGTATTTAACGTGCACTTTCTAAGCCGACTGATTATATCAGCACACAAGAATTTTTATGAGAAAATGTGAACGGGCCTACCAATTTTGCCGGGAAAGGTATTTTCACGTCTTCCAGGATTCCCTTACATGCCACAATTGGCATGGGACCGATGGCTTTAATTCCCTACCGAAGGAAGTTGTGTTACGGATTTTTATGGCTCAAGAAAAATCCGTCGACTCCTGCTGGGTTTGGACTCACGATTATCTGGTCCTGAGGCGAGCACTTTACTCCAAGACCACCGTGGTCGATAATTTATATTTGAGAGGGTGGATATGAGAGTAAAATTTTGCTGATGTTTGATATTCATAATTCTTTTTATAGTTTTAAATCTGATTTTATTTTTGAAAATGGAGGCACCATGGATGTGTAGACGTATCTCAGAAAAAGATATCTTATATGTCAAGATGTATAACACTTGAAAGAAGGGGCCTGCTTAAAGAAAGATAGAAATGCATTGTATTGTAATCAACTTGTTTTTAAAATATTTCATTACCAAGATCCAATGGACGCGCAGGCCATCCCCCCGCTCATTTCTTGGTACCGAACAATTCGTTACACCTTGATCCACCCCGTTTCAACAAACAACAAACAAACTTAAATACGTTTCTATGAGCGTAATTTGGCAGCACAAAAGCTTTAGTCACATATTTGCATAAATAAAGCCAAATTGATTTACATGAACAAGTTTTCTGCGCATTACATCAATGAACAAGTACGGTAATAGAATGCAGTGTTAAAAGAACAAATTTGTATTTTTGAGATGTGGCGGGTATTTTTGAACATCAAGCTGGCCCGGCATATTAAAATCGTTAGCACGGGAATAGTTTGACAACACAAGAGCCGAATTTTGGGCACATAATATGCACACGAACGTAACACAATCGACAGCATAAATTTGAACCGCTTTAGGGAACGTGGTAAGCCAACTTGATGTACGTGATTGCGACAAGTGGAAACATTTCTATGCGTATAACCTAGTAATAACCTAGTAATAACCTAGTCTTAGAGAAATTAGCCAATTGGATGTAGGGGATAGGGAAGTGTCTAGACACAAAGCCTACGATCAAATCTCTATCCGCCACAATTGTAGATAACATCAGCATTTTTCGGTATATTTACTCTACTGGTGACTTGCGAGCTATCAAGAAGGCGAAGGCTGAATTGGAGGAGGCGGCACACAGGGCCTTTTAAATAATTATAACTTACCTATACATAAATCCTTCAAACAATGTGTTGAGGAAGGGGGTGGGAAGGAGAGTACGGGGGGGGGGCGGAGTTAAGGGTCTCTAGAGCAGACACGAGACGTTAGTGACACATTCAACCACCAAGCGATGTAATCGATACGAGAGTGCGATAAGAGAACCGGAATCGCTGTTATATTATTGTAGCTCATTTGATGTGTCTGGTGTAGGATCCTCAGAATAAATTTAACCTATGTATAACTTTCAAACTTTGTATATATAGATTGCATTTGTTCCATTTAAATAGCTGGATTTTTAAAGGGTGAATACCATTGAAAATTTTCCGGGAAAAATCAAGGAAAAATTTTCCGGAAAAAATCAAGGAGAAATTTTCTCTCTTCATCCTGTAGCCGCAACCCCCCCTCCGCCCCACCCCCCGTGACAAGTCTCGAGCTAATTGGCACACGCACTACCCGCGCGGCGGTATTCGCCAGCTAGCTCGTCTCGAGCTAATTGGCACACGCACTACCCGCGCGGCGGTATTCGCCAGCTAGCTCGTCTAGAGCGCACCACGCTCCCTCCTTCCCGCCCCCGAGACAAGTCTCGAGCTAATTGGCACGCACTACCCGCGCGGCGGTATTCGCCAGCTAGCTCGTCTAGAGCGCACCACGCTCCCTCCTTCCCGCCCCCGAGACAAGTCTCGAGCTAATTGGCACGCACTACCCGCGCGGCGGTATTCGCCAGCTAGCTCGTCTAGAGCGCACCACGCTCCCTCCTTCCCGCCCCCGAGACAAGTCTCGAGCTAATTGGCACGCACTACCCGCGCGGCGGTATTCGCCAGCTAGCTCGTCTAGAGCGCACCACGCTCCCTCCTTCCCGCCCCCGAGACAAGTCTCGAGCTAATTGGCACGCACTACCCGCGCGGCGGTATTCGCCAGCTAGCTCGTCTAGAGCGCACCACGCTCCCTCCTTCCCGCCCCCGAGACAAGTCTCGAGCTAATTGGCACGCACTACCCGCGCGGCGGTATTCGCCAGCTAGCTCGTCTAGAGCGCACCACGCTCCCTCCTTCCCGCCCCCGAGACAAGTCTCGAGCTAATTGGCACGCACTACCCGCGCGGCGGTATTCGCCAGCTAGCTCGTCTAGAGCGCACCACGCTCCCTCCTTCCCGCCCCCGAGACAAGTCTCGAGCTAATTGGCACGCACTACCCGCGCGGCGGTATTCGCCAGCTAGCTCGTCTAGAGCGCACCACGCTCCCTCCTTCCCGCCCCCGAGACAAGTCTCGAGCTAATTGGCACGCACTACCCGCGCGGCGGTATTCGCCAGCTAGCTCGTCTAGAGCGCACCACGCTCCCTCCTTCCCGCCCCCGAGACAAGTCTCGAGCTAATTGGCACGCACTACCCGCGCGGCGGTATTCGCCAGCTAGCTCGTCTAGAGCGCACCACGCTCCCTCCTTCCCGCCCCCGAGACAAGTCTCGAGCTAATTGGCACGCACTACCCGCGCGGCGGTATTCGCCAGCTAGCTCGTCTAGAGCGCACCACGCTCCCTCCTTCCCGCCCCCGAGACAAGTCTCGAGCTAATTGGCACGCACTACCCGCGCGGCGGTATTCGCCAGCTAGCTCGTCTAGAGCGCACCACGCTCCCTCCCTCCCGCGACTCCTCTTGGAGTTAAAAATATCGTCACGGCTAGGGCCCGATGGGACCCTCAACCATCTCGCGTCATGTTTATATGTCTTGGTGGCCAGCATTCACAGAAAGAGGAGGGGAGGTCGTGCGAATCAGAGGGCTGCCTGCTACGGTGACTCCTGTCATCTGACTAGTGAAGGGTCGATTCTGTGGGAGCTTTAGTTTGGAAAATATTACCAGCAGATAGCGATGAAAATCTTTGGTATAGTATGATTTTGGTAGGACGAACGGTAAAAGTTAGTTACTAAAGTTACTAAAACTATTTTAATATATTCATACACCAAGTCATGTTATCTGAAGCTGTCACTTTTGATAGATATAAAACGTATACAATAACACAAATAATAAAATGAAATGTTATCAATGTTGGGCACAAGGAAAAATGTTTGAATTTTCTCTTTTGTTCTTCCAACCAAAATCAGGATATAGCAATGTTCAACTTAAATTCATCATTTAATAACATATTACTAGGTCTAACAATATACCAACTATGTTTAAATTCAAATAATGTTCTGAATTTAAAATAAGATATACTTTCTCTAAGAAACGACTAACATTACTGAAAACATAAACTGGGAACACTTCCCAAAACGGGGTTCATACTACAATTCTATATACAACTAGGATCTAGCTACTTATATAATTAAAGCTCTAGAATACAGTTATTACTTCAATCACTATAACTCTAGAATACAGTAATTACTTAAACCAATAAAGCTCCAGAATACAGTAGTACTTACTTCAATCGATAACGCTTTAGTGATTGAAGTAATTACTGCATTCTAGAGCTTCAATCAATAAAAATCTAGAATACAGTAATTACTTCAATCAATAAAGCTCTATAATATAGTAACTAACTTAATGCATTCAATAAAGGTACATAAAACAATTGTTTTAATCAGAAAAGCACCAGAATACAGTATTTACTTAAATCACTAAAGCCCCAAAATATAGTAATGACTTAAACCACCAAGTTTACTCATTTCAGTAATTGCTTCAATAACCCATACTCCACATAGCACTAAAAATCACTTCAATCACCAAACATACATAGTGCAATAACCACTGCTATCACAAAATCTCCATTTTGAAGTTATCAGCAAAATTTTTGATTGCATTGTTTAATTCATTCTCTAAAGCTCCATAATAAAGCAATTACTTCCAACTAAAGCTTCATATTGCACTAACTACTCCAATCATTGAATATGCATATTGCAGTAATTACTTCGATCATCAAAACTCCATTGTGAACTAATTAATATAATCACCAATGCTCCATATTGCAATTATTATTTCAATCATCGATAAATTTACAAAAATGGTTTAAAGGTGATCTAAGAAGCATTCTTTTATTTTATTTATAAAAGGTCCCTCCCGTTCATCACTTGTGTCTCTTTTTATCCTAATCAGGCGAACGAACGTTCATCTAAAGGTCACCCATTAATCGTCTACACAATCAATATACGCTACTCTAGTTCATTTTAAAAGAGTTAGCCACGTGATAGTGATAAAAAGACATGCATTATATTTTTAGCTTATAATAACACGAAGAGAACAAATAGTGTAAGAGTTCAGAGAAAGAATAAAAAAAAGCTACATATTCTAACTTTAGATAAACAACTACACGAATGGATTGAGTAATGCATGCTCGAAGCAGAGGACTTGCGAATTTAAAATGAAAAAACCTGTCCATACCATGCAAGTAAAACGTATCTCGTCATTCGCGGACACAATAAAAACTAGTAATAAAATATAACTTTTGTTTAAAAACTCAAATAAGTAGGTTTAAAAGTAAATATGAATGAATCAAGTACACGATTGTACTGTAAATCTAAATCCTGTAGGCCAGTGGTTACCAAAAGGTGGTCCGCGACAACTGCCAAAATTTCACAAAATAAAAAGTTAAGGTAATAATTAAACGACAGTAGGCCTAATCTTAATCAATAGAAAGCTTCCCCTCCTCCTCACCCACCTGCGCAGTGTTACACGATAAACAAGTATAGAAATAGACTTTACATGCATTCGGATTTTAAAGTCAAGTGCCCAGCCTTTAACCCGATCTTCAAGAAGTGATGGGAGAAAAGTTTCACTTATCTCACTAATACTAGACCCAAATGAATAAATTTGAACTTTTTTATAATTAATAAATGTTCATGTAGGCCTAGCTAACCTTTTTTGTATTAACTATTACTATTATATTCATTATTATTACAACTAGAGTTGGCGTGAAAATAAATATATGTAAAAACACATTTAACTCGGATTTACTGTGCCAAATTCCCAGTTGTGTAGGTTTTCTAACATGAATTATTTATATGGCGGGGAAGGGGGGTGCTATTTTCTATACATAGAATCGATTAGATTCTAATGATTAGAAAAAACGGGAGGTCCGCCGATCTCAAAGAGCCTCTTGGGGGGTCCTTGACTGGTATGGGAACCACTACTGTAGCCTATTCCAAAGGAATGGATTCATAGAAATCAACAACATTAACTTTGAAGTTGACCAATTTAAATACTCTAGAACTGTGCTAACAAGGATGCAAAGATAGAAACAAAATGTATATAGGCAGTGCTTACTATTATTCAGTTTTTGAGATTTTGTCATCTTGTGTTGTCTTGAAATATTAAACTAAAACTATACAAAACTATAATCCTACTAGGTTTTTTAACGCACGTGGTTTCTCAATCTGTACCAAGAAAATAAAATGTAGTCGAAAGTAGTGCTGGGAAAGATGTTTGGGCCACAGAGAGATGAAAAAACAGGAGAATGGAGAAAATTACATATTGTCTAACTTCATCGCCAAATATGTTAAAGAAGATCAAGGCACTTAGGCTGAGGTGGGTTGGTAATATGGCGTGATGGATGATGACAGGCGTGTACACAGCATTTTAGTTGGGGAACCTGAAGAAACAAGATCCCTTGATGATCCGAGGCTTCTATGGGAGTATAGATGTGAAAATAGATGTGAAAATAGATGTGAAAATAGATTTGAAGGCGGTTGAGTGTCAGGGTAGTATTGAATGGCGAACTTCCGTTCTGGCGGCAATGAACTTTCAAATTCCTTGAGGCCAGAGAGTTAGTACAATATTGTTTTTATTTCCTCAAACTGGAAAAAAAAAAACACGCATCGGTGGGCACACGGACTCTCACGCGTATCAAGTCTGGTTTTCCGGCGACGAGAGGTAGGGTCTGAAAGCCCCGCAAACGTACTGTGTTTAGAAAATATATATATATATATTCTACACGCAAATGCGGATAAGCTTTCTTTAGCATCTACCTTCCCCATTCCTACCACATCGTTGTAGATAAGATTAAATTAAATAGTTTTAGGTGTGTTGTCCTAATTTGAGTTGGAATGTAAGTCGGCCACTGTTATAATACCGTGTTAATAACGTGCAATATCCCTATAAAACCAATCGCTCTGACTAATGAGACTATTTTAAAGGCCCATTTCCAGACATGATTGCATGATAGTTTGAGCGTCAAAGTTTCAATTACCTTTAGAGCATGATACCATAAAATATACACTATGCATTGTTCTCAGAGATGACTTTGTTGTGACCTCCGCAAACAATTATGGTTGCCTAGATTAGAGGAGCATGTCCTACTCCTCTTAAGATGATAAGTTTTTAATTACCATGGGTAGAGAATGTTTACACTTTTTTTTTAGAAACTATATTTTTACAAACAAAAATTTCCTAGCGCGTTATTAATTACATAAGACAAAAAAAAAAACCATTAAACTATTTATACTGGTCGATAAACTAATTAATTGATTTTGAATACCACTAAAATGTCTTTAATCAGATTCACGGACTATATTTTTACAAAAAAAAAAAAAATATGCGTTATTAATTACAGAAGAAACAAAATTAGTAAGAAATTAAAATATTTTGATTGGATAATCAGATAATTAATTAATTAGTAGGACAATTAAATGACTCAATCAAATTTACTACCTTTTTGTTACCACTTCTTGCTACAAGAAACATCCATGACACATTTAAATGGAATTAACTAGGCCTAGTCCTAAGCCTACGGGGAAAAAAACAAAGTCTGGTTGCTGGAGACCTTATACCCTGTGAAATAGTTGAGCCTCAGAACAAATATTTTCTAATATATTAATTAAATATTATTAGTATAGAGGCAGTTGACTTTTTTTGTCTAATATTACTGTAATTATAACAGTGTTTATTGAACATTTAAAAAAATCTCAAATACTTTTTTTTTAAAGAAAGTGTAGGCATTCTTGACCCATTCCCACTTTTAAGCCATTTAAACCATTCCACAGTACTAGTTAAAAAATGTATCCTGAACTTGAGCATAAATAAAATAAAACAGTAAGAGATAATAATGTAAGGCAAAAAAAAAAAGCCAGACAAGGATTTGATTTTCTCAATCAACATAATCACTCTACTTAAACTAAAAAAATATAGTTTTGAAAATACTTGTTTCAATACTACTGTTTAATTATCTAGCTTATACTAAACAAGAAAACGCGGGTATATTTTCTCTATAATATATATTTCTCAATTCTATCACATGAGTGAAAATATTCGGCTAGCGTGGACAAATAAAATCCTAAACTCGATGAAGATGGAAGGAATGATCTTTGGTTACAAATAGTCGTCACTTTTTTTAACTAATTGAAATATTCTATAGGCCAACTAGAGGTAGAAATACATATAACATAAGTATTCAAAATCAAATCAGGAACATCTCAATATTCCTTCGATCAGCCAATGGAAAAAAAAGTTTAATGTACATTACATTACAAATTACATGTACGGTAGTTGTAAACTTAACCTCTCTTTTTGCACCGCATCTCTACTCGTTCGGACTATCCACATGTTTACACTAATGCAGTTAAGGACGAGAAAGGTAGAACATAGGAAGTGTACCCGCATTTGTGTGAAGGGAGAGTAGACCATTTAGGGAAAACTACCCTTAATAAAGTCGGCAGCATTGAAAACTCGATCTCCCAGTTAACGTCAACTCAGTCCAGATAAGCTTGACGTTTTGTACGCTTTCCCACCGATGAGAGTTTTAATTATTCTGCAGTAGCCCCGTGGCTTATTTGGTGCTGACTGACAGCTGCTAAACCCATGTTTTTGCAGATCATATGGTTCGACGTATGGGATACATAATTTGGTCTGGTAACTTTTCAAAACCGTCAGCAGTGAGCTGTCAGTCAGCACCAAAGAAGCCATGGGGCTACTGTACAAGCCTATAGCCCGAAAGGGGAATAAGACGCGGCCCTTTTAAAAATACATATTTTAGTTTACTTTAAACTGTGGTGTAATTTCCGCTCTAAAACACAGGCATATACATTCATTTTATTTTTGACCAAAATGATTGTCAGGTTATGGAATTTTAAATAAACAATGCCTTTTGAAAAGTGATTATTAAATATTACTAAAAAACACGCGTGCAAGAAATTAGGGATAGGGGATTCGGAACGATAGGAAGTTAAAATAGAAAATAACTTATTAATTCCTCAAATTAGAACTAGCAATGACTGGAATATATAGTAGGGCCTAGGTTTTATTCTTTGATCCGTTTCGGTAACCTTTAGAACATTTGGAATGTTCAATTTTCAAGTCTTCACAAAAATGTTGGTTTGAAATTATTTTAAAGAAATGCTTGGGGCAAATTATTTTTCAAAGTGTGTTAACTTAAAATGTCCGGGAATAGTACGCATAGAGAGTGAGATTGTTTATTTTATGTGTCAAATTATTATAATTTTAATATTTTCTAGCATTTACACACAAAATAACATAAGTAGATTTCCGATTATAGCAAAATAAATCTTGTGAAAAATTAAAAAAAATTCTTAGAAAACTCACGTAGGCTAATTCACAAAGGAACGTTGTATTCACTGAGATGCCATTTGGAAGTACGGTCCCATCGTATTCTATTAGGCTCTCCTGTCCTTTCTAATAAGCATATTTTAAAAGCCATAGTTAGTCATTTTTTTATTTATTCACACATGAAAGGTTAGGTTAAGCTCGGTGGGAATATTTTTGTTCAAAACATTATAAAACGTGTGCATCAAATATATTATTACTTTGTTATAATCGGAAATTTGCTTATATTTTGTGTATAATTGCTAGGAAACATTAAATTTATAATAATTTGACATAAAAAATATATAGTCCCGCCCTCGGTGCGCATCATTCCCTGTAGTTTTAATTTGCCTATATTAATGCGTTTAATTTTCCGTTTAGCTTTGTGTTATTTATTAGTAGGTATGTCAACATAAGAAAATGTTGCTATATTATACCCGCTTCGTTGGCCGCATGCTCCAATAGGCATCCAGCTCGCAATATAGACTACTAAATAGCTGATAAAGGGTATACCGGGGTTTGAATCCCAGTCGGGTGTTTTTTCCTCGCTGATTTTCCAATCTACCTTCAGGCAATGCAGAACCTCAAAATTCAACCTTCCTCATCCATAACAAACTAGTGTAATTAGTAGATCTGCATGGTAAGCTCAAAGTTTAATAGAAATTGACCCTTTCTAAAGATAATATATTGTTTTCTTAGTTCTAGTTGAGGTCCACTTTTGTCAGAGAGTTTTCAAAATGAACTATAGATTTGTCCTAAACCTAATTTATCCATTTTTTGATTTAGTCATTGGTGTTAAGTGGTTTTTCAATATACATTTAAACCCATATAGAAAATAATTACCTAGGCATTATAAAGACATAGATAAGGATGTTTATTCTAAACAAAACAAATAACCCGGTTCAGTGGCCGAACGGTCCAAGGCGTCACTCACTCTTAAGTGTTGGACTGGCCTACTGATGAAGGAAAGATCGGGGTTCAAATCCCAGGCGTGTCTGAGGGTGGCTTTCCTTAAGTGGTTTCCCACTCTCTTCGCTCGCATATGTGGTTAGATTACCTCTAAAATGCTATCTTTCTCATCCCTACCCCATTAGCGCAGTTATCATAAATGCGTAAAATCTGAACAGGTAGTAAAACGCGGTGAATTAAAGAATATATAAAAAGGAATAAACATTCTGTATCACCGGAGCTAGCTTATAAAACATCATATCAAAAGAATGAAAGAATGTTTTTATAAAATTACTTTTATAAAGGTTAATATAATCTGAACATAAAATCTGTTTCATATCGCCGAAATTTTTTAATAAGTTTACAATACATTCAAAATGGAAAATAGTTTGATTATAAAATATTGTCACGCGCCTTTGTAATAAATAGCCTATCCTGAACAACAAGAATTATAATCCTTAACTCTCAAAATGTAATCTGTAACTTATCGACGTGCTAGTTAAAAAAAATATATCTAAATCAAAAAATATCAGTGACAATTAAAAGTAGGCATTACAGTAATTTAAGTAATATAACATATTGTTACCTAAAAACTTTGGTAACCAAAATTGGAATCTCATAAAGAAATCTCAAACCTAATATCAAGAAGTTCCAAGACTCAGATATTTAGGAGAAGTTATGTTGAACACGCCAAGCAAACAATGTCTCATCAATGGAGAGTCAGAAAGTTGTTATATAAACGGATTCCATCAACCGGACGGCTGAGTTAAAAGGTTGAAATAATATCGTGATCCTTGGCGTCACGTATGAGAGCTGTCTCTGCGCTACATACCCCTCCTAGCCGGCGGACTTTATTATTATACTTCCATTACTCGGGATGGCCTAACACCCGTTATAAAGGAACGGAAGCAAAAACACTTGCCCGAGTTGAATGAACCTGCAGAGGTAGAATGAATGAATTAAGTTTGAATGAGAGCCCCCCCCTCCCCCCACGTTGTTTTCTTCAAGCCGTGTGACCTGATTCTCATTTTCATTGACTAAAAACAAGCAGCAATAGTCAATCATTAAACATACCGGCCAGGGAAAGGTAGAGGAGGTAAATAAGGGCAGCGATGGAACAACTCGAGGGAAAACGGGAAAAGAATTACACATGCAAGCGCACGGGAGTAGAAATGCAAATTTATTAACTAAATTACTTACCCTTAATTATTGGCGTCCAAATGGTATTCACAAAGCAGCTTTACCGTCTCTTCCCAGGTATGATACGATGCACAAAATTGTGTTTTATAAACAGAACTGAAGAACAAATTGGTTTAATAAAAAAGTGTTTCGTAGTTTCTTTAAGTGCCGGTTTAAGATTAATTTTTTTTAAATATGTGACCAAATGACAAACAACTTTGGACAACTTTCAGTTTCACTCGTAAAAAAACTTGCGTTGCAAAAATTAAAACTTATTTTCTGATCGGATGGTTAATTGCAGCCCATTCAAGACATTGGGTAGAGGACTAAGGTCATCCTTCTTCCACATACCCAAAAATAAATTGTGGCACGCTACCAAAAGATTCCTGACGGTTTCACAGACACCCAAAATAACAACTTCCCAACTTTTTGAAGAAAGGGGGGTTAGGGGTTGGGGGAAAAATAAATTGTTGAAGTTTAACGTACCTATACGAATCACTTTTTAGAAACACAGCACAGAATATTCTCGTAAGAAAAATAAATCCCTGGTTTGCAGGTCAGTTTTTAAAACCGTGTATAATTTTACAAATTGATATGGTCGTCTTGAAAGAGTAGAAGATGTTAACAAAAATAAATCAAATTTATATCAATAGATTCCGTCACTTTTTACCTACTTGGATAGCACTTCCTGTACACAGTTATAGGGGTGGAGGGAGGGGTGGGGAATGTATGATCAC
>CABFVX010000987.1:167395-203613 GCA_902151425.1 Timema shepardi | reverse complement strand
AACTGTAGGTCCTTCATTTCATCTCACAATCACCCTACCATTGCACATTAGCGTAAGTGCGTGTAACCCGAACGGGTAGTAAGACGTGGTGCTAATAATAATAATATAATGTATGACAGAAACAACTAACCAGTAAACAGACAAATGAACAGTAAGATACAATTACAGGGAGTAAAATATAGAGATAGCCAACATAAAACAAACTTTGCAGTTGCCAATACAACCATATTAATACATTTTACTAGGCTCTAAACAAGATTTGGTATTAGAATTTCAGAAAAATCACATCACTTGATATTTTTAGGATTAGGCTATTGTTACTGTAACACGGCTACCAACATGTCTTATAACTTAGGCCCTTTAAAATTTCAAATTCTAATCCAAATTTTTGTAAGATTTGAAAGAAGGGTTTTGGAGTTTGGATGTGATGCAATTTTGGGCGAAGTCGAAGTTGGAGTTGGTAAAAATGTATCAACTCCGACATCAGGATAAAAACGTATAATATTATAATGATATTATAAGTTTTTTTAAAATCATTTAGGACCAAAATTTGTAATTTTGATTCTCAATTTTATTTAAATATACATTTACAATGTCAGTAAAGCTTCCCATGAAGTCATCTAAATAGTGGAGTAATTTACTATGTACAGACAATTTATTATAACTAATTAATATACCTAAGCCATTTATGAAGGATTCCGAATTGATTCAGAGTTGGAGTTAAACTAAAAAAAGAAGTCCACGTCTGTTGAAGGCTTGGCGTACCAACTACCCAGCCTTATTGGAAAGATTTGAATTTTATTAAAAATTTTGAATCTAAATTAAGTTTTAATAAATGGGTTCGATGGGCTCAAAATTCTAATCCAATTTCATACTTTTTTTACAAATTAATATCCAATCAGATCAGAAACTAGTTGTGTAGTACCTAGAGTAGGGATATCCAAACTGTGTGTCACCATGCCCTGGGGCATTGCAGGGATAAGGAAAAGCTAAAACTTATAATGTAAAGTGAAATGCAACATGCAAATTGAGACATTCATGCATTTGTTGCTGTTTGTATATAGTCTCACATATTACGTCCAATGTGTTTGTTCTTTCAGAACAAGTTTCATGTAAGAATGTGTTCCAGTTTTAAATATTACAGTTGTGAAAAAGTGAAACTGAAATCATAAAATACAGGATGAGATATTTCACCATTATGAACAACCTGCACACATGGGATTGTGTCCAAATAATAAAAATATATCTACTCTAATTGCTTATTATTCAGTTCTGTAATTTTTTTCTACTTTTGTATTTTTACATTTAAAAGATTACAAGTTGGTAATAAATGACCATTTTTCTTTTTAAAAAATGCCACCAGATCATTTTCAAGCAATTTTTTTTTAAATTATTGGGTACAGAGTTGCTGCATGGAAAATCTGACATGTGAAGAGCGGCGCCGTCTTAAAAAGTTTAGGAACTCCTGACCTAGAGTGAATAGACAAATTACCGGTAACTTGATTTCCAGGTCGTAAAGGAATCAAGACAACAGTTGTTTGAGACAGAGAATATCTTTGATTTAAAAAAAAGTAGCTAGGCCCACCTTTTGTATAATTTATTTATTTATAATTATGATTTAAAAAAAAATTGTCTTAACCCTTATTTTGGGATTAGTGTTATTGATTAAATTTTATTAAATAAACCTAAATATGTGTAAAACATTTATAACGTTTTTTAAATATTTTATTATTGTATTGGAATTTGAAACTTATTATTATAAAATATTCAACTCACATTCAATTTAAAACTTTATTATGGTAGGCCTAAGCCTAAAATAAATTATTTGATTCCGATCTGGCCTTTTTTTTAAGATAAAATTTTTGATAAAAATTTATAAAACAGGGATTTGATTTGAATTCAATTTTATAAAATAAATCTATTATAAGATTCAGAATCTAAAGTCAAAATAATTTTGAGCATGAGATTTGATTCAAGTTGGCCAAGATTAAGATGTGATTCGATATTGAAAATGATGGAGTCACACAGGCATAATAGTAACAGTAGTAAAAAGGTGGATAGTTTGCACAGATAGGTACTGTTAGATTAAGATAGGAAGACAATTTCATGACAGTCACATCGGGGATGGTACACATCACATAATTCATATAACCTAAGTGATGATTTTTTTTCTAACCAAATATCAGTATTTTAAGATTTTTTTAAGAACAAAATAAGACAACAAATCAATTAATATTATGAAAAAATATTATTTTTAACAAAATAAAACCAATTAAATCAGTTAAAAAATGGGATATTGGACAGTCTTGTTTTTGAAACACTTGGCACACCTAAAACTCTACCCCAAAGAATGATTGTTTTCGAAAATGTAGTTTTCCTCTACATTTACTTCATTTCACCTTATTGAATAGCAAATCAAACTCTTGCAAATGAGATGCATTTTATCTTTTTTGAAGAAATCTTTTACACCTACAAATTATAATTACACAATGTAACCTCACACACCTGATGCAAGTAGGCCCCTAATGATGAGATTAAACCTGAAACCAAACGGTAACAACTGACATGGCCATTAGACAATGTCACAGCTATAAAAGCCCAAACTAATGTTTAAAATCAGGTGCAGCTCATGAAAGAGGGCTCTGGGGTCGCCCTCCCTACAAAATACAGCATTAAAAGAAACAAAGCATATTTTTAAATTCATACAAATTTTCTCTTGTTTTTTCACTAAATAATGAAAACCTAAGTCATTTTAAAAAAATTATATATTTTTCTCATTTTATTGAGGAAATCAGCAAAACCATAATCATGCCAGCACATGACATAAAGCGCTCGTATGTTAACAAGCTCTGTGCTGGTGGGTTGTCCAGAAAAGTGTGATTGTCAAAAAAATCAAACTCGAGATTTTGAGGAATGTTGACGTTTCATGACCCCTCAAATTCAAAAAAAGATTTATTTTGAACTTTTGTCTGCCTGTACCTCGGACTAGAGCCTAAACTATTTTACAGATCAGGCTAAAACTTGGTATCTAACCTTTTCATAGGGTTGCCCCAAGGGGCTTTTGGAATTGGATATCCAACCCTAAAATTAAGGGTAGTTTACTAAAGGGCAAGAAGAGAAAAATTCTACTTTCTCAAAATTGGCTCCATAACTATTTTGATTAAATTTATTTCTAAACATTTATATATATTCCAAACAAAATGGCTACTCTCAATATTTCGGCAAAATGACTTTAAGGGTTCCGGTCTGATGCGTATATATTTTTTTATCAATCTCTGAAACTATTTGAGATATGAAATTACTTGTTGCAAATATGTAGGGCTATTTATGATAGAAATCTTTTATTTGAAACATGTTTTTATAAAACCAATAACTTTCAAGCTATATGCAAATATATATATATATATGAACTTTTTAAACACCAAAAGTAAATATTGCAACCATAAAAAAATCTAACTCGAAATGTTGATGGATGTCAACATCTCATAACCCCCCCGAACCCTAAAAGGGGGTTTTGCAATTCCGTTGGTTTGTATGTTTGTTTAATCCTAAAATTAAGAGTAGATTAGTAAAAAGTAAACACAGAAAAAATCGATTCTCTCAAAATCGGCTCTAACGATTTTGATTAAAATTTGCATCTAGGCATTGATTAAGATCACAAATAAAATGGATTCTTTCATTTTCCTATGAAAATGGCTTTAAGGGTACTTTACAGAAGTGAAAATCTCCCTATTTCTGCAACTATTTGAGATACTGAATAACTTTATCATTGCAAAATTGTAGTACTATTAAAAATAAAAAACTTTAATTTGAAATATATTTATATAAAACTAACAGTTTCTGAGATACTCACAAATATATTAATACAATGTTGTGAGCTTTAGTTGTAAAGAGATACGACTTAAATTTTAACGCAATAATTCTCTAATGCCATAGAGTAATTAAATATAAGTTTCTCAAAATGTTGTTATTTTTTCTTAAACCTCTTAAGAGAAATGTTTGTACAACAATCAATCTCCATTTTAGACTCACTAGTCAATATTTACATTTTTTATTGGTCAAAATTTATAAATGAGGAATTTAATAGCAATGTGGGGTGACCTGGTGGTCTAGGGGTAAGGTGTCAGACTTCTATGCTGGCGGCCGGGGTTCAATCCTCGGTCTCGGCAAAGATTTATNGCCCTTCCTTCACCTCTGACAAGACATCTTGTGAATGTGAGGAATGCCAGGTCTCCACCGTGGTTCGGATTCCACGTTAAACTGTAGGTCCTCCATTTCATCTCACATTCACCCTACCATTTGCACATTAGCGTAAGTGCGTATAACCCGAACGGGTAGTAAGACGCGGTGCTAATAATAATAATAATAATAGCAATGTGTTGCCCCTTGGGGACCCAATATTGATCTTTTTTTATTGGCTCAAACATACAAATGAGGACATTAATTCTTTAAAAATAAAATTATAAAATTTAAAACCAGGATTCAACAAATGTTTTACATAAGTATAATGAAATTTATGCTCGGGTTTGCTAGTGTATATTGTATTGTTTCCTTTCACATATAATATGAGTTTTGAGTAAATATCTCAATTTTTAAACACTAGAGCAAGAAAGTTCGTGCGGAATTTTGTATCATTTATTTTATAACAATGCCAGGCCTCCACCGTGGTTCGGATTCCACGTTAAACTGTAGGTCCTCCATTTCATCTCACAATCACCCTACCATTACACATTAGCGTAAGTGCGTATAACCCGAACGGGTAGTAAGACGCGGTGCTAATAATAATAATAATATTTTATAACAGTGTTTTACTAGCTGTTCAAGTTATAAGCATATATAGGATATTTACTCAAATGGGGTAGGGATGAGAAAAAAGAGCGGGGAAGCCATTTTGGGAAAACCGTGCTCTAGAGAAACGGCCAGGAATTTAACCCTGATCTCACCATCATCAGCAGGCCAGTCTGACACAAGACCATTCGGCTATTGAAGCGGGTGAGGTAGGCTCTTAAATCACTATATTAGCGACTTTCTGAATCCAATTTAATATATTATTTTAAGAAATATGTTTATAATTATGTATCATCGTTGTTTGTATCTAAAATTTACTTTTAGCAGAGTGCAGGTTACCCTTTTTTATTCTTATTACAACTTTATATTCATCCTATTAATTTTCCTCCTATACTCATGTTTTACTCAGATTTCTTTCCAAAATAGCTACAAAGCAAGAGAATTAGGATTTTGTAAATAAAATTAACAGTATTTTTATTGTCATATTTACACACTTTCTTTTATTTAGTTCCACATAATTACATACATTAAATAATAATGGGAGGAATAAGAAAAGGTATTTTTCACATAGTATCACATAACACCATCCAATCATTAATATGGCCACATATTCAAAATATTAAAATTTGTATGTCTACTAATATCTAGCATTGTTATTTCTAGAAATGTTTATGTAACATAAAATTGATTTGTAGTCAAACTTCAATATTAATGTATTATAATATATGTTAGAAATATTTTTGTAATCTGTTTTTAGTTCTGTGTATTCCCCCATTCCACCAAGTGTGAACTGTACCAGTAATTTAAAACCAATAGCAAATAATATGTTACTTGTATATTGGGATGCTCTTCATTGATAGCCTTTATAATGGTAAAAAGTTTCCTCTTTGTTGCCAAACCACCCACAGTTACATTATCCTCATTTATATGTGGTCACAAACACACTAGTTGGAAACTAAGTAAGAGATGGATGTAAGAATTTGTTTTAAAATGATAACACCTTTTGTTCAGAAAAATTCTGAGAAAGTTTGTGGATTGGATGGGTTATTTTCTGTGAAAATACATTTTACAAATACATAACATTAATACCATCACACATGATGTACACAAGATGCATAAAACCACAAAATAAGTGAGATAGAATGGATTTAGAAGCAAGTAAATTGTGTTATTACCAAACTTATAAGTGTGAGTTGAACGTTTGCTACGTATTGGAAAAATTATTAATAATTTTTTTTTATCACAAGTAAATAGTAAGCTAAATGTATTTTACAAAATATGTATCAAAAATTTGTATATACCTAATAATTGCTCAGCATCTCTCTTAGAAATCATATAAAAAGGCAGTATTGGGGATGAGACTAACCTTGTAATATTGTAGGCATAACCACACCGCTACTATTTACTCAACATTCACATTATAATATAAATAAAATTTAGTATCATGAGTTTGTATGTTAACCTCTTACATACATCTTAAATGTCCTTTAAATACACTCTTGCTTCATAAAGCCAATCCATCTGAATATTTGCGTGCACAAGTGCGTGTTTTATGTGCAGTCTCTGGTGTCGGCTGATAGTCCTCTCAGTTCACTGTTGATAGTGCGAAGCAAAGGATGGCGACCACACCCACATCTGTTTCTGAAGTCATCCAGGTCCAAGGCCCAGATCATACCACCACCCAAACCTAGACTCTTCACAAACTGACTCTATAACAAACCATACAAACACAATGAGGAAGTTGACAGACACTTCTTAGTTTAAAAAATAAGGAGAATATTGCCTTTATAAATTTAGTAGAAATATTTGTTGGGATAGTAATTTAATATTTATTCATTTAGATCTAGGCACAGTTTCTGTGCCAATGTTTTTAGTCATGTTTGTCACCATGACACATTTGTTCCTTTTCGTGAAGTTAATATAAATTTTTACTTAATAAGTTAAGTTGTAATGTTCGTTAAGCATTCCATAAACCGGTGGCATTGTGTTTTCAAGTTATGGGCACAGATTGTTTTAAAGGAATGAACACTCTGTACTGTTATCAATGTGCAGAGTGAATTGACCTAAACTTTAACCTCTAGATAATTTATCCTAGAAGAAACCATATTCTCCATAAACACCAATAAAGAAAAGTATCGCGTTCCATTTTTTGATGGTTGAAACTTCAACAACAAGTTTAGAATGGAAACACTGTTTGATAAACTCAATTTTCTGGAAGAAGTCCAAAGTGATGACCGAACAAAAGTAATTTTTTATGAAGGTAGCAGTCCTGAACTCACTACTAAGAAAACAAATGAACTGGCTAAGTGGAAAACAAAAGATCAAAAATGCAAATCTCAAATAGTCCAGAAACTTTTATAAAACATTCTTGAATGTGTCAAGGATAAAGAATCTGCATTTGAAATATGGCTTCCCCTTATGCAAACCTACACAAGAAAAAATATAGTTAACTAGTTACTTTTACATACAAGTTTTTTTTATCTTAAAATTAAATTAAATTATAGCACCACATCTTACTACCCGTTCGGGTTATACACTTAAGTAATAATTATGCTAATAGGTTAGGAATTGTGAAGGTTGAATTTAAAGGAAGTGAACCCACATTTGTGAGGAGGGAGAGTGGAAAACCATCTAGGAAAAACCACCCCCAGTTCACCCGACCAAGATACAAACCTCGATCTCCCCATTCTCGGCAGTCTAGCTCAACACAAAACTAGTGTGTTAGATAACTACACCACTGAGGCGGGTAGTCTTTTATCGATAAAGTTTGACCCATCAAGTGAAACTCTAGGAGGTACATTTTAATTGATGATGAAATGAAATGGGACCTTCTGAAGAGGAAATGAATTCCTTTAGTAAAAATAACACATGGGAACCGACTTCACTATATTCTGGCAGGAAAACCATGTCCTCTGGGTTTTCAGCATCAAGAGAGATCAGAAAGGAATTAAGGCTAGCCAGAAGGGAAGGTTGGTGGTGAAAGATTGTTAACAAAGGAAAGGTTTTGACTATATCAAGACCTATGCCCTAGTAGCACATATGACTGTGAGAACAATGCTAGCCATCACCAACTGAGAAGATTTACATGCATATCAGATGAATGTAAATAACACATTTTTGAACAGAACTTGATCCAAGGAAGTTAACATGCAACAATTCCTTCCTTGTTTGTTTTTGTTTTTTAAAATAATTTAAATATTGTTTGTAAACTCAAGAAATCATTATATGGCTTCAAGCAGACATTCTAAGAATGGAAAAAGTTTCTTGATACTTTCCTTAGATCACTTGGTTTTAACCAGTGCAGAATGAGCCATGTCTGTACCTACATGTTGATGGTGATATCAAGGTCTACCTTGTTAAAAATTTGTTCATCAACACTGCTCACTATCTCTTGGGAATATCAAAGTATCACTTCAAGCTAAATTTGACATGAAAGATATGGGTAACTTACAATTTTTCCTTAGACTAAAAATTTAAAAAAGAAATGATTGTATTTATCTTAGTCGACTATCTTATATAAAAAGGCTCATTCAAATTCAAAATGCAAAACTGCAAAATAGTCAAAACACCAATGGAGTCTAAACACCCTAATTATGATGAAGGATCTACTTCTACAATTGGTATAAGGCTGAACAGAGAGTTCATAGGCACTTTGGTGTACTTAATGTGATGCACCAGATCTGATTTGAGTTATTCTATCAATTATTTCAGTAGGTTTCAACATTGAACAATTAACACTCACTGAGAATCAATGAAGTGTGTTCTTTGCTATCCACAAGGAACTTTACACCTAGCTCTGCACTTTCCTAAAGAAAAAGGGACACTTCTAATCACATATGATGATTCAGATTGGGTCGATGATTCCAGTTACAAGTCACAAGTCAACACCGGGATTTCTTTTGAAAGTGTTTAACTAAACTGTATCCTGGACAAGTAGAAAGCAGCCAACTATTGCCTTGAGTACCAGTGAGGCTGAATTTATTTATCTTGCCAATGCCTGTACTGATGTACTGTGGCTATGCAACCTATGCCTACTATCAGAACCAGCCTGCCAACAAATATCTTGAGAAGTGGGAACACAAAAGATTGAAATGTAATGGCTGTAAAGTATAATTTTGTTCAGTAGTTATTGTATGATAAAGTTGTAAAAATTGAACATGTCCAGAGTGAATTTTTCAAATTGCTGATATTTTTACCAAAAATTTAAATGTTACTAAATTTAATCAATTATATGTTTAATTCTGAAATAATTATTTTCTATTAAATACCATTTTAAGTTATTTTAAAATTATATAGTTTCAGTCTATTCTTAAAATGAAGTAAAGTTACCAATACATGTTTGCTAAGAGTGCAATTTTCAACTTTGTCTTGCTGTATGAAAAAATATCTGTGATCGATATATTTGGTGAGAAGAAGGATCGTCGGCCAGATCTAATATATGTGGCTATTAGAGGTAAAACAAGTGTAGCCATGATTTCAATTGCCCCTTCTTCAAAATACTAGTTACACCTTTGGTGTTACACTATCACAATAGTTAGATTATGAAATTTACTATTATTACAAAAGTAATCTGTGCAAAATACAACATAAAGAATAAATCCATGCTGTATTATTGGGTAAACTCTAGTTGGTATATTACCTTGCGCCTGATATCGGAAACATCATCATAGGACACCCATTGGTTTCCCTTGTGGGCATATGGGCCGATCCTTCCCTCAGGGTCTCTCACCGGATTCCATCCCTTGCTCTTCACATTGTCACATATCTGAAAAACCAAAACATATATTACAAACAACTGAATTGCTTTGAGATAATTGTGATACACCCATATAAATTTGGGAAAGGGGGTGAGCAGACATTTAGCTTTGGACATGATTCAACCTTTTAAAGCGACTGGTTTTAATCCTGATTGCGTTAATATTTATTTATTGGGATTATATAGAGTATGAGTAGGTAAAATGAGGGTATTTCACATTTAATTTAAAGTGCTGTCATAGATAGGCCTATTTTCTTTACTGTATTAGAAACACAAAGCTCATTGCTGCAGTTCACCCAGCCGAGATTCAAACCTCGATCTCCCCATTATCGGCAGTCAAGCTCAACACGAAACTAGCATGTTAGCCAACTATGTCCTAATAACTGTATTGTCTCATTTAATGTAAACCCTTCCTTACTCTCTTGTATTATTTTAGTAGTATATTCTAAGGCTAGATTAAAAAATAACAGGGAAAGTGCATCTCCTTGTTTCAATCCATTACGAATTTCAAAAGTGTCTAATAAGTGACACCCAGCCCTGACTTGCGTTTCAATCAAACATACCTCAATTAGCATGACTAGTTTTTTGAGTATCCTAAACCTGATTAAAATTTAATATAATTTGTTTTTTTAAGTGAATCATAGGTATTTTTTAAATCATATAGATAATTTATGTACCCTCATTGTAATTCCACTTTTTTCTAATATAATTTGAATAGTAAAAATCTTATCTGTTTTTGATTTTTTTTGGTGTAAATCCACACTGATGACCCTCAATTTATGAATTATGTTTATGAATTGCTTATAAATATTTCACCACCTCCCTTTATAAACTCTGCTGGAATTGAATCTACATCTGGAGCATTACAATTCTTAAACTTTTTAATAGCTACTTTGACTTAACTAATACTTGGCTATGGATCTAGTGGTTCTGCATTATGGATTTTGATAACCTCACCCAATTTGGATAATTCATGATCATTCAAAATATGATTGAGTGGTCATAACTATTCCTATATTTGTTAATACCTAAATAAATTTCCTTACAATTTTTATTTTTTTATACTTTGTTCTATCTCACTAACATTACCCTTTGAATACGTTCTCTTTTTGTTTATGAATAAGGAAATGGCCCTCCTTTTTGGATTGCTAAATGTATTTTAAGCTCAATTCACTAGGATTTTCTAACCAATGTTATTGTGCTTCTCTGTTAATTTTGAATATTCGTTGTCAAATCATGGCTCTTCCCTACTCTTTTTGCAGAGACTTACACTTCTATTTGCTGCATTTATAATATTAATGACAACTTCCCATTATTTCTCTGGATGAGCGTTATCCTTCCTATCATGTGAGGCAGGGCAGCATATCGATTAAAATATCAATTTGATGTATATTTCTATTCTCTCCATCATATCTTTCTAACTTACCAGAGAGATTTCCCTTTTTGGTTACTGTTCCCTAAGTTTTGCAACTACCATGTAGTAGTCTGAATTGCAATCTCCACTCCTGTATGACGTCTTTTATCTATCAGCAAGTGATCTATTTGATTATGTGTGTTCCCATTTGGGGAGGCCCAAATGTATTTATAAATATCCTTATGCTTGAAGCAAGCTCTTTTCACAATAAAGTTCTTAGATTTATAAAATTTATCAACCTTATTCCATTACCATTACTGACATAATGCAAGCATTCCTTTCCTATTTTAGATCTAAATAATTCTTTCTTCCCTATCTTTGCATTTAAGTCACTTATCACACTTTTAGTGTCATAGGTAGTGGTAATACAGGTGTTCTAACTCCTTAAAGAAACTATCCTTTACTAGGCATTCTTTGTCTTCTGTTGGACGAGGCACATTGATGATGCCGGTATTATTCCACCTCCCTGCTACCACTATACTTGACATCCTACCATTAATTGTGTGTCCTTACACACCCACCTTGGTGGTGTAGTTAGCTGATGCGTTAGTTTCGTGTCGAGCTAGACTACCGAGGACGGGGAGACCGAGGTTTGAATCTCACTCGGGTGAACTGGGAGTGGTTTTTTCTAAAAGGTTTTTCACTCTCCTGCCACACAAATGTAACTTCCTCTATACTCAACCTTCGCAATTCCTAACCCATAATTATTAGTACTTGAGCATATAACCCAACCGGGCAGTAATACGCAATGCTAAATAACAACAACAATACACATATGTTATAAGACATTACTTCTAAACACGTAAAAAATTTGTATCTTAAGAGTAAATTATTAATCCACCATTAAATGTTATCTGAGATGAATATTGAAACAGAAACAAAGTTAACTGATGAATAATGTAAAATTATAATAAAATGCCCTCAGTTTTTAAATTTGTTTATACAAACAAACTCTTATCATGTTGGCAAATACTGTTTGTTCTGTTTACACAGTTTTTAAGGGGTAATACCATAAAATTTATTTTTGCATTCTTGTCCTTTCAAATAAACCATCAGCTAACTCCAAGTTTGCCTATGTATGGCTTATTTGAAATATAGATATCATATTACACTTATATTAATATAGTAAGCTAGAAGTTTTCTAACTAGAGTTTATGATTTTAGTTTTAATGCTAGGCTATATGTCCAGTTTTACCAATAAAATATAGTTCTAGTTTTTATTGTAGAATATATTTATTGCTTTAAATGTAACATATAGTTATTGATTTAATCATGTGTTATATTTTTAATCACCCATGGCATAATTAAAGTATGGCAGGTGGGGCTGGGCGCCAAATTTAAACAATATTAGCAACATTATACATTTCATTTTTTAAACTGTTGGAGTCACTGACTAAGATGCACGAGCCAACCACTGTACTAATCACGAAAGGCGCTGCAGTAACGCGAGTATCAAGAGTTAGCCAATCATGCACTTTCACTGTTCAGTTGTCTGTCTCTTTCATAACCGACCACATCTTTTGTGATCACGCTAACCTCTTGTGTTAAAATAATTAGCCCATTTAAGTGTATTTTGTAGATTCTATGTTTGTCTCGGACGTTAATTTTGTGTATTAGGCACTAATCTTTGCTAACATTAACAATAAAATTGTAATGTAGCTGATATCATAATTACTGTAATTTTAGTACAAGAATCCAGCCACATTTTAAATAACACTTAAGGGGGCGTAATTTGTTATTTGTTATGGGCGTTATTAACTCTCATCGATCCTAGCTACACCTCTAGTCGTGGCAACATATTTGAACCTGTCCCAGTCACACTGATATAACATTATCATCAATTAAATATATTTTGGAATAATGAGATTGAGACAGTAACAATAGTAGATACAATGGAAGTAAAATGGCTTTTGCAAAAAAGGCTAATTTTAACCTCATAGTAAGCTAGGAAGCCTCCCGCCCGGGTAAACTCTCCAGCTTCTCCTGGTCCGGCAGTTTTGGCATTGAGTCCTGTGTCCTTGGGATCAGTCAGAGAGAAAGATTGCCCATACAATGGCATTCCCATAATTATCTTCTTAGGGTTTGCGCCTTGCTGAATCCAGTAGTTAATTGAGAAATTCTGGAACAAGGATCACACACATATTTAAACAATAATTCCATCATAATATAAGTGCCAAATTATAAACTATAATGAATGTAAAAACAGTTTAAGCCAATAGGGGTTGGACATTTTGCATTCTATCAATTCTAAGTATCCCAATGGTGTATTCCCCCTGTTGAGCCATATTGTTGTGTTCCCTTCCCATGATATATTTCCCCTATTAAGCTATAATTATCACACTCTCTTGTATTCTTATGTATATTTCCCCTATTAAATTATAATTAATGAATTCTCTTATATTCGAATTATGTATTCATCCCTATTCATCTATATAATTCTTGTATTCCCTTGTATTACAATTATTCCGCTACCTTGTAATCCAATTATATATTTCTTTTACTTACCTATAATTATTGTATTCACTTGTATTCCATCGGTATATTTTACCCAACTGAGTTGTTACAAATGACTTAGAATGATCTCATTGTTCCTTTGTACAAAGGCAGGCAGTAATAGTGAATGTAAGAATTATAGGGCCATTAGTTTGTTGAGTATTCTAGGCAAAGTTTTTGGGATAGTCTTAATTAATTGAGAGGGTGCGTGAAAAAACTGCGGACAAGATTTGGAGTGTGCAATGTAGTTTCATGCCAGGTTGAGGTTATATAGACCAGATATTTGCAATGTAAGGAGTGATTGAGAAATGTATGACGGTATAGAAGAAAGTGTACGATCAGGTGAATAGGAGTATGGTGTGTATGCATGGATAGTAAATGCAATTATGGCAGTGTATAATGGAAGTACAGCATGAGTTAGGGTGGATGGAGCTCTCAATGAATGGTTTGACATTGAACAGGGTGCTAGATGAGGTTGTGCTATGTCGCCATGGTTGTTTAATGTATTTATGAATAAATGTATGAGAGATTCTTCTGAGGACGCAGTTGGTGAGCAAATGGCCAATGTAAATGTGAGAGTGCTTATATATGCAGATGATGCCTAATTAATGGCTAAGAATAAAATTGACTTGCAGAATGCATTAAATTGTTTGAATATGGTGACCAGCAGAATGGATCTTTGTTTAAATGTTTCAAAGGTTTCAAAACTAAGGTGATAATTTTTTAATAAGGACAGCTGAGCTACTGCTCAGTATAGTATAAATAGAAAACTGTTAAAAATAAGTGAATGAATTTGTGTATCTGGACAGAATGTTTAGTAAAAATGACAAGATAGGTGTTGAAATCAATATATGGGTGAATGCATTCCGCATTTTTGGATGTATGTGGACTATTGCAAAGAATGAAGTACTATTGAAAGAGGCAAAGATGGCAGTATATAAAAGTGTGTTAACGCCAACATTGTTTTATGGACATGAAGCGTGGTTTTGTCAGGAGAAATAGCAAATGCTGACCTCGTGAGATAGTTTTCCAGTCAAACATACTGGTAATTAAAATGATTTCCTGTCTGTCAAGGTATTTATATTATGCTCGAGTTCAGTGGTTTTCAAACTACTTTATCTGACAAAACTCTATAAAAGCTACTAAATCTACTGCGGAACTCCTATTGTGTTAATGTCTCATCCTATTTCCCTCTACAACTATACTACAAATTTTTAAGTTTTGACTAAAAAGTTTATATTTGTGTAGAATGCTCATATTATAAATAAATTATAAAACAAAATTTATTTATTTTTTACATTTATGTTAAATAGATATTCTTCAAGGGAAAAAACCAACATAACTTCAAAATGTACTGTTACTTATCCAATTTTTAATACCATTTTTTAGATTATTATAATGTTAAGAAGTAATTTAATTTTCATTATTAAATTGGATATGCTGCTAATGAGATAGATGTTTATGAATTTCTTAGCATAATGATTTGGAAGCATTATTTTATAATTTTTCACCACCATTACGCATAAATTGTCTCGCGGAACCCAGTTTGAGAACCACTGCTCTAGCTATTGTACTTACAGCATTGAAGTAGTCATAAGTGTCTCCAGGATAGTAGTGTAGCGGGGCCACGTGACCTGTCTGTTTGTCCCAGTGGCCATGGAAGTCATATGTCATCACTGAGATCCAATCAAAGTATTGAGACAGAGCTGGGACATCATAACCTGCAAATACAATACAAAGGAATAAAGTCATATACCTCATTTTTAAAATAACATCATCCTATTCAGTTTCAGGTTTGCTGCCTCAAAAAAATACTTTGGTAATGAAAAAGTTAGATTGTCAATAGTTTTTTTTTCTCTTACTTTTGTGTTGACAATTTATGAAACCATTAAAATAGCATCAATGAAAATATTAACATACAGATTGATGGATTCACACACAATCTGCTCAATTCTTTTCTAAAGGGTGGTTTCAAGAATTTCTCGGTTTTGATGTACATTTATTTTGGTTTTGATCATATAATCTGGCAAGCCTAAGAATATTGTAATTTCTATTCACCCTAAATATCATAGTCATGTAGTAGAATATCGCCACCCCAGATTATTTATATAGTAAATGTTAGCTCTATTTAATAAAATATCAATTTGTATTTTAAACTAAAAGGTTACCACACAGATAAATAGCTAAGATGCTTTAAGTTTCACAGGTTTTCTACATATTAATTAGTGAGCTTGTGTGGATAGAAAAGCAGGACAGCAAAAGTTTGGCCATTTTTTTACATAAACAATTTAGGAAAAACCACCCCCAGTTCACCCGGCCAGGGTTTGAAACTTGATATCCCCATTCTTGGCAGTCTAACTCAACATGAAACTAACGTATTAGTCAACTATGCCACTGAGGCGAGTTTCCACAAGTTGTTTTCTGCATCACCAAAAGGAATAGTTTGTAATTGAAAAAAAAAAAAATCTTCACTGTAACATGGTAAAAGTTGTTATGAATATTTATTGTTCTATTTTCTGTAAAAAATTAATTAGTAATATATTTAACTTTGCATTCCAGGTATATGTTCTTGATAAAGAGGAAAGATATTGAAAACTTGGTTAGTAATATGGATTTGATAATCCTAGTTTATTTCAAAGTGTTGACACATTCAAACTACCTAGTAATAAATAAAAACACCAATAACCATGCATCCTGACAAATGGGAATTAGGTATATTAATATTAACTAGAAATAAAACTTTTCTTTTAAGGTTTTGTAGTTTTGGGAACCAAAAGTAAAAAAAACACATTCCAAAAATGGTATTCTCTGTATATCATTAAAAATAGTGAGCTTATTTGCTTGAGTTCACTATCTTGTAGCTTATAAGATAGAACAATAACAAAAGACCCAGCGGAGGAAGAAAATAAAATAAAATCAGAGAAGGAAGTGAGTAAAAAACAACAAGAAAGAAAACCACCCAGATTACTAGTGTCTAGAAGGTAATGAATGCTTAAGGGTATGTGGAAAACATACCTGAAGACAAAGGATGTACAATATCACATTGACTGCAGGAAATGGGAATACACAGTAAATGAAGAAATAGAGGCATTAAGAAGGAAAAAACATAGTCACCTTATCTCAAAACAAAAATATTTATTAAGTCAAACTAGTTGTGAAAGGGTTTAGACAAAATTAGCCCGGTTTGAAATATGAGGAGACTTGTGCACCAGTGGTCAATTTGTCAACACAGTGCGCTATTCTGATAATAGCTAAACGAATGTATTTAACAATCCAACAAATGGAAGTCATGGTACCCTACCTACAAGGAAATCTTAGACATGAAGTATACATAAAGCAACCCAATGGCCCAAAAAATAGTGACAAAAAATGTGTATGCAAGATCAACAAAACTATATATGGGCTGAAGCAAGCATCACACGAATGAAATGGGAGGTTCAACCAAAATGGTATCCCCTTAAGTTTCAATCGGCGTGAAGCCGATTACTACCGTACAATGGTAACTAAAACCAATCTCATTTCATTACTACTTTGGGTAGATTACTTGATTATGAATGGGAAGATAGAATCTGTTTGACCTAAAGCTGTCAAAGGGAAACTAACCAAGGATTTTGAGGTGTTCGACTTGCACAATGTAGATAATTTTATTGGCGTGAAAATAATAAGATATTTGGACCAGGACTTGATAAAATTAGATCAATCTTATTATCTAAAAATGTTCTCAAGTGATTTTATAGAGAAAATAGCAAGCCCATTTCAATGCCTATGGAAACCAATCTCAAGTATGCTACCCAGGTGGCGGTGACAGTGAATTATTTCTCCAGGTTCCAGAAGTGTGCATCAGTGTGAGTAGTGTGGTACATAAAGGGGACAGTCAATCTTGGTATAGAGTTCAACAAGCGAATTAATAGTCACACATTAGTTAACTTTGTTGATGCTGAATAGAGATCCGATCTGAATGATCATACATCTGTGACTGGTCTGTATCAAGTTGTTTGGGTGCACTATTTCCTTGACAACCAGGAAGCAGAACACCTTTGCTTTCAGCTTTCAAACCAGAACTCTACTGTTTAACGGCAAATGATGGCGACTTTTGTATCATGGGCAAGAAGTTACAGCACACATGACTTACCACATATACTATTTTACAAACTTGCAGGAGGTGAGCCACGAAACTAAAGTAATGTTTGGTAACAATGAACCCCTTTTTGAGGCCAAGGTGATGTAAAAATAAAGAAATGAATAGGAGACAGGTGAGACATAACTATGTCTATTGGGAAGTTGTCCTGACTCATAGCTATGTCTATTGGGAAGTTGTCCTGACTAATAACTATGTCCTCTGGGAAGTTGTCCTGACTCATAATTATGTCCGCTGGGAAGTTGTCCTGACTCATAGCTATGTCCAGTGGGAAGTTGTCTCTGACTCATAGCTATGTCCACTGGGAAGTTGTCCTGACTCATAGCTATGTCTATTGGGAAGTTGTCCTGACTCATAACTATGTATATTAGGAAGTTGTCCTGACTCATAATTATGTCCACTGGGAAGTTGTCCTGACTCCTAACTATGTCTATTGGGAAGTTGTCCTGACTCATAACTATGTCCGCTGGGAAGTTGTCCTGACTCATAGCTATGTTTATTGGAAAGTTGTCCTGACTCATAGCTATGTCTATTGGGAAGTTGTCCTGACTCATAACTATGTCTATTGGGAAGTTGTCCTGACTCATAACTATGTCTATTGGGAAGTTGTCCTGACTCATAACTATGTCTATTGGGAAGTTGTCCTGACTCATAACTATGTCTATTGGGAAGTTGTCCTGACTCATAACTATGTCTATTGGGAAGTTGTCCTGACTCATAACTATGTCTATTGGGAAGTTGTCCTGACTCATAACTATGTCTATTGGGAAGTTGTCCTGACTCATAACTATGTCTATTGGGAAGTTGTCCTGACTCATAACTATGTCTATTGGGAAGTTGTCCTGACTCATAACTATGTCTATTGGGAAGTTGTCCTGACTCATAACTATGTCTATTGGGAAGTTGTCCTGACTCATAACTATGTCTATTGGGAAGTTGTCCTGACTCATAACTATGTCTATTGGGAAGTTGTCCTGACTCATAACTATGTCTATTGGGAAGTTGTCCTGACTCATAACTATGTCTATTGGGAAGTTGTCCTGACTCATAACTATGTCTATTGGGAAGTTGTCCTGACTCATAACTATGTCTATTGGGAAGTTGTCCTGACTCATAACTATGTCTATTGGGAAGTTGTCCTGACTCATAACTATGTCTATTGGGAAGTTGTCCTGACTCATAACTATGTCTATTGGGAAGTTGTCCTGACTCATAACTATGTCTATTGGGAAGTTGTCCTGACTCATAACTATGTCTATTGGGAAGTTGTCCTGACTCATAACTATGTCTATTGGGAAGTTGTCCTGACTCATAACTATGTCTATTGGGAAGTTGTCCTGACTCATAACTATGTCTATTGGGAAGTTGTCCTGACTCATAACTATGTCTATTGGGAAGTTGTCCTGACTCATAACTATGTCTATTGGGAAGTTGTCCTGACTCATAACTATGTCTATTGGGAAGTTGTCCTGACTCATAACTATGTCTATTGGGAAGTTGTCCTGACTCATAACTATGTCTATTGGGAAGTTGTCCTGACTCATAACTATGTCTATTGGGAAGTTGTCCTGACTCATAACTATGTCTATTGGGAAGTTGTCCTGACTCATAACTATGTCTATTGGGAAGTTGTCCTGACTCATAACTATGTCTATTGGGAAGTTGTCCTGACTCATAACTATGTCTATTGGGAAGTTGTCCTGACTCATAACTATGTCTATTGGGAAGTTGTCCTGACTCATAACTATGTCTATTGGGAAGTTGTCCTGACTCATAACTATGTCTATTGGGAAGTTGTCCTGACTCATAACTATGTCTATTGGGAAGTTGTCCTGACTCATAACTATGTCTATTGGGAAGTTGTCCTGACTCATAACTATGTCTATTGGGAAGTTGTCCTGACTCATAACTATGTCCACTGGGAAGTTGTCCTGACTCATAACTATGTCCACTGGGAAGTTGTCCTGACTCATAGCTATGTCTATTGGGAAGTTGTCCTGACTCATAGCTATGTCCACTGGGAAGTTGTCCTGACTCATAACTATGCCCACTGGGAAGTTGTCCTGACTCATAACTATGTCCACTGGGAAGTTGTCGCTGACACATAGCTCTGTACTCTGAGATATAAATATTGTTCATCCAGCAAGAGACCCAAACCGATGTGTGAAAGAAAGTGGAATCTCAACAACACTAAGTTGTGAGAAAGTTGAGTGGGCTTGCAGATAACTCCTCGATGGTGCTTGCTGGATCCTAGTCCAATGGCAGTGTGTGGGTTGTTTCTAGTTACCACTTGATGAGGCTATGCTAATATACTTTTCTAATCCTGTCCAATTTCATAAATTTAAATTATGAATCGAATCCAAATCTTGGCCAACTTGAATCAAATTGTGAATTGAATCTCATGCTTAAAAAAAAATTGGAATCAAATCTCTGCCTGGAAAAAAATTTCACGTCAAATTGAATCTCATGCTAAACAGCAGCACGTATAGTATCTAATTGCAGATACCACTGGTTCAGACTCATAACAACCATTTAGGAAAAACCATCCGCAGTACACCTGGCCAGGTTCAAATCATGAGCTCCCTGTCATCTACAGTCTAGTTTAGTGCAAGAGTAGGACTTAGACTATGCAGCCACCGAAGCAGGTATTGTTGTAATTAATATCTACGGAATATAAGTTCATATAGATTAAACTGTGTACAGGCTCTATGATTTTAAAATATATATAGATTTTTACAAATAACTGACACTTCTTAGTATCAGACATTTTTGTCATTCTGAAAGGTGTCCTCTATTAAGAGATTTCACTGCATTATTATATATATGTGTGTGTGTGTTTAGCTCAAAAACAGAAAAATATTTTCCATATTAGTTTGAAACATGCTGTATTTTGCTAGTCAAGATAGTTTGTTTGGTTCATAACTTCTTGTCTTCAACAAAACACAAGATGCACGTAAGTACGAGCCAAGGCAATTTCTAACCGTTGATTTTAAATAAAGTTCATTGAGACATGACATTGAATGATATGACAATAAAATGTGTTATTCTATTAATTTAAAAATGACACCTGGATAAAAGAATCAAACCTGAGTCCTCTCGTGTCTAGGTGTCATTTTTCATTTGAGAGAATATGATGTTCAGAGGTGGCTATAACCATGATTAACAAAATTTAATTGCTTAACTATTTAATCCATGGTAAAATATTATTGACTTAAGAAAAAATTAAACCACATTGCCAAACATTTTATTTTTTTGTTGATTTTTTTCCTGTCGCCTTACGAATCGTGTTTGCATTACAACCAGTGACATGCATGCCATAGTATTGCCATCCCTGATATAGGATTTTAAATCTAAGGAGTTAATCATGATGATTTGGACTAATTTAGAATATTATGTCTAGACTCTAGACAGTTGATCATATTGATTCATGATTGATGTATTAAGTCTAGCTAGACAGTTCATTTTAATTATTTGGAAATGATTTAAGATATTAATTAATCTGATTTGATTACACTGATTTGGAATTGATGTGGGATATTAAGGTTATTCTTTTTTTCATTCAGTATATTTTACCTGCATTATAAATTTTGAATGTACCAGTCTTAATGATAGTTAACTTTAGCATTTAACATCCATGATGAAACATTTGTTATTTCAATGTTGTAAGTATGTTTGTCTCACCAGAGTCTATGACGACCTTGCTAGGGGAGACTGCTGATGACAGCAGAAGTCCTAAAGGTTTGAAGGAAGTGCTCAATTCCTGCACCAGCGCAGCAAAACCTTGTTTATCTGAGTCGGGACCTTTTGTGCAGTCCACCTGCAAACACATTGCATTGCTGTTATTTGTATACTTTTTTTTAACTAAGCATTTGAAAACATGTAAAATAGGTTAGAGAAAGATAAGTAAATCAACTTTATTTTCATCCAGGTTTGCCAATCTATTAAATAACATTTCAGGGCACAGTAAATGTTAATATTATTATTATTTAAAAGAATAATTTTAGTTAGTAAAAATATTATACTATAAAAAATATAAAATTTTAATTAATTTTACTTTCCAAAAATTATATTATTTAATTTTTTTATTTATAATTTATAATTAGCTAGTGTAAGCGTAGTAGCTAAACAAAATTAGATTAAGGTGTAGCATTACAAGTGTTATTAGCACATATTAGACTAACAAGAGCTTGATATGAAAGTGAATGTCAACTTCTTATGTATTATTCTCACCTGCCAACATTTAGGATACTCCCAGTCCAGATCAAGACCATCAAAGTTGTACTTCACAATGAATTGGATGACATTTTCTACAAATTTGCGCCTAGAGGCCGCATTGTTCACCAAACGACTGTACTTGTCACCCAGTGAATCATTCCAGCCACCGATCGCAACCAGCACTTTCAGGCCTTTTTTCTTCAAGTCTGTCACTTTGCGGTAGAATTCTTGATAAAATAAAGATAGCATGAAAACAAAAGGAACCTTAATTGTTATCATGACAACAAACTCAAAGATTCATATGAAACTAACAGGTGAACTTTATGATTATAGTTTTTTAACCTCTTTATGTTAATTCTTGATAGGGGAGTGAAAAGTCCACTCTTATAAAATACTATTAAAGCTGAATAAACGTTTGAATATTTCTTGATAATTATTTTATGCTCTAAAAATATTATATTTTGTTGATTTATATAACTTTAAAAACTTGAAATCATTTACAAAATTTTTATTAGACAATTGTTTGTAATGTTTAATTCTAAGTGGATAAATAGTTATTATTACAACATGCAATTTAATTACATCAGAATTTTTCATTAGAATATTGATTTGAAATATACATAACAGTTCGAAAAGGGAATAACTAAACATAAATATGTTTGGTGTGAATATTTTAATTTTAAAAGCTTCATAATTGTCAAAGTTGTAATTTTTGTACACAACCTAATTGAAGCTGATATTTTTTCAAAGCCAAGTTGAAGTTTACAAAGTTTTGCACACCCCTAATTTAGTGCCAATATGAGTAGGTATGGAAAGTTAAAGTTTTATTAACTATCCAGAAAACTAGTCTATTTGGTGAAGTTTCACAAAAGTTGGCTTGCAGAACTTACACATTGATCAAAAACACCATTGAGTGGTTATATAGTTATTTTCATAATAGCTGGAACACATTTAATATCATTTAGGCCTGTTTACCATAAATAGTTTTAAACTGCTGAAAGCCAATTTGATTTACAATGAGCAGTGCTAAGTACCCTACAATGGAACGTAGCTCTTGGGGTGTGCGAAGCTTCTAAACTTTGACTTGGCTTCAAAACAAACATCAGCATCAACTTTGCTTCAAAAAAAAATATTCCTGCTGCTAAACTTTGCCAATAAAAATATTGACAGCTAAAATATTCAATTTATGTTTATTTACTGCCATTCTGAGCCTTTTGTACATACAAATTAAAATTCATGGGGGGGAAAGTTGAAACTGATTTACATGTATTAATAATAACTTGATTTACGGTATCATATTAAAACCAAATATTACAAACAATTTTGAAATAAAACATTTTAAAGTGATTTTAGTGCATAAAATAATTTAAATAACCCCTATATAATATTTTTTCAAGTGTAAAACAACTACCAAAAAATATTCAAACTTTAATTTGGCTTCAAGTATATTTCATATATTCGATTCGAGTTCACTTTGAATTGAAAAAGTGGACTTTTCACAGCCCTACTTAAGACTAAAAGAAATGTACAGTAAATTTGACTCGACAAAATTACACTCTTAACTTTGGAAGGGAAATTAAAAGAAATAAACCGCAGGCTATTATTATTTAAAAAAAAGTTCTGTAAGAACATAAACTGTGCCTGAACTTTAAGACACAAAAGAAATTGAATGAATAATTGTGGTTACATTACTAACGTTGAAATATGAATTAACCTTGTGTGTGAACATACCTTAACAGGATACATATCATTATAATAACTCAAGTAGAATCTACAAACTGTTTACTAGAGTAAAACATACTTAATAATGTAAAGGCTCATTAAAACAAAAATCTTAGGACTGTCTAGTTGAAAGGAATTTTAAATCTGAATATAATTGTATCTCGCAAGACAAAAGATGTATCACTTCTGTTCATAGCCAACAAATAAAATATCTCTAATATGCTCACTATTTGTGTATTTATTATATTTTTTCATAGTACGATGCCTTAGCATACTGATTTAATATGAATAATTTACACCAGTTAATGTGTTAATAAGTTCAACTTAAGCAAATGAGAGTTAATAGTAGTGGTTCACATGAAGTAGCTTACCATTGTCAATATCTGCCCAGGAGTCGTGAGGTTTGATGGTGAGTTTGGTTCCATCTAGCACAGCAAACCCATATGCTATATGTGTACATAGTGACTCATCAATATCATCAGGTGTGTACTTTCCAATACCTTGCCTACAAGTGAGAGCATAGAGCAATGTTCATATTACCTTGCCTACAAGTGAGAGCATAGAGTATTGTTCATATTACCTTGTCTACAAGTGAGAGCATAGAGCAATGTTCATATTACCTTGCCTACAAGTGAGAGCATAGATTATTGTTCATTTTACCTTGCCTACAAGTGAGAGCATAGAGCAATGTTTATATTACCTTGTCTACAAGTGAGAGCATAGAGCAATGTTCATATTACCTTGCCTACAAGTGAGAGCATAGAGCAATGTTCATACTACCTTGTCTACAAGTGAGAGCATAGATTATTGTTCATTTTACCTGGCCTACAAGTGAGATCATAGAGCAATGTTCATATTACCTTGTATACAAGTGAGAGCATAGAGCAATGTTCATATTACCTTGCCTTACAAGTGAGAGCATAGAGCAATGTTCATATTACCTTGCCTACAAGTGAGAGCATAGAGTATTGTTCATATTACCTTGTCTACAAGTAAGAGCATAGAGCAATGTTCATATTACCTTGCCTACAAGTAAGAGCATAGAGCAATGTTCATATTACCTTGCCTACAAGTGAGAGAATAGAGTATTGTTCATATTACCTTGCCTACAAGTAAGAGCATAGAGTATTGTTCATATTACCTTGTCTACAAGTAAGAGCATAGAGGATTACCAAACCCTTCCTTCACCTCTGACAAGACATCTTGTGAATGTGGGGAATGCCAGGCCTCCACCGTGGTTCGGATTCCACGTTAAACTGTAGGTCCTTCATTTCATCTCACAATCACACTACCATAACACATTTGCGTAAGTGTGTATAACCCGAACGGGTAGTAAGACGCGGTGCTAATAATAATAATAATAATAATAATAATAATAATAATAATAATAATAATAATAATAAGAGCATAGAGCAATGTTCATATTACCTTGCCTACAAGTGAGAGCATAGAGAAATGTTCATATTACCTTGCCTACAAGTGAGAGCATAGAGTATTGTTCATATTACCTTGCCTACAAGTGAGAGCATAGAGCAATGTTCATATTACCTTGTCTCTAAGTGAGAGCATAGAGCCATGTTCATATTACCTTGTCTACAAGTGAGAGCATAGAGCAATGTTCATATTACCTTGTCTACAAGTGAGAGCATAGAGCAATGTTCATTTTACCTTGCCTACAAGTGAGAGCATAGAGCAATGTTCATATTACCTTGTCTACAAGTGAGAGCATAGAGCAATGTTCATATTACCTTGCCTACAAGTGAGAGCATAGAGCAATGTTCATATTACCTTGCCTACAAGTGATAACATAGAGTATTGTTCACATTACCTTGCCTACAAGTGAGAGCATAGAGTATTGTTCATATCACCTTGTATACAAGTGAGAGCTTTATCGCCCTTCCCTCCATTCATCCTTATTTGGAGAGGAAACAGCTGATGGAAATCAAACCAAAACTATAATCCATCAAAAGAGGTTCATTGTAAAGTTTGTACTGACCTGTACCAAGCCCAGTTGGTAAAGTAGCAGACAACCTTGTAACCAGTGTCAGTGCTTGTACCAGGCGTGGAAGGCTTCATACTGGTGGTTGGCCGAGCGGTGGTTAATTTCGTGGTCGGGCTGGTAGTGGCTTGCTCAGTCATTGTGATACTGATGCTGGTGCTGCTACCCATCCCCTCCTGCAGGGAGCCACACTTGGCATTTTCAGGCCAGTCACAATGGTCCTGGAATATACAATTAGGAGGTCAAATTTTCACCTCACTGCCACGCAAACCTTCTAGTAGATTGTTGTAATGGAAGTGAAGGCTAGAACAATGTTGTAACCTACATGAACTCTTCAAGTAATCGTCAAATTCTGGTGTGTAATTAAGTAACAAACAACTGTTTGGTAAGTACTAGTAAGCAAATATCATTCCGAGCATGTCTCTAAAAATATAATTTGAGAAAATTTGACTTACAATCATGCTAACTCTGTCTAGAACTCACAGCATCTCACACATCCATCACAGACTCCTATGTCCATGTGCACTTCTTCAATTATTTACATAATAAAATCCAGGCAGTGCCTGTAGATCCTTTCAAAGATATTTCTCCCACTTTACAGCACACAAAAGAGCTAAAATTTGGTATGAATCCTATGAAGACTGCCATCTTTATGAGAAAAATCCCAAACTTGAACAATCCAAAATTTCAGATCGAATATGGTGGACAAAAAGTACAAACTGAGTCCTATAGAGCTGAAATTTGCTATGTATGCTGTGAAGCATACCATTCTTATGAGAAAAATCTGATACCCTGAAAATCTTATATAGTAAACAAAACACGCACACCAAATCTAATTTTGATAAAATATAGGGCTCCAAATTTCCTAAAATAATTGTAAAAAAAAATTCTCTCTACAGTAGAAAGTTAATTTTTTTAGCATTTTCAAATAATATTATCGCCCTAAACTATATTTTCCTGATCTAATGAAACCAACAGATGAAAAAAACCTCAAAATAATATTTAAAAAAAATCTTAAAGGCATTGCGATAATCAAGGTGAAAACTAGTGCCTGCCTAACAGTGAAAGAAGAATTAAAATGATAAACTTGTGGTGACATTTCTCAGTGAACCATTATGCTATTTGGCAAACCAAAATGCTCCTTATTTAATAGGTTTGTATAGTAGGGTAAATTATTTTATTTATGCTTCTTGGTGGACTATATTTTCCAATATGTTTCTTTAACAATGTATTTAGGTTTGTTTCAACTCTCTTATGAACATGCTTATAGACATCTAATGAAACTACTGATTATTTGGTCATTTTGCCTTGCTTTTGTGGTAATCATCACTGAGAGGATTTGATATGATTCATATCTGAGTCTGACTAAACTAGGAATTTATAGATTGCTATGAATTGTGTTGGAAATTCGTTGTTTAATTTGTTTTATGTAGGTTAAAGTTTGAGCAGAGAATAAGAGGCTTAAAACCTTTATCAAATAATTTGGATTAAACAAATCAAAATACTTGAAGATAGTTGGGTTGGGAGAGCTTATTGAATGTATGGTGATCAGCCATTCTGTCTATACTTTATTTTCATTTATTTTCTCATATATACCTCTTATATTTGTTCTTCAAATTAAATCTTTCCTTAAATACTTATTTCCACTCCAATCTAAAAATAAATAAAGGAATTATAAAATGTATATTTTCAAACTAAACTATTTTCTTTTCTCATACAAATTATAGAATGGCATAATAATTATAAAACTATTATGAAACCTAAGAAACGTGTATACTTCTGAAAAATCGCTGGTAAAGGCATAAATTTTTCAGTTAAGCTTCATTTCCAATGTAGCAGAATCAAGATTATTAGTAACAGAATGATTTTCCTGAGACTTATCTTGAACATCACAAGCAGAAAAAAATATTTAAAAATCTCGCAACTGGTTCTAGTTTTCCAAACTTTGTAACTTCTCAGACAAACTCTGCTTTAAGATGCTCAATAATTGGATCAAATTCAATAAGTGCAAAATGACACGCTTAACATTGGTTCCACTATTGGGTTCGATTCCCATGTGCAGGTTGTAATTCTTCACTAAAATGAATTGAACTCTACTGGTTCAAATATTTAAACTCCAGTTTTAAGACAAACATTATTATTTTTTTTCACCCCGTTAACTCACTGTATTCCAATACAAGCCTTCAGGACAAGATTGTTCCAACAGTTCTCCATGATGGCACAAGTAGTACTTGTTACAGTCGGTTGAATGGGACAGGAATATCTTGTTTCCACATGTTGGCTCATCCACTGCTTCCAAGAGAACAGAGTCTGGAGGTGCGATCAAATTCTCATCCACTGTACGGGGACAAATCAAAACTTTGGGATTTACATAATAATGCCGGATAATCAATGCTGTGTGGCTTACAACAATAATTACCTAAAATTATGGAAACTAAATGGACGTTAGTGAGCATTTACTTCAGTTAAAAGAGCCCAATCTGTTGTTTATGAATGCAATTTTGAGAATTTCAAACCTACTTCAGCGGCCGCATTATCTAATGCACTACTTTTGCAGTAGTCGAGGGGAGATTGAGGTCTGAATCTCAGTTGAGTGTACTTAGGGTGGTTTATTCAAAATTGGTTTTTGCTCTTCCTCCACGCAAATGTAATTAGTATAAAAACATATCGCCCAAACGGGTAGTAATACACGTTGCTTATAAGAAGAAAAAAAATCAATTTATGCTGGCAGGCCACACAGAACATACTTAGAGACTGCAAGTGGCCTGCGCGCTGTGGGTTGGACATGCCTGGTTTATATAAAAAGTTTGGAAGTGCCATTATTTAATATAATAACAAAGGGCATTTGCACAAGTTATACTTAGCTTTTATACATCTCCACCGAAAAAATAGGGGTTTTAAAGGGCAAATGAATAGAAGCAAACCCAGCTATTACAAATGAAAAAACCCACAATACTGTTAAAATGGCAAAACTGTCAAATACTTACCTATTCACTTTATGACACCAGGAACTCAAAAATGCATGCCACACTTATAAAAGTATACCACATATCCCTTTCTTGGGCTAGTTCTATCCAGTCCACCTCATTACACCCTCTTTCAGATCCATGTTAATGTTATCCTCCTATCTGTCTTCCTATTGGATTTGCCTCTACCATTCGCTCTGCGTGTCCTGCCCATTGTAATCTATGATACTTGATTATTCTAGCAATGTCTTTTGATGAGTACAAGGTATGTAAGTCATCCTTATGTAACCTCCTCAACTCTCCAATAGCCTCATTCCTTTTTAGACCAACTATCTTCCTGAGCACCCTGTTTGTTAACACCCTCTTTTATTTTATTTTATTTTATTTTATTTTAATGTAAGAGAGCACGTTTTAAACCCATATAGAACAACCAGTAAAATTATTGTTTTGTATAGTCTTGAGTTTTACACTCCTGGACAGCAGACGAGATGTCAACAATTTACCAACCAAGCAATAGCTTGCATTTCCCAACTATATCCTTTTCGTTCCTAGAAATCTTTGAACTATCATCCTCAATTTCTCCTCTGTGTGTGATTATTTACTTAGTCTTTTCAGCATTAAATTTTAAGCCCATTTCATCACTAGCCTTTATTAAAATTTCTACATTTCTTGTAACAGCTTCCTTACTTAACATCATCATGAACAGCTTACATCCACTGGCTGCTTCCTTACTATTATCCAAAAAATGTCATTTAGGCTCTATTTGTTCAAAATAGATTGAAAGAGTTAAATTGTAACACTTGTTTAGTAATAACTTTTTTTATTTTAATGAGTTCACTTATTTTATAAAAACTTTTTTTTAAAGAACACATTCCTTACTGTATGAATACATGAAACTAAATTTAGTATCTTAATTAATTGTCTCAATAAATGGTGGTTAACTTTACTCACATTCGTGTATGTCGACCTTGATATTGTCAGCGGCAGCAGCAATGTCGCAGTTGGGTCCAGGACCCGGATATCCACGCAGCACCCTGTTGATGGTCCGGAGTAGCGGGTATTGCTCACAGGAGCATATGTCCCTGAAGTCATCCAGATCCAGGGCCCAAATCATCCCACCACCCAGACCCATGGCCTTGATAAACTCTGCCTTGTGTCGGATCATGCTTGTATCATCAAATGACACCCACTGGTCACGGGAGTAGGCATAGGGCCCCATCCTGCCCTTCTTGTCTTTTATCACGCGCCAACCCTTCTTCTTAATATTTGTACAAATCTATTATGAAAATTAACATTTATTTTATATTTGATTCAAATTAAGTTATATTATAATAAGTATATATATATATATATATATATATACTTTTGTTAATATAAATAAATATCCCTACTTGAAATTACTACTTTCTCCTGATTAATCCAAAAATGTCCTTACAATATTAAACAGATAATTATTGTTTAAGAAGCAACAAATGTATGAAATTGTAGGCAATAGTATTAAACAGGAAATATAAATAACAGGAACTAGAAGTTATGTAACGGAAGTTTAAAACTGTACCTATAAGTCTTTAACAAAGGATGTAAGAAGCAGGAACAAATAGAATTGGTACCTAATGTGCAGTTTCACACAGTCACTAGCATAAATAAAGATTACAAAGTTAAACAATTAAACTTCTCTAAAAGTAACTAAGAGTACTAAACAGGAGTTGAAAATATAAAAGGAATTGCTATAGCAATACACTTTTATATCTTTTGGCTCTTTGTATTGCAGTAAGGATGAGATTGCAATAAAAAAAAACAATGTCAATTTTTATTTCTGGCAAAATATTACTTACTAATCTAAAAGTTATTTGGAATAGAGCACTAGGTTAAATCATGGTTTAAATTAGGAGAGATAGCCAGCACACTTACCTTGGTGATACTGGAGTAGAAATTGTTTAGATAGAACACTAAAAATCACACAAACACATTTTTATTTTTAAGGACAAGCTTTCACTGTCACAGACAGCTTCATCAGGCCAAGAGAGTAGACTGATGCTCTTGGTTGAACTGTAAGATTGACTGTCCACAGTCAGTTATATCACTGTATAGATGGCAGCACTATGAATAAATAGATATATAGAAAAACTAAAAGTTGTGTTATATAGTGTAATATTATTGTGACATTGAACGTAATAATAAGTGATCTGGTAGGAAGGAGAGGAATTACCTAAGGTTGAGGTTAGAGGCTTGTCTGGATTTGATAATATATTGATGGGCCAGTTCCCATTTCTTTAGTTATGAAGTGTTGCATATTGCTTTGTTCAGGGATTTGACCATGTTGGTTGTGTAACAGTCCATAATATGGGTTTTGGCATGTTATCCTACAGACTTATCTTTATTTTTCATTTTTGTGTCATGTCGATGACCATTCATTCTCTTTCTTAGTGTTTCTGTTGTGAGGCCAATGTACTGTGCTTGACACTGGTTGCATTCCAGTTGGTAGATGAGGTTTTCAGAATCACAAGTACAGCGGTCTTTTCAAGGATCATTTATTTTAGTTATGTTGCTGGAGAATGCATTTGTTGGTTTATGAATTGTGCAGGTTTTGCAGGGGGTGCGGTTGCAGGGAAAGGAACCTGATATTGGTTTTGGTTCAGGTTGAATAGTAGGGTCCGGCAGTTTGGGTTTTACAAGTAAGTTGCGTAGACTGGCTGGTTGTTTATAGGTTACTTTTGGAGGCTCCTTGAAGATATGTTGTGTGGTAGTGGAGGATTGCAGTATGGGGAAACCTGTTTTCAAAAGATTGTTGAGTTTGTGGAGCCTACAGTCAACCTTGCAGTTCAACCAAGAGCATCAGTCTACTTTCTTGACCTGATGAAGCTGTCTGTGACAGTGAAAGCTTGTCCTTAAAAAGATGTTTGTGTGTTTTTTAGTGTTCTAACTAAACAATTTCTACTCCAGTATAACCAAGGCAAGTGTGCTGGATTCCATCCTAATTTATACCATTACTAATTTAAAAGAAATTACTTGCTATGAACACTGAATACAATAGTAATTTAAATGAATAAATAGAATTAAAGAGTATGTTTAGGAATAGTTAACATTAATGAGTAATAACAAACAGTAAATTTCTAAGTACAATAAGTTTTAGTAATAACAAGTATGAATGAATATTAATTTTAATAATAGCTAAAAGTAGCCTACATCATTGGTTTGAACTAACAAGAAGGTTGAGGTTTGAATCCCAGACTTGGGATATTTTTACTTACTAATTCTCATCTTAACCTCCATACAAATCCATCATTAGTAAAAATATGAGAATATAAGACACAAAGCACAAAAAACTTTAGCAAACCCTAATTAGTTTGAAATAACATTAATTTAAGTCTTAACTTGTACTACCTGTTGAGTATGCATAGACAGTAATCTAATTGCATATTAGAGGAATGAGAAAAAACAAATGGTTATTTAATTTTAATTTAAGAAGCAAGCAGGAATGGACAGTATTTATTATGAATAAGTTGCAAAGAATAGTCATTTTAATAAAAACAGGCTGGAATGGACAATATTTAATCATGATTAAGTTACAATGAATAGTAATTTTAATAGTTACTGGTAATGAATAGCAGATCCAATAGTAGTTCCTTTGTAAAAGGAACAAGTAGAAATAAATACATACTAATTTTAATTGTTACTAACAGTAATGAGTAGGAGTTTTAATAGTTTCTAACAATGATTTGAAAGAATGAACAATACATCCAGTACTAGGTAGCTATTTAAAAAGAATGAAGAGTAATTTTAATATTAAATCTCAGTTATGAGCAGAAAAGAAAAGCAACAGCACAGCTATTCTTGTGACAAAGAAGATTCCAACTTGCATTGAAAAATCTTTGATTTAAGATTTGTTGTCTAAGATGTGCATCTGAACTTTTTCTGGTAGCTTCTCAGAACATGTGCTTGTCAAACTATTTAGTATTATTTGTTATTAATTAGTGTTTTTATTGCACCACTTGGTTTGTAAACTGAGCATTGTTGATTAAGTGAAGGCCCAGCTTAGTTTATTGTTGATGTTTTGTTATTTTTGAAAGTGTTTTTATTCCCATGAGTTATTGCTCACCTCGTAGTATGCCAGGAAACCTCTTGCTCGCGTGGCCTCTCCTGCTTCCCCTCCACCATAAGTGGGCGCATTAAGACCATGCTCGCTGTTGTCTGCTAGAGAGAAGGACTGCCCATACATCGGCATACCCATTACAATTTTCTTGGGATCAGCACCTTGGCGGATCCAGTAATGGATGGAGAAATTCTGAAAACACACAACAAAGTTGAAACCTAAAAGTACTTTCAATGTTCAGCAGTTGTATTGGGGATAATAATTAATATTGGGTAAAGTATAAACATGAGGAACCATTCCAGACTTTCTTACAATACAGAAAGAGGAATTAGATTTTTATATACATTTAATATATGCTATCTTCACTACATCGTCAACTGTATGGATCATAAGACAAATACTTATCTGGTAGTCGAATATAAATAATGCACTATGTTATAAGTCAATGCCAGTACTTAATTGGTAATGTCAACAACAATCTCTAGCCTTTCCTATGAAAAGTATAATATGGTTTTACATCATTTTTAAAACAAAATTAATCAATAAATCTATATTTTTGATCACAAGGAAGTAGAATTTATTTTGTTTTATCATAGATAAAAATGTATGTATCTCCTAATACTTTTACAAAATAAACATATTATATACAGTGGCGGCTCATGTATATGAGCACATATACACATGATCCCCCAATACTTTGATTACATTTATATATTAGTTTAGTTTTAAATTAATTAGTAGATCTAGATTCATGTGATAATTTATTACACTAATATTACACTAAACAATTACTTTCTTCCAATGTGGTAAGCGATTTTCTGGTGTAATGTTGGTAACTATCAAGTATTAGTGTGGGAAATAAGGTCTTACAGACAGTTTGGCAGCCCAAAGTGAATGCTAGAACTATTTGTTACAGAAAAAGTGTTAATATGCATGTACATGACAGAATTAGATAGCTCTTATAGAGATTTAGCTTGGTAAATGTGCGCTACATTGTTGTGAACATTTTAGTATTTTTACTAGCTCCCCCTCTAGAGTCGAGCCAATCGAGCTGATCCATGCAAACGGAGACATTTGTGACTCTAATGAGTCCAGTCACAATTCAGTTGAGAATAAGTAGCCAAGCAGTTTGAACGAATCATTTTAATTATGGTAACTGTCTTTCTTTTAATCGGCAGGCCTAATTTGGAAGGGAAGTTTAAAGAAGTACTTTGTTTAAACCTTGTGTCACCATACGTATAATATAATTGTGTATATAGTTAGATTATAAAATGCATATTAGCTTATTGAAAGTGTAAATAGACATAGTGTCAAGAGTTTTTTGTTTGTAATATTTTTTAAAGAAGAATATGTTACATTATATTCTAAATAGTGATACATTAATTTATCAGGATAGTAGAATAAATAAAATGTTAGGATCTGATAAACAAAATTTAATTGAAAAAGTTTCCAAAGCAAAAAATGTGATTACAAATGCAAATTCTAAGTTAACATTTACTAAGAATATTCTCGACTATATGGCTGTCATTCAATAAATTCTTTGTATTGTAATATATGAACAAAGCATGGCTAATCAGACTATTTCATATGAGCGAGAAAAGTTAAAAGTACAAAAATTCACATTTCCACAAGAATGCCATTATTGTCAATGTAGTAGGGTCAGGTAAACACATGTACTCTTCATTTAACCCGAAGAATAGCAAACTTATCTTGCCTGGTTTACTATGGTATACCTTTGTGGTAAGTAGATCTATACAGTTTCTTTATTTGTATGTATGTAAGCCTACCTAAATGTGTGTAGGATGTATGTATAGATGTATATAATTTATGTAGATCTAGTGATACATATGTATGTGCTATGTTGATTTAATTAAACTCTATATGGACCCATATATTTATGTTAGTATTGGTGTTTTTTCTTAAATAATTTCCCTCTCCGCCTTCAAGAAAATGTGAGTATATTTTCTCTAAATTCTACCGTCCTCAATCCTACATATTAGCATGATAGTATGGTTACACCCAAGAATAAGGCACAATGAAAAAAGTTTGTATTTTTCAAAAAGTATTTCCTATCATGTTCTCACTGTAGTTATAAATTATGTCATATACAAAATAATTCTGATTTCTAAAAAATAAAGCTTGTACTTAACAATGTGTTTATGTGTTTTTTAGTGTTATCTAAACAATTTATACTCCAGTATCACCTAGGTAAGTGTGCTGGCTATCCCTCCTAATTTAAAGCATCATTTAGCCTAGTGCTCTATACCACATAACCTAAAAAATAAATATGTAATTTCAAACTCTCACTTGTAATAGAAAAAATAGAATAGAAAATAGAGAATTGGCTAGATTGATTAAATGTATGATATTTTACTTTCTGTTTTGGAAATAAGATGAAAAGAATGATGGATAAATGATGTGATATATCATAAGAGGGTAAACTTACAGCATTGAAAGTGACATCAACATCTTCTGGATGAGGGTACATGGGCGCAACATGACCAGTGATCTTGTCCCACTGACCATGGAAGTCATAGGTCATGACTGCGATCCAGTCAAGATATTGTGACAGCACAGGGACATCATAGCCTGAGATAAAACACATCTGCTATATATCTGGCTCAACACCTCAGCATTTTTTTTTTTTAATATGTGAACAAAGAAACTTATCATTCATGTGTCTTAATGGGGAATTTTGTAATGTGAGACTGTTGATCAGTTTCATTAAACAATTTTTAACATCATGATGGATAACTAAAACTTATTCTTAAATCCAGTTGTTGATAATTTGATAAAAAGATATTTTCAATACTTATTTCAGGGCAAGCATTTTTAAAATTATAATTGGGATTAGAAATTGTTTAGATATAAAACTAAAAACCCATAAATATATTTTTAAGGACAAGCTTTAATTGTCCCAGACAGCTTCATCAGGTCAGGAGAGTAGACTGATGCTTTTGGTTGAACTGTAAGGTTGACTGTTTTTCAGTTATGACATCACTGTATAGATAGCAGCACTATGAATAATGTTATATTGAATCTAATAATAAGTGTGCTGGTAGGAAAGAGAGGAATTACCTAAGGTTGAAGTTAGGGGCTTGTCTGGATTTGATGATATATTGATGGGCCAGTTCCCATATCCTTAGTTGTGAAGGGTTGCATATTGCTTTGTTCAGGGATTTGACCACCTTGGTTGTGTAACTGTTATTAAAGTCACGATTATGGGTTTCGGCATGTGCTGCTACAGGCTTCTCTTTATTTTTCATTTTTGTGTCATGTCGATGACCATTCATTCTCTTTCTTAGTGTTTCTGTTGTGAGACCAATGTACTGTGCTTGACACTGGTTGCATTCCAGTTGGTAGATGAGGTTTTCAGAATCACAAGTATGGTGGCCTTTTATAGGATAATTTATTTTAGTTATGTTGCTGGAGAATGAATTGGTTGGGTTATGTATTGTGCAGGTTTTGCAGGGGGTGCGGTTGTAGGGAAAGGAACCTGATATTTGTTTGGGTTCAGGTTGAATAGTGGAGTCCGGCAGTTTGAGTTTTACAAGTAAGTTGAGTAGATTGGCTGGTTGTTTCTAGGTTACTTTTGGAGGTTCCTTGAAGACAAGTTGTGTAGTGGTGGAGGATT
>CABFVX010000987.1:135685-164122 GCA_902151425.1 Timema shepardi | reverse complement strand
AATACCAATATTAACTTATTTTACGTACTATGAGAAACTCTTGTAATTGTGTAATTTATTTAGTGATCTATTTCACTACAATTAAAATTTATGTGAGATTAAAAATGAACATAACATAATGGTGATTTGTTTAGAAAACGTTTGGAAAGCAGGTCATATATTATATTATTGTAGTGTTATTTTATTTTAAATACCGTACATATAATAGTAGATGAGCTATACATCTATTAGAAGCAAATAAACCTATAAGATGCTAGAAAATATTTAATCAATTATTATATAAACACACTTTAGATTAGACTATAGGATGATGAGGATCATCAACACATTGTAAATAATATATTAAGCTTTATTTCTATTTTTTTCTATTTTGTTACTTATTTAATTCATTATTTACGATTTTGGGGATAGGATCACCGAAAAAAAGAAATGTTTTTTTTTTCGTAGCCTACTTTTATAAAGAATCCGAAATGTGATTTGCTTAGTAAGCTAAGCTTGCTTTTGAATTTTGCTCTTAACAACAAATGTTTTGTATTGAAAATGCATGTGAAGGAAACATTTAAACTATCAAAGTCATTTTTACGTAGCAATCATATACTGTTTTTGATAAATGAGCACTAAGAGATCAAGTGTTTTAAATAGAAATAACACGTAAAACATGCCAGTCAATAAGGTCGATTCTCAATTAGTTGGTAGAAAATAAAAAATAAAAGAATAACAAAGGCCGTGAAGCGAGTATTTATTCGAGTGTCTAGAAAAAGAAGCAATACTAGCTCCGTAGCTCGAGTATTTCGAGTATTGTGAGTATTTCGAGTATTTCAAGTATTTCGAGTATTTCGAGTATCACTGATATCTCAATCACCGATACTTTTGGGGTCGAGTAACTGGGAGTATCAGTGATTAAATGGTATTGGTGAAAAAATCACAGTCAGTGATATATCGCCCATCTCTACTGCATGGTCTAAGGCACTTCTCTCGCAATAGAGTAGACTGCCAAAGACAGGGAGATTGGGGTTCGATCTTGGTCGGGTGCACTGAGGGTGGTTTTCCATAAATGGTTTTCTACTCTCCCTCCATGCAAATGTGGGTGAACTTCCTTTAAATTAAACCTTCCTAATACCCAACAAATTATTGTAATTAGTATGTTATTAGCATAATACCCTAATGAGTAGTAAGACATGCTTAAAAAATTGGATGAAAACCCACTAACAGTCTCCTCAGTCTGCTGATAGGGATATCATATTTTATCTCATTTATAAAAATATAAAACATCCTCACAACATAAATATATATTCTAAAATCAAGATAAATATAATTATACTTTCATTAAATTGTATTGCTGTTCCCTCCAGTAGCTTCCACTCACCTGCGCTGATGACTGCTCGACTGGGCGACACAGCTGAAGACAGAAGCAAACCTTTAGGTTTGAATGCTGTACTCAGCTCACGTACTAATGCAGCAAATGCCTCCTTGTCAGAGTCGGGTCCTTTCTTGCAGTCCACCTAGTCACACGAATAAAAATGTTGGCTTAAACTTTTAAGGAACTATCGCATAAATTAATTTTTAACTTTTATATATATTTTTCAACTACAACAATGACATAAAAAAATCGCATTAGCAAAGTTTGTTGAGTTTTCCATTAAGAAATATGATTCGAAAACGTTTTCCACTATTGGCCAGAATTGTAGTTATTTATAAAAATCATATTTTACTGTAAGGCTGTATTATACATATTAATTATGGATTTATCACATATGCATTATTAAAATCTACTTAAAGTGGGCTATGAATCATGTACGTGCTGCTAAATAAATGTTTAGCTCTGGACCAAAATTAAGACAACAATTATTTTGAAACTTCAAGAGAGTATATTATAATGATGTTTCTAGGTAAAATTTCATTCAGGTGTCCCTCTATCTATCACATAATTTTGGTTCAAGCATTGTCATACGACCTTGAAAGAAAATCATTACAAGACAAAACTTGATCGATTTTTTTATAATATTGCTTATTAAATTGTTATTGAAATTATTATTAAATTATTCTTTAAGCTTTTCTGTAGTCCTGATAAGCATTGACAAGAAGATGGGTTTTAAATTTGAATTTAAGACCTATGTAAGAGACTGAGCAAGAAAGTTAGAAAATAAAGTTATTGTAGTATATGTATGATACAAGTCTTTTTGTGCGCCGGAGAGCATTGTAAACAACCGAAAAACAAGTGAAGTGCGCAACCGCCATGACAGACAAACGAGTGTAGGTCAGTGTTACGAGCATCCTTGCTTTATCTATGTTACGACTTCACCCGTCGACGCCAGCAGATAGGGGAGAGTATAGATGTGTTTGCCACTAATCTTCGCCGAATCGCCGATGGTTGTGGTTTTTGTGGTGAGGTGGTAATGGAAAAGATGCTCCATAATCAATTTGTTTGCAGATTGGCTGACACTCAGTTATAGCAACAATTTTTTTTTATCAAGCCCGACCTGACATTTAAAATAGCAATAGAAGCGGCTGAAGTTGCCAGAAAATATGTAGAGGATGTACGGGATGAAGCAACAACACACGGAGCTGAATATGGGATTGGTAGCCAGGCCCAATATAAACCTACGTTCCAGCGAACGCGCCGACAGGACACAAACCACGGGTAATAACCGCAAGTAGGAAATCCACCCTCAATCAAAGTAGGGCCTGGCCAGTAAAACCGATGGAGAAGAGCACGGCACCTCTTTCCGGGACAGTGTTTGAGATGTGCAGGGCAACATCAAACGCGCTGCTGTACGGTGGATCAAAACACGCTTTACTGTACAGCTTGTGATCGAAGAGGGCATGTGGAGCCTGTTTGTCTTTTGGAGACGAGACACGGTAGGAATACAGCAAGGGCACATCAGGGAACGGATATAACAGAGCATCATAAACAGGATTCCGAGGAGCTATCAATAGAGGGGCTGGAACTATATAATATTAAAGACCTATCGAAACATAGTGTGCCTGACACCAAGAGGCAACCCACAATTCCAGCAATAAAACTGTCTCTGCACATAGACGGTATGTTTCACACCATGGAGGTAGACACAGGGGCAGCCCTGACGCTCATCTCGGACGAAACTTATAAAGTAGTGTGGCCTCACTAACCCAAGTTAGAGTCCTTGGACTGGGATTTGAGTACCTGGGCAGCTGACACACCACTTCGGCTACTAGGCTCAAAATCAGTAGAGGTTCAATTTAAAGAAAAACGAGTGACCCTAACCCTGGTAGTAGCCACAGGCCATGAACCCAGTCTATTTGGAAGACCATGGTTTGAGCCCCTTGGGCTCACAATTCACGGGCTAAATGTTATAGGCAACACTTTAGCGAACACAGAGCAAAAGCCTACCAGCATTAATATTCAACAAGAATTACCGGTACCTGGATACAGGACAAACAATAAGGTCACTGTGCAAAATACCCTGCTTACTCCGAGTGAGGTTAAGGATTTAAAGACTAGTACAAGGTTACCCTGCAGTGGCCGACCCCACATTTGGAGAGTTTAATGGACCTATGGTAAGATTGGAGCCAGATCCATCCATACCACCAAAATATTGTAAGGCCAGGCAAGTACCATTTGTGTTAAGAGACAGAGTGGATAAGGAAATTCAAAGGTAGTTGATCTGGGGGTGTATGAGCCAGTGACATACTCTAGATGGGCCACACCATTAGATATAATTGAAAAAGGAAATGGGGAGCTTCGTCTTTGTGGGGATTACAGGGCAACATTGAACAAAGCCTTAAAGCCTGATACATACCCTTTACCTCCAGCTTCAGAGGCTTTCGCACAACTGGCAGGAGGAACCATTTTATCAAAAATTGATTTAGAGCAAGCATATACGCAGCTCAAAGTAGACGTGGAATCTGCAGATGTTTTAGCAGTAAACACAATCAGGAGACTCCACCAGGTGCATCGCTTGCCATTCGGGATTAACGCGGCACGAGGCATTTTCCAAAGAATAAAGGCCAACTTATTTCGCAAATATGGAGGGAGTGGCAATCCTACTGGACAACATAGTAGTGGCAAGTAGAACGTTCCAAGAACACAAGGACAAACTGTGGCAGGTGCTTCAGCGACTCAGTGATGCGTGTCTTTGAGTGAAAATAGCAAAATGTCAGTTTGGAGTTCCAGCAACAACCTTTTTGGGATATCGAATTGATGCTTCAGGCCCTACACCCATGTCTGAAAAAGTGAGCGCTTTTCAGAAGGCCCCAAAACCTGTGAATAAAACACAGTTACAGTCATTTTTAGGGTTGCTGAATTTTTATGAGCGTTTTCTATACAACAAATGCTACTATCCTGGAACCACTCCACCATCTACTGGACCAACACAGTGAGTGGAACTGGACGCAGGAACATAGGGAAGCCATGGATGCCGCTAAAAGGCTACTAACATTATCACCGGTCTTGGCTCACTACAACCCAAACAAACCTGTTGTCCTTACTTGTGATGCCAGCCCTTATAGAAATGGAGCGGTACTAACTCACATAATGGAAAATGTTACTGAGACGTCATTAGCATTTGGGTCTAGGACACTCACCAAAGCAGAGCACAACTATTCACAAATAGACAAAGAAGTGCTTAGTTCATGTCTATGGGGTGACAAAGTTTTGACAAAGTTTTGACAAAACCTCCTTTGTCACAAATTTACAGCAGCGACAGATCACAAACCACTTTTAGGACTTTTAGCCACTGACAAACCCGTTCCAGCAGTGGTTTCGCCTCGCATGCTCAGATGGTCATTAATCCTTTCAGCTTATGACTATGACTTGCAGTATTGATTGGGCAATAAAGTGGGGCATGCAGATGCTCTTAGCAGACTACCAGAACTCACTGAAAAGCAAGCTTACCAGAGCCAATGGGAGTTTACTTAATGGATATATCAGGTGAAGGACCTATATCGTCATCCCAAGTGGCGTGCGAAATGGAAAGTGACGCTGTATTGAGCAAAGTTAAAAGATTGATTGAAACTGGGTGGCCAGATTGTAATCCTGGGCCAGACCTAACACAGTTTTGGACGTTACGCCAGGAACTGAACACTTCAAGAGGGTGTGTGATCAGAGTATGTAGAGTCGTCATGCCAACCTCTTTAAGACCAGCAGTTCTACAGTTACTTCTTACTACACACCCGGGAGTCATAAACACAAAGTATTCAGCACGCAGTTCAATGTGGTGGCCAAACATAGACAAAGAAGTAGAAGCGACTGTACGAAGCTGCAATATCTGCCAAGAAGTTAAACATAACCCAATCAAGGCAACAACTCAACCTTGGCCAAACCCCAGCAAACCGTGGTCTAGAATTCACATTGACTTTGCTGGACCAGTAGAGGACACACACTACTCCTGGTAGTGGATGCATATTCCAAATGGATAGAAGCCACCACAATAAGCTCAATGACAGCCGGATCACTTATCAGGAATATGCGAGAGATTTTCGCAAGACATGGCATCTCAGACACACTAGTTAGCGACAATGGTACACAGTTAGTGTCTGCCAAGTTTTCTGCATTCTTGAGGAAAGATTGAGTCATACGTGTGAAAACACCACCATATCACCCTTCAAGTAATGGGCAGGCTGAACAGGTAGTAGAAACTATAAAATACTGCCTAAACACATGTAAAGGGAGATTGGCATACACGTCTTGCGCGTGTCTTTTTTAGCCACAGAATCACCCCACAAGCAATCATTGGAGTGACTCCGGCAGAATTGCTTATGGGTCATGAACTGCAAACGGCTGTAGAAATACTCCATCCGGACCACACATCACACAGCGAAGGAAAGCAAGAGATAAACAAACACCCTAAGTAACAGTTCCACCAGGAGATACAGTGTGGATTCGGGAATATTCTGCCAACCACCCCAAGTGGACCACACATCACACAGCGAAGGAAAGCAAGAGACAAACAAACACCCTAAGTAACAGTTCCACCAGGAGATACAGTGTGGATTCGGGAATATTCTGCCAACCATCCCAAGTGGACCACACATCACACAGGGAAGGAAAGCAAGAGATAAACAAACACCCTAAGTAACAGTTCCATCAGGAGATACAGTGTGGATTCGGGAATATTCTGCCAACCATCCCAAGTGGACCCAGGGCACAGTGGAAAAATCTTTAGGGGAATGGATGTATGAAGTAACCAACAAAGATGGTCGTAGACAGAGAAGGCATGTTGACCAGCTCAGGCAAGCTTCACAGTCACTCCATACAGGCAAGCAGCAATATTCTCAAAGAGAACAGCACATGCCAGCACAGCTATTTGGGTGGGAGGACACACCAGTGCAACAAGAACCAGACCAGGACCCACCTCATTGTTGGAACAACACCATGAGATGATACCACAGCGAGAGAAGTCCTGGGAACCGGGACAAACAAGTGGGCAAAACCAACAGGCAACACAAAAACGGGGAAGGCCTTGTAAGGAGCAGCAACAACAAGCACCCTGTTTACAGCCAGTGAACACCAAGCACCCACATCAGCCACACTCTCCTTGCAACTCAGAGGAAAGATGCACAAACCACCTTTGTTGAGGCCACAAAGGATAAGGCGGCCAAATCCTTGTTATGTTGACTAAAATTGAAATTAGTGAGTGGGGGAGAAACTGCACAGTTTTAGGGAAAACAAACCAAAAACACATAAGTATAATTTAACTGTGAGGGGAGGACTGTAGTATATGTATGGTACAAGTCTTGTTGTGCGCTGGAGAGCATTGTAAACAACTGAGAAACAAGTGACGTGTGCAACCGCCATGACAGACAAACGAGTGTAGGTCAATGTTACGGGGTAACTGGTGTGAACTGTACCTAGGATATTCGAGGTTATAATGTGACCCCAGTTAGCACCCACATACATAACAATTATGACTGTTGACTTTTCAAATTTTTCTGTTAGAATTTAGTTTTTAACTATTATTTGATACAAGAATAGAAAAATATTGTTGATAATCATATTTTTATTGATTTTTAATAACTTAAATGACTTACAAAATAAATTAATCGAATAAATTTAAAAATGACATGGACAGTGGAATCAAATCTGGGACCTTCGACTTAGTGAACAAATGCTCTACCACTGAGCTATCCAGAGATTGTCCCATGTTCAGGGTCATTCTTCACTCATAGTTTAAGGCAGACTAAGCCAAAGGTCCTGGGTTAGATCCCCCTGTACAGGTGTCATATTTTTAATTTATTTGACTATAATCGAGACATGACTTATGTCCATAATTATAATCATTCATCACCCAAACTTCACTATTCATATAATACTTAATTGTATGTATAGCTTTGCTTTCTTTCAAAATATAATGAACTCTAATGCCTACAGGCTGGTTTAATAAGCTACATTAACAAAGCCAGTGCAAGGTAAATGTTTTTTTAAATATCCACTTACTGTGTACAGCATTTTATAATGATAATTCTTTTTTACTTTATTTTTTATTTGCCATGAACTTAAGCCCATCCTATTTTGAACTAAAGCATAATTTCCTTTAAATTAAAGTCTTTTTATAATGCTAGAAAAGTATTTTATTAGATTGAACAGTTCAGTGACTTTTTTTGAAATTCAACCCAACTTCTAGTTTTATTTTGAATCCATATATATTCCTCATGTAAATATAGTCCACATTTATGCAGCAAATAAGATTCTTTCATGAATGTTGCATTAAAACACAATAACGTTTTAGGTTATGTCTAGCCTACATGTATTTTAATATTAGAGTTGTAAAATGAACACATTTATTCTGAAGACGACTAATATTTTAACAAAATATGGAAAGCACAATTGTAAATTTAGGCACTACCATATTCATAATAATCGTGTAAATAAGATTCCTGGGTTTGATTCCTGTGCCCATGTGTCATTTTTTTAAAATGTAAAATGGTATTGATGGATGGATTATATGAATAATTATTATCAAGTATTTTGGTGAGAACATTTCAAAAACTTTGTTTTCACCCTTTGGTTCTGATAACTATTATTTATTACTACAGTTGTAGTTTGAAAATATCAATAGACACGCCAAATATAGCTAACCTGCCAACATTTGGGATATTCCCAGTCCAGATCCAAGCCATCAAAGTTGTGTTGCTGTATGAAGTCTAGCACATGTGCTATAAACCTTGCTCTTGCTCCGGGACTGTTCACTAAACGACTGTACTTGTCACCAGCCGAGTCATTCCAACCACCAATAGCAAGCAGCACCTTCAGTCCTTTCAGTTTTAATGCTGTCACCTTCTCATAAAACTCTGACAAAAAAACATCCAATACATGAAAAGTCACAAACATAAAAGAGGAATAATCAATTCCAATCAATTAGGGGCTTTGTTTATTGAACAAATATTATTAACATTTAGGGAGAAAAAAAGACTATTGTTTAATCATGTTTAAACATTTTACTGTCACATAAATACATCTAGAAACAATATTGTGACCATGTCAACAGTTGGTTTGTCCGTTCTAAACTCACAAAGAAAATATTAATATTGTGGCTAGCAAAAGCTAAAGTTTAAACTTAATAGACCTACTACTCTTGCACTACCCAGGTTAGTATGCTGGCCATCTTTCTTATTGTTGACCTAGATGTTGCCTTAGGCACTCGTCTACAATCCCCAATATACTGAGTTTAAATCCTGTATCCAAACCTCTATTTAGTAGAACTAAATCATATAAATAAAGTATGTGCTTAGTAAATAATTAAATATTACTCACTATTATCATAGTCGGCCCATGTATCATGAGGGCGAATTAGCAATTGATCTCCATTAAGAACTGCAAATCCATAAACTATGTGAGTGCAGAGTTCAGGGTCAATATCACTGGGAAGAAACTTCCCTCCCCCTTGACTGAAACATTTGGTAGAGCAGAGACTTTAGGAACAACACCCTAGGAGAGATTAAAATTGGTGACTTTGGGAACACAACCCTCGGAGGGATTAAAGAAAGGGACTTGAGGACACAACCCTTGGAGGGATTAAAACAGGGGACTTGAGGATACAACCCTAGGAGGGATTAAAACAGGGGACTTGAGGACACAACCCTTGGAGGGATTAAAACAGGGGACTTGAGGACACAACCCTAGGAGGGATTAAAACAAGGGACTTGAGGACACAACCCTAGGAGTGATTAAAAGTGGAAACTTTGGGAACACAACCCTAAGGAGAGATTTAACAGGGAACTTTGGCAGCATGGTCGTAGGAAAGACTAAAAGTGGTAACGTTGGGAACACAACCCTATGAAAGGAGGGATTAAAATTGGATAATTCGGAAATGTGTAGTGGCGAGAGTGTTGTAAACATAAGGTAAACCAGTTAATAAATTACTATATGGGGAACATTAATGTTTATATTTTATGCAATCTTAAACACATTTCATTACATAATTAATATGATTACAATAGTTCTTTAATTTTCTAAAATAAAATGTATACCAATACTAAAATATGTGAGTAGACAATAAGATTGATAGATGTTGGAGATTTACCCACTCAACCCACAATTATGTGAGGAATCCCCTAACCAAAGTTGTATTCTCCAAGACGAGCAGAACATACATTCTTTGTGAATAGTATCAGCAATATTTGCACTACATGTGATATTCCAAGCTACCATGAAATTTTACTTGTCTTCATTTTGATATTTTTAGAACTTGGTTAAGGCAGTTAGCAGCAAAGCAATCAGGACACTATAAAGTTACTTGTTTCCAATGCTTTACATCTCTTGTTCCAAACTCTCGTCTGTATTGTAATGAAAGAAATATTGGAAGATTATTTGGTTTCCTTCAAATAGAAGGTTCAAGGTCTTATAAAAACTGTAAAAGACAAAATTGAGCCCCCATGCTCTAAATAAACATCTGATAGCTTCTCCAACAGGGTAGCAGCTTAAATTTGTTATAACATTTCTACACATATCCATGTGGATTTTTACGTATCATTCTAAATAATAAAGAATATAAGTAGGCTTAGATTATTTTAATTGTTATTATATTATTTTATGTTAAAAACACCACACCTCTTCAATTTTCATTCTCGCCATTGATAGCCTGGGGAAAGGTTTATCTACTACTGGTAATAACCGTCCAGCTTCATTGCTACAATGATTTACTATCTGTATACTACTCACACTATAATCTCATTAATAATTTATGGTTTACAAAAGTTTTTATTTTTATTATTGGAACCTCAATAGTAGCCTAGAATATGATTACTTTCAGTAACCGTTAAGATTTATTCTAAAATAGTGGTTTTATTTACTGATTATAATAACAAACAAAAAAACATAGATTAACTTAGCTAAATTAATTCAGTTGGACCTCTACTGTTGAACACTTTCCACTAATTTATCTATTTTTGTTTAAAGTGTTTTACTTAAAGCTATTTGTATGCAAGAGTCTATTTCACTGCTTCGTTTTAATATTTACCATTGTGGAGAATACCTTTTTACATAAATAAGTAGAAACAAAGGGCAGCAAATTTTGAATAGCGATGGTGAGCAGATGGGAATTATTTGTACTATCTGTGATTTCTGTACGTGCTTCCCCTTCCCTTTATTACCTCAGAAAATCGATAGTATACTGTACTTATGTGCTTACAATCATCGGATTCTTTATTCCAAAACATAAAATTTAAGATAATTAACTTCATTAATAAGCAAATAACATGTTAAATTATTTTTTCGAGGCCCCCCCAAAAAAACCTTTCGCGGCGCCCTGGTTAAGAATCGCTGGTCTAAGGCACTACTCTTGCTGACGATAACAGGGAGATTACGGTTTGAATCTCGGTTGGGTGTACTGAGGATGGTTTTCCATTATCCTTCCACGCAAATGTGGTACACATCCTCTAAATATAACCTAAATTCCTAAAACCATTATTGTAATTAGTTCATAAGCATATAGACCAAACCGGTAGTAATATGCAGTGCTAAACAAACATAATCTATTAATATTATTATATTATTTATAAAATAGAATGTTTGATTAATGTTAAAGCTTGGTGATTTATAATCTACACTCAAGATGGTAGTCACCCGCCTCAATGGCGTAGTTGGCTAATGCGTTAGTCGTGTTGAGCTTGACTGCTGAGGACGGGGAGATCGAGGTTCGAATCTTGGTCGGGTGAACTGGGGGTGGTTTTTCCTAAATGGTTTTCCACTCTCCCTCCACGCAAATGCAGGTTCACTTCCTCTAATTCAACCTTCCTAATTCCTAATCCATTATCATAATTAGTACTTAAAGCGTATAACTCGAACAGGTAGTAAGACACTGTGCTAAATAATAAATAAATAAATAAATAAATAAATAATAAATAAAAAAGATGGTAGTCAACCCAACTTTTGTTAGGATCTCGGTGGGATTGAAATTAATGTTTATGTAGTGTTAGTGATCATATCATTGAGGACCCACAGGCTAGTTTTAGCACTTGTGTATTAAACGCCTCTTCTTTAGCAGATGAGATCAAAACACAGACTGGACTATGGCAGCATCACTTGATTCAAAAAAAGGTTTAGGCATGGATTATGCCGTTGCCTATTCTATTTTGTTTCTTTATTCTTGCTAGATGGATAGAATGTTGAAGTTATATTATATTTAATCATTATTAAGGTCATTAAGGTTGAGACCACCGAGGTTGCCTGGATTTGGTAATATATTGATGAACAAGTTCCCACCTATGAAGCTGGGAAGAATCGCAACTAATGTGGAGGTCTCATACATCTTTAATACTATAGCATGAGTTAAAATCTGAATTATGCATTTGGGCATGAAGTGCTATTGGTTTGTCGTGGTTGTTATCAATTTGAAGTCTGTGTGTTCGTGTGGTGAGGCCACGTTATTCAGCAATGCAGTAGTTGCATTGTAGCTAGTGTATAAGATTTTCTGTGGAGCAGTCATAGTGGCCCTTCATGGGGTATTTAATTTGTGTGAGTCTGCTGATGAATGAGTTGGATGGTTGGTGAATTTTGTGTGTACTACATCTCTATTTGTTGCAAGAGTAGGAATTTTTGGTCTGATGTTGTTTGGCTGGGTTGGGCAATTTAGGGTGAACCAGGATGTTGCGGAGATAAGAGAGGCGTTTGAATGTGATTCTTGGCGTAATGTTGAGAAGATTTTGTGGAGAGGTGATGAGGTTAGGATTATGTAGCCTGTTTTTAGGATAAATTTGAGTTTGTCTATAACCTTCATAATACTGGGCGGTGCATAGTATGTCACTGAAAAGTTATTTCTTGGTATGCTCTTGATTGGATCGGGCTCTGTTTATTTGATTGTCGACTATGTGTTTAGGGTCTCCTCGGGCTGTGAAAGCCTTGAAGAGTTGTTAACATTGGTTGTTAAGGTCTTATTCCTCAGAACATATATGTTTGGCTCTGGTAGCTAAGATATAAGGTAGAGAGTATTTTACATGTAGAGGATGATTGCTTTGGAAATGGAGGTACTGTTGATGGTTAGTGGTTTTGGTGTTTACTGTGGTATTTATATTTCCCTCTTGAAGGTTCAGTTCTAGATCCAAGAATATGACATGGTGTTATGAAAGGTTCCAGATGAATCTGAGCGTGCTATGGTTATTCAACCTGTTCAGAAACTGCAATAAATTAGTTTTGGAATCTGTCCAAATCATGAAGATGTCATCAATAAATCTTATCTAGTAGAGTGGTTGTATGGGTTTGGATTGCAAAAAGTTGGTATTTAGTTTGCCCGTGAAGGGGTTAGCGTAGATCGGGGCCATATGTGTACTCATTGCCATATCTCGGATTTGAAGGTAATGTCTGTCCATGAAGAGGATTTATTTTTTCAAGTATGATGCTAGTGGATTATACTAGAAAGGCGGTGGATGGCTTAGAATTGGGTGGTCGTTTGTCCAGAAAATGTTCTATAGCATACTTTCTGTAGTATATTGAATTAGAGACCTTTTATATTGAGCGTTTTGTATTTTGGCATACATTTTGAAAATACTGTTTTTTTTAATCTAATATACAACATTATTATTATTATTATTATTATTATTATTATTATTTCAAGTATTTTGTACCTAAAATACTTTGGTATTTTGTGCTTTTTAAAAATATTTTAAATCATATTTATCAAGAGTGAAAAAAAAGAAAGAATGGCACTAACTGATAGAATTCAATGGCTATTAGAAGCAGAATAAAATGGCAGGGCCTACAAACTCGCCAAAAAGTAGAAGCTTTAAAAAAAGTTTAGCCTTACCTATAAAGTCAAAATAATATTTTCCATAAAAAGGTATTGTGTACCTGAAATAAATATCATTAAAGAGTATTTTTGGAGTCTCTAAATACATACATTTCTAGAAATATCTACATCAGAATATTAAGCATTTTTGACCAATTAGAGTGATTCAACTTCATCGGTCATTATATCCTTAACTACAATGTATTTTGATTAATATTCTATGAATGTAGCTGTACACTGTAACACAAACAACTATCCTTGCTATAGAGACTAGAGGAGCTATCTTACCGGTACCAAGCCCAGTTGGTGAAGTAGCAGACAACTTTAAAGTCTCCAGTGGTGCCACTTGTACCTGAAGTGGAGGGTCGTATCGTAGTGGTAACACTAGGAATAGCGCTCGTGTCTATAGACGATGCAGGTGTAGTGTGCTGCCAGTCAGAGGAAGGCGGCTGTGGACTGACTGTCGATGGCTGCATCACTACACAATAAGGACATCAACTTGTAACTATTACGATACTGGTACTGAAAGAGGTGTAGGATTGTAGTACTATTTTCAATCTCACTAAGGTATCTCAGTAAAACCCTTCAGAGTTACTCTTAGACTGTCTTTGACTCAAAAGAAGTTTTAAGTATAGTCTTAACACATACAATCATAATACTGACAAAAATGTTTCAATGCTATTTGGGAAACAATGACATGGAAAATAGAAGATTATGTTCTTATTCTACACTCAATGACCAAAATAAAATGGTTCCGCCCGTGACAGAAACAAATAAGCCTGTTTCATGAGTCTAAGGCAATAATTATTTTTCCAATCGTTTTATGAAACTATAGTCAAGACATCATATTAATTGAATCATTCTTTAGACAGACCGGTTTCCAGAAACTACTAGCTCTTTAGTAAGTAATTTGGTACCTCCATACTGGGGTGACAGCGCACATGAGAACGTATGTTATTCCTACTCAATGACCATAGAACCAAACCATTTGACTTCAGTAAAATAGTAATAATTATTCATATATAGCCAAAAACAACAATATTATTTCCATAACATCTCCTTTTTGTGAGGAAGGGTGGAAAATCATATAGGAAAAACCACTCTCAGTACACCTAACTGGGATTCAAACTCTGATCTACCAAAATGGGTGATGATCTTTTTTGATTCTGAGAAGAATCACTAACTATTTTTTGAAGAGCACAATGACTCGACAGTTTCTAAATTATATGTATATTATTCATACAGTGCCAGTATCGCATTGGGTTCTGTGAACGTCTGTCAAGATGACTGCACTAGCATATTGAGGCAAGCTCAATCTACAAAGCTGTGGCTAAGGATCATTTGAGGCTAGTGATAAGTAGTGATAAGGTGTTGAGTTAAGAATGGTGACTTTTAAGAATGTCTTGCCTCAAACATGAAATGTTATCATGGCACTAAGAGCATGCTAGCAAAGTTGGATTGGTGACACGCCCATTTAATCTATGTGGTCACACACAACAGAAAGGGTATATTAACGTTGTATTTTCTGAATGTATCTATTGACAATCAAAGTTGTAGAGTAGTATGAACATTAAGGGTGGTATGCAAGAATGATGCTGAGCAAGATCCAAGTACAAGTCGGATGCAAGTAAAGTCGAAGTTAAGTCCAGGTCAAGTCTATCAAGTGCCATGCTAGAATGTATTGCTAACAGTCACATGATAAAATCTTACACAGAGGTAGCACACCCCAGCGGAATATAAATTATCTACATCCTCTGCCTTCTGTATTAATGATTTTGCTCATAAAGTTAACAAAACTGTTCATAAACAAATAAAGATTTGTTAAAAAGGTGAAAAACAGAAAAGTGTAAAACAGAGTTTTCATAGAGAAAAAGCGAGTATATTTACTAGAAAAGACCAAGAATCATATGATTATAGAACATAAAGTGTGTAGGAAGAAATAACCAGGAATTTTAACTACCTGTAGTTTCTAAAAGGTGAGTGTGGTTTGATCAGTATATAATGTTATACAACTTTCAATTTAATCTGCTATATTATGTTGATAGATAATAATTGAGTAGTTGGCTTATTAAAATCTAGATAATCTATGCCCACTATATTCTTTCGCATAAACAAAGAAGTAACCAATTATTCTCAATAGTTTATGCACACCGGGCCAGCTTGAGGAATAGCATGGTAGTACGAGTGAAGTACAGCCAAAGTCTTCTCGGGACCAGACTTTGATGTGACTTAGAAGACTAACGTTATAGCACCATTGAGTCCCTCATTTGTCCTAGCTAGCAAATTCATGTGCCATTGACTTTACTTCTACTCCGGGCTTGCTAAGTCTTGTTCTTGCATATGCTCTAAGTCTCAAGCCAATTAATTAAGGGCTTGGGGTAGACAAATCAGCGGGCATGGAGATGGAAAAAGTGCCATGAGAGATACCACCTCATTGTTAGAGGAAGCAAATCCCAAATGGCAGCATGAAAAAGGGTTAAACCTTAAAGGTGCAATCCATTTGCACCACCCCATTTTGGTTCACCCCTTTTTCACGCCCCAATTGTGGGTTTTCTTCCTCCTGCGACTGATCCTTAGCGGTTTAGCCACAATTTTACTATCGCAGGTTGGCCTCAATACTCAAACGCTGTCGTCTCGGTGGACTTTCACATAACCACGAGGGGTTCTCGTACAAAATAATAAAGAACTGCTGAATGAGTTGGACTGCAATGAAACTATGGAAGAATTCATCAATTGTGTGATTATTGTATCACTATTTTGGTAGTTTTAGGGGGGGGGAAATAATAAATTAAGAGCGTGTTACTGTGTCACTCACAAAATAATACTGTGTGTTTTTCATTCATTTGATAAAAAAGTAAATGTAATTAAGTAGGAAATGTAACTATTTCATTACTAAGTGCCCCACAAAATTGTTTTGACCCTAGCCCCCTTCAAAAATTATGAACATTTTTATACCCTCGCCTATGTGGTATTTCCATTTTTTAACATTGGCCTATTGGATTGTTTAAATGAAGGTCAAAGGATAGTTTCAAATTCTTAGCATAACAAATCTGATAATTAAATCAATTATTAATCATTTTGCACTCCTGAATTGGTAATTCAGGCCTAAAATGTATTGGAAGATGTGGGCAAACACAAGCTTTATAAATTATAAGTATAAGGGTACAATTACTATAGTCCCAAAAGTCAGACAATTCCAGTAAACAACAATCATTCAAATATATATATAATTATATATTTTTTTTAATCTAGAGGAAAATGTAGATCAACTATTGCACTAAGTCATATACCTAGCACTATTCATCATAGCTATTTTAAACATAAACACCCAACTTATCCAGAATCAAGTCATCTCAATGTGAGAAAAGATTGAATAAAAAAGCATACTTAAGCTACATTCACAAACCACTGACCAAAAAGCCAACTATTAAAGAAACATGACATTTATACATTATTATTACCATACCAAAAAACAAAATAGTATCATTCCTAAGATAGGGGGAAAATCGACCACCACATGAAAATTCAGGAGAAGTGTAGAAAAAATTAGTATATTGGCTGACCTGGTTCTCCTGTCCCAGGTGTAGCCAACACAGAACGTATTGTGTTGAGCAGTGGGTGGGGCCCATCCCCACATCTATTTCTGAAGTCATCAAGATCTAGTGCCCATACCATGCCACCTCCTAAGTCCATGTCACGAATATATTCTGACTGCACATACATAAACATACACTTTACTTATTAACATAATGTTTAATAGTTTTGGCATAGATTCTTTTATTAAATCCTAGCTATTTTTTAACTGGTCACTAAATTAAAAAATAAGAGTTTAAAACATTAGTAATATTACTTTCTACAAATAAACGTAAAAGGAATATAAAAGATTCATATTACCATGTCATAAAGAACAATGTGTGTAACAAAATAGCAAATGTCAAGTAAGAAAAATTGTTAATTAAATACTAAAAAATAAATAAGTAACAAACATTAAGGTAATATTTGGTGGAAAAAATACTATAGAATAAAACAAATACACACAATTGTTAAGTGAAGTCAATGTTTAAAGATATACCATTCCACAAATAGCAACAAAATAAACCCAACAAATAATGATTTGAAGAAATATTACAATTTGTGTCAAAATAACCAATTATTAGCATTGGTGTGTTATTTAATGGAGCTCAGTTGTGTTGACAGTGAACTAGATAGAGGGGGTCCCAAAAAGCTGTTGATAAAGCAATTCTCAACCCTGCACACACATGGATAGCAAAATGTAAAAGTGTGGGAAGCTGAGGTCACCCATAAAATTTACTTATGTATGACAATTAAAAAAATGAATATTATTAAAATAGATGTTAATTTAGAATAATTTAAGAGGGGAAAAAAAGCAGTGATACTACAATTACTTCCCCATTCAAGAGGAAATTAACTGTAATATCACTGTTTTCATAATATTTTGGATGACAGTGACAATACTAGTGAGAGTAAATCAGATAGTGATGTCAGGTGAAGTGTTTAGTTTAGAGTCTGAGAGAAGTTCTACAGATGATGAAATTTAAGAAAATGTCAGGGTTCAAGGAGTTAGGGGTGTTTGGAACATGATCAACATACCACATCCTCTAACTCATCCTTTGATTGGTGAATTAATAAGCTCAAAGCAACATTCGACAATAATCAACACCTTTAAAATTATCAGAATATAAGCTTGACTAATATTTATTCTTGCAGTAATTTGATAAAAACTACAGAAGTTTAGGGTACCTGTATAATTAACAGAAGATAAAGTTAATAATGTTGTTAATGAACATTAAATACAGACATGACATGGATATACGTTTCTTAATCGTAGCTTTTTAATATTATATATATATATATATATATATATATTCCCCCCCCCAAAAAATCCAGGTAATTAATTTTCCCACCCGAGTTTCAGGAACATCTAATTTACACACTGCTACAGTTAATGGATACAAGCATACATGACTGTGAGTAGAGGATGTAAGGATATGAGTGTAAACTGCAAGAATACAAACAAACCTGGTGGAATCAACAACAGCTATATTATGATGGAAGGATGTGAGTGAAGCTTATGGCATCAGCTGGAACCCTTCTAGGATGAATTAAGGATCCAAGACTAACTGGTTTTATCTGCTATAATAGTTATAGGAGGGATTAAGGATATAACTATCATAGGTCTGGAGAAGTAGGGAAGGTTAGTTTTACACATAATGGATAAGAACAAATTCTTCCTTAATTAGTTAGAATCCTTTAGCCTTACCAGGTCTCAGATAGCACAGAATGAACTAACCCTTACAGCTCAAACGCTAATGTTTATAAATCAATCACCCTTCTTCCTCCTTCTCTGTGAAGAAGAAAGACAGATTTATGTACACAGGATGTGCACACTCAGGTTGATGCTTGGATCATGCTGGGAGACAGCTAAACTAGAGTGTGAAAAGTTTATTTGAGACCCAATGGTAGCAAATTGTCTGATCTCAAATGCAGCAGTTGATTGATAAGTCTCCGCAAACCAACAAGAGGAAGTTTAACAATAAATATGTGCATAACGCTTTTGATATAAAATTATTTTACTATCATGTATAAAAGTGAATGACAACATGAAGAGAATTTAAGAATAATTCTCAGCATCACTCTTCTTAACTGAATTGAATAATAAACTATATGATTATTTAATTTTTATTTAATATATTTAAATCTTTAACCCACATACTTCATTTCCAACATTTTCTTCGGCATCCTCTCTTTTTCCATTCTCATTACATGCCCACACTATCTCTGTCTTGCTTCCTCTACTATCTCATGAACTCTCTGTAGTCCCTCTCATTCCCGGATAACTTCATTCCTAATATTGTTTCTCCTCGTGACAGTTAGAATGCTCCTCACAAACTTCATTCCCCATGGCCTCCACTTTCATAGTCTCTCTTATAGTCATTGTACATGTTTCTGCTGCGTATGTGACTATAGGTACAAAGTACGCCCTGTACAATACCTACTTCCTTACACTTCAAGGGGACTTCTTTTCTCCATAGTAGGTCTCTTTCGCACCTATAGAAGAGCTCTCCCTGCTGTCCTCTTCTCATTAAATCCTCTCTACTTCTACCTTTCACCTCAATCACGTTTCCAAGATATTTTACGTTCTGTAATTTTCTCATCTCTACTCCATTTAGCCTTACAGCTCTATTAGGCTTTACCCTCTTTCTTGTTATTACCATCACTTCACACTTTGCCATGCAAAATTTCATTCCACACTCTTTCACTTCTCATTACATTATTGTGGATGTTCCTGTACTTCCTCTTCCTTCTCCCCCCGTACCATCAAGTCATCAGCAAACATCATGGATTTCATTTTTCCCTCCCCGAGTTTTCCTGCCACTTTGTTCATGACCATTTTCATTAACATTACAAAAAGTAATGGTGAAAGGGCACTCTCCTGCTTCACTCCATTTTTTATTTGGAACTATTCCTTCCTTCCCCTCTCCATCATTACACAACTTCTGTTCTCCTCATACATGCGTTTCACTCTCATTAACACTCCTCTTTCCACTTCTGCCTCCTCCATGGCTTTCCAAGTAAGTGTGAAATGAATAGTTTATAAGAATATTATGAGCCTAGCGCCTTGAAATTTTTGCCTACAGATAAATATATACTTAAAGTGTTTATCAATTGAAAGGAGTATTATTATTTTTGAAGTTGTAGCCAAAAGGAACAAAAGATTTATGAGTAAAGTGGAACTTATAATCAATCATGAAATAGATCAAATTTAAAAGCAAAGATGTGTTTCTAATATTATAAAGTATAGGAATAGTAAGAATAAAATAAAATATAGGTTTATAAAGAATAAATAATGTTTCAATGAGGTGAAGAGTTTGAGAATTCATTGATAAGTTTACCGTCAATTGTATACAACTGAAGTTTCCAAGAAAAATTAGTGTATTATGTATATGATTGCTACCAGATTTGATCACATTCAAGACACTCTTATAAATAGCTCATTTCAAGGCCATTAGGTTGCAGAAACTGATACTTCACTCTCTTTGTCAGTGTCTCAGTGCTGCACAATTTGGTTGTTTATAGTGTTCAACAAGACGTGTATTATCTTTACACTACATAATGGAAAGTGAATGGGCACATAAGAGAAATGATATTTAGTTTAGGGCATAAAAAAGATCAGACTATAATGTTAATTAAATAGGCGATAAAGGATAGAGCCTCATATATATATATATATAAAATTTATATATATTAAATAGGCGATAAAGGATATATATAAGGCTCTATCCTTTATATATATATATATATATATATATATTATTTATATATATATTAAATATTATATATATATTAAATAGGCTAAATAGGCTCTATCCTTTATATATATATATATATATAAATAGGCGATAAAGGATAGAGCCATATATATATATATATAAGGCTCTATCCTTTATCGCCTATTTAGCCTATTTATATATATATATATTATTTATATATATTAAATAGGCTAAATAGGCGATAAAGGATAGAGCCTTATATATATCCTTTATCGCCTATTTAGCCTATTTAATATATATAAATTATATATATATATATATATATATATATATTATATATATATAAGGCTCTATTTTTTATCGCCTATTTAATTAACATTATAGTCTGATCTTTTTTTATGCCCTAAACTAAATATCATTTCTCTTATGTGCCCATTCACTTTCCATTGTGTAGTGTAAAGTTAATTCACGTCTTGTTGAACACTATAAACAACCAAATTGTGCAGCACTGAGACACTGACAAAGAGAGTGAAGTATCAGTTTCTGCGACCTAATGGCCTTGAAATGAGCTATTTATAAGAGTGTCTTGAATGTGATCAAATCTGGTAGCAATCAGATACATAACACACTAGTTTTTCTTGGAAACTTCAGTTGTATACAATTGACGGTAAACTTATCAATGAATTCTCAAACTCTTCACCTCATTGAAACATTATTTTTCTTTATAAACCTATATTTTATTTTATTCTTACTATTCCTATGCTTTATAATGTTAGAAACACATCTTTGCTTTTAAATTTGATCTATTTCATGATTGATACTCCTTTCAATTGATATACACTTTAAGTATATATTTATCTGTAGGCTAAAATTTCAAGGTGTTAGGCTCATAATATTCTTATAAACTATTCATTTCACACTTACTTGGAAAGCCATGGAGGAGGCAGAAGTGGAAAGAGGAGAGTGAAACGCATGTATGAGGATAACATAAGTTGTGTTAAGTTATGTGAAATGTAAATTAATACATTATATTCTGTTTAGTATCAATACATTTATGTATATATATATATATAAAAGTAATTATTCTAAAGCTACCATCCAAAATTAATAAACGCAAGTTGCAGCTTAAGAGTCCCATGACATAAATGTATTGATACTATACAGAATATAATGTATTAATTTACATTTCACATAACTAAGTCTTATTAAAGATAAGTGCTTTTAGTATTTATTGAAATTTGTGTAAAGCTATATAGGTTGTAATTAATATATAAACTGCTTTTATCCAACCTTTAAGCGAATCATGTGAGCATCATCAAAGCTGACCCACTGGTTTCCCTTGAAGGCGTAAGGTCCCATTCGATCCAATGGGTCCTTTACGACGGTCCAACCTCTATTCTTCACCCTGTCACAGATCTGAAACAAAAAAAAAAGGTAAATGAGCTCAGAGGATATAAACCTTAATATATTATCACAGATATAATGTAGCAAACAATTTAGGAATCTGCAAATAGATATATTCTGAATTTTAAATTGAGCCTACAAAAAAAAATTGAACTCAAACTTGGCCAATTGTATACGTTTGACTCAAAATATTCCTCTGTAAGGATATTTTGATGGTAAAATGTGTGTGATTGTTAAGTTTAGCTAACAGACGGTGTTAATAAATTTCTAAGACTTATTTAACATACATTTATTCACAACTAACTGTCCGACATAATGCTCTCTTGCCAACACAATACAAAATAAAAACAATATGTACAGTCGGCAAATGGAAAACACAAATATATATTATATTTGTATCAAACCAAAGAGTACCACTAATGCACACAAATTCCATTAAGAGAAATTTCTCTAATGTTTTCCCAGACAATTAAGTGTATTACTTACTAGCATTCCCTCATTAAACAATTTATTTAGTCCTAGCCTAATCTCATTCTCTGACAGAGAATTTAGAGTCTAGGTTTATGAAGTGACTTATTCATTATATCCACCATCTGATGTTCAGGGGCTACTCGATTAGTATCTATCGTGCCCTCTGTGACAAGCTCTCTCGCGAAGAAATGTAATGTTTGGTGCAGATTTGCTGAGTCCAAAGGTGATACTCTGGATTCTGAGCCAATTTAATAGCTGTATGATTGATGGCTTGAAGTTCCAGGTTTCTCTTCAATTCAGGGAAGTATTCCAGAAGACTACATAACCATACCATTTCACAAGCTGTTTCCTTGGCTGCAACAACTTCTGCTTCTGCCCTGAGATAGCAAAAGAGGTTTGCCTTTGGCTGGGACTTGAAATTACTCGACCTCCATAAATGTACTGCACCTCTGATTAATTGTTCTATAGTCAAATCAACCTCCATTATCAGCATCACTCTAGCACTCAAGAATTCCTTCCTTGAAGCTTGGCCCGTAAATCTTTCCATAGCTCTACATGCCCTGAGGAAGTGGAAAACTTGCTTAACTCAAAACCAGTTTTATATAGTTGTGTTTTCCAATTTCTTATATAACACTCCAACAGCATACGCAATGTTTGGATATTTCCATTAGGAGCGTTCTTGATTTTATACACCCACTGTCAGGGTATTGCCGTCTGGTTATTTGGTAATTTACCCCTTACTCAATTTTCATTTTTTTTTTTTTGTGATTTGATATCACTGTCCATTGTATGTTGCCAGTCTGTACTTCGGCTATTCTGAATTGCTTCAGTGTACAAACTATGCCCATCCATGTCAATTTATTCACCAACTGCAGTCATCATAAAGTCAATGAATCTTTGCGGAGGTCGAAGCCTGGAGCAAGCTCAAAAATGTATTTATGGACTAGGAGTAGTCACAATGTCTTCTTTAGCTTCAATGTGATTTGAGACATCTAAATCCTTTTATTTATCAATCATATTATTCAGAGTCACCACATTCTGGAGGTGTTACAAAATAGTATTAATCTTTATTTCTTCATGCTAGGTTGATTGTAAAACAAACTATTCCTATATTATTAACTATAGTAGCAACTAGTAAATAATATAATAGTGTAATGAGTTTGATTACAATCCGTGGAAAATTAATTCAGATGTGTTCTAGTTTTAACCCCCTTAAGTGTCTTCTAGGCTTGACACCCCATAAAATGTGTTATAGGTTTTACACCTCTAAGATGTTCTCTATTTGACATCCTTTAAAGGTTTTATAGGTTTGAAACCCCTTAGAAGTCCTCTACGTTTACACCCCTTACAGTTTCTTTACGTTTTATTCACCTTGGATGTTCTCTAGGTGTGATACCATTTCAAGGTTATCAAGGTTTTACACCCCTTAAAGTATCTCTAGGTTTTACACTCCTTAATTCTTTTAGCACTGCATCTTACTACTCGTTTTGGTTATACGCTTATGTATTAATTACACTAATAGTTTAAGGGATTAGGAAGGTTATATTTAGAAGTGAAAAACAATTCTGGAAAAAATCACTCTCAGTACACCTACTAAGTACCTACTTGTTTTGTGGAATGTCCTAGATTAATACCAATATCCACCAAATTTGCAATCATTATCAAATTTGCCACAGATAAAAATCTTGTTATAATGTTAAACTCATTGTAAAATATATTTAAGTCCGAAAGTCAAATTAAACTATTTAGCCTAATCTCAAAAGTTGCATTTAGAAAAGTTAGCAGCTTCTGTCATTACCTCATAGTATGCAAGGAATCCAGCAGCCCTTGTAAACTCTCCCGCTTGTCCCGGTCCAGGAGCCCTGGAATTGAGCCCATTTGTGGATGCTTGAGCCAACTGGAAGGACTGCCCATATAGGGGCATACCCATCACTATCTTGCGACGGGGAACGCCCTCCGAGATCCAATAGTTGATAGAATAGTTCTGGTGGAAATAACATGTAGCATTATCATCCTATTATTGAGTAAGTTCTCATGTTTAAATTGATTATTGATGTAGAGTTCTTAGCTCGACATAACACCTCAATACATGTATGTATGTATTGAGGTGTTGTGTCGAGGTAAGTCACCCTAAATCTTCATCTGGACAGTTAAAAATATAACTGAAAAGGTTTATTGTTTATATGAAAATTTCAGTTTAAACACCAATGTCATAGCAATAAAGCTGTCATAAATTTCTCTTCTATGGATAAGATATGTTTATTTTTCACTTTTTCTATTGAGACTAACCATACTTGTTACCAAATAAATTTTTTCTAGTGACACTGCTAATTATATCAAAAAGAACTTTGTCTCAATGATTTGCCAATTTGAATAGGTCATTTTAGAAAACATTCTAAATTATAAATAAGTAAGCAGCAGTAATGATTATGGCTAGGACTTAGAAACAAACCTAAGATTAGCAATAGAAAAGTGAAAGGATATAATAACAGAAGAAACTAATAAAAAGTTAAAAATATTAACAAGTTGAAATTAAATATACTTTAATATTGAAAAAACACATTAATCTGTGCTATCGCTAATCTTAGGTTTGTTTCTAAGTTTTAACCATAATTTGAATAGATGTTTACATGTAAGGTTAACATATTATTAGATCCTGATTACTTGTAATATTATGCATACAAATATTTTTATCATAAACAATAGTGTACAAGTTTTTTCGACTCTGAAGTAATTATTTTGTATGCTGTATATGTTCAAATTAGTTGAGTCATTTAGTTTCAATTTAGTTTAAAAATGGAAGGAGGAAAAGTGAAATATTTCTTCTTGAGGGTGCCATCATAAACTTTGTCATGTTGCATGAACAAAATTCGGCGATTAGTATAATATTAGCTAAACCATCATCTAGAGCTAATACATAAGGATATGATCAAATTAAACATTGAAAGGATATAAAGGTAAGGCCTACACACTTACCAGAAAATTGTAAACATCAGAGTTCACAATAAAAATACCACAAAACACATAATTATAACATTTCCAGGGCATATCAGACCTCTTCTTCAACAGAAGGGAATAAAACACTAACTTGATTTTGGCAGCATGCTTAGTTATAAAACTCTTCTCAATGCATGGTTCTCAGCCTCTTATATACTACATTCACGGCCTTAGTTTACTTGGATGACAGCTCAAAAAGTTACTAGAAATAGTCCCTAATGCATCCCTACACCAACAGCTGTCACTTTGGATAACTGTAATGAAAATATATGGTACTATATGCATGTGATATTAATTTAGGCCAATATTATATATATTTATTTGTGGCCGGGCACAGAACTTATTTATAATTTTATTTCACTTAAATTTATTATTCACAGCACTTTCACAAAAGATCTAACGAATATAGCTTCAAAATGGTGACCGACGAATTTAAACCATGTGATTGATCATGACAGAAACAAGTTCTTTACAATGATACACCTACACAATGGATAAAAGTATTTTATTCAGTTAAATATTTCAAAATACGATAAAATAATTTTTTATATATATATAAAGGACGAATATTTTCTCTTTTCCAAGTAATTACGATGCCTGTATTAAAAGGTCTTAATGTATGGACTATATTACGCAAAATAAATAACATTCCAAAACAAAAAATAAGTAGGTACTTTTAATTATGTTTAAAATATTGTTTAGAATTGGGTGAAAAGAAATTATTAAAAGTAGGTAGTGAAATATTGTGAGAAAACTTAAGCTTACATTATTTTAAATATAAAATAAAACATGTAAATAAAAATTTTTTACATTTATAGCAAAGCAGTGATATTTTACAAGTGTTGGCAACCCAAAACTTAAACATATTATTTTTGAATTGTCATCCAGGTAAAAACCTATTATGAACAGACTCTACATAGGTACCCAGTTATTAAACTCTTCCATATGTTTGGTGATTATATCCCAAACAATGTCATAATCAAATCATTAGTCTGAAAATTATTAACAACACATGCAACACATAAAAATACACATACAGAGTCATTAAATTTTCAATATCATAATGAAATAGATCAAATAATATAAAATAAATATTTAAACTGACCGCATTGAAGAAGAAGAAGTCGTCATCTTCATGGAAATATAGTGGAGCCACATGTCCTGTCTTTTTGTCCCACTGTCCATGGAAGTCATATGTCATGACCGCTACCCAGTCAAGGTTCTCACCCAGTGTCTTTACATCGTATCCTGTTGAAATCAGTTTCTTTGTAACGTTGGCACAAACTTTCATGATAGATGGAAGTAACACTATAAATATAGATATATTTATGAAAGGAGAAACTTGGAGAATGAATGGTTATAATTGAAGGGTACAGGCAGAAAAAGGGGGAAAGTCACATTACACAAATTTTCCAGGACAAAGACTTATATCTCAACCTGAACGGGTAGTAAGATGTGATGTTAAGAATAATAATATATTTCAAATCACATAAATACCCCAGTAAATATTCTTTTTTTAATTAATTTAAATATGACAAATAGCTCTTTTAACCATAAACTCTAGTGCGCTATAAAGGTCTCATGATTATCTATCAGATAGCAGTATTAACTCAATTTGAGTTCAAATTTGGACTCTTGCCCCTTTTCCCCTGTACCCTTCAATTACAGAAATTAGCTTTATCAGATTATGCAGCACGAATGGGACTATCTAGAACCGTGTTCGGGGTATTGAATGGCAAACCCAATGATAAGAGACCACTGGAAAGACCCAAACAGAGATGGGAGAATAACATTGAGATAGACCTGAGAGAGATAGGGTATATTGAGATAGACTGGATAGAATTGGCTCAAGGTTGTGGATAGGTGGCATACTTTTGTGAGTGCGGTAATGAACTTTCGAGTTCCTAGTACCATAGTGTAAGTAAGTAAGCTCTATCTGAAACATTTTTGAATGGATTTGAAAATGACACCTGGACAAAAGAATCGAATCCGGGACCTTCTGATTAGCGCCTTAATGTTCCAGGTGTCCAAGTGTCATATTTCATCTCTCGTCTCTCATCAACTGATTATCGGAGAATCAAATTGTTGATGGGAGAAAATGGTCTGTTTAGCTTGACCAGAGACAATCAAATTGTAATTGTTGCTTGAGACAATGGTTGGAGAGCAACCTTCCCACTGATTATTATCTGTACAACCAGCCCATTGTTTGTATATACAACCACAATCAGTAATGTGTTTTATAGTAAAACATTAAATAGTATTTAATGGGGCTACACCTAGACTGGATCATGCTTAAGAGTAAGAGGGATAACAAGCACATTCTCCTGGGCAGTGCTATAGTTGAAAGTGATAAAACAATCTAGACATACAGTGGCGACAGAACCTCTTTGTTCTATGGAGAGGTGGAGGAACAGTTACCAAATGTCTAAAACAAGTGTTTTTATGAGGGGGTTGTAAACCTCTGATCCTAAAAGCTGAAATTATTTGAAAATTAGATGACTAAACTTGAAGAAGAATAAATTATTACTTTATATAAGAAAAAAAAGTACACAAAATATTGGTAATGTTCTTACTGATTGGATGGTACTGATATCTTCAGGAGATTTTTGTTACCTTCGTGGGTAATTTCACTAACAAGCATTGGCATCCCTGGTCAATACCCCTTTCGAATGTGTAAGTTGTCCAAACTGATTTTAATGTGTGTGCTTATCCGGTTTATCGGTGATTATGTGTTTATAACTCTATAAGAAAAAGCTCTTTTCACTTTATGAGGTAATTGTATTATATTTGGAAGAAGGTATAGGAAAGGTGGATGGAACCATATAAAAGGGGGACAAACACAATATGGCCTTTACAATGAAAAGAAGAACACAGTTCACACTTTACACTGCTGTCAATGGACAAAGAGGTAATGGTTGCCCCTTAAAGAAAATTGATCATCACCACCCAATCCCACGACCCAGGTTTCATTCTATCGGAACTCATTAAGGATGAGTGTAAAACGCGCAACACAACTTCCTAAAAGAAAAAAATCGAAAAAATATTCTTTACCATTTTCCCTTTTCTCCTCTTTT
>CABFVX010000987.1:115116-135664 GCA_902151425.1 Timema shepardi | reverse complement strand
TAGGAAGTTGCGTTGCACGTTTCACACTCCTCCCTGATGAGTTCCGATAGAATGAAACCTAGGTCGGGGGATTGGGTGGTGACGATCAATTTTCTTTAAGAGGCAACCATTACCTCTTTTTCCATTGGCAGCAGTGTAAAGTGTGAACTGTGTTCTTGATTATGTGTTTAGTGATTAGTAATTATCCGTGTGTGTTTGATGTTTGCCTGAAAAGTCTGCTATCTTTTTTTTTAAATTTGTGTATTCCTTACTTTACTTACTATGGAAAAGAGAAAATTCAGTTTCAATGAAAAGTTGCAAGTTGAGATTAAGTTATTAAAATCTTATTATGTCAGTGGCCATCTAGATTGCATATTGTGTAATGGAGACTTCTCAGTCATACACAAGGGAAGAGGTGATATAGAAGAACATATAAAAAGTACTAAACACAAGAGGGCAGTAAATAGTGTGTTACATTTTCTAATACCGCTGCTTATTTTAAATCAGCAGATGCACTATGATGACCTTGAATGTTCTGCTAAGGAAACTGTATTTGCTTATCATTCAGTAATGCATAAAATCAGTTTAAAGACATCAGACTTTACATCCAAGTTAGTTAAAAAGTTATTAGAACCAACACAACCAACCAAAAACTTAGGTGGTAATTATAAATGTGATATTACCATTAATTTTCAAAAAAATGTGGGATGCTTTAAAACTGTTAATTAATTAGTTGTAACAATTGATAGTTCAGATCCTAATGACATAAAACATGTCCCTATGGTTGTTCAGTTACTTTACCTTCAATCACAGGATTAAACTAAAACTCTTACATTTTGCAGACATACCATGAAAATCTTCAGACATCTTGTGTGATTATCTTTTGAAAAATGTCGAGAAATATTTTAATGATAAAAAGGTGATGTGTATTTACTTTTATTTACTTATACCAACTTTTGTTTGTCATGTAGGGGTGTATCTTATAAGTTGTATGCTTTATTGACATTGAAATTATTTTTTATGAAGTGTTATGGATTATCTTTTATAAAATATGGTAACCCTAATAAAAGCGGTTGTTGTAATATAATGCTGTGTTGTGTTTTCATATATAGGCCCCTATATATTACATATGCATTTATTCATATATATATATTTTATTCACATATATATATATATATATCTGTGTTTGTGTGTTTTATTGTATTGTATTGTTATATATATGTGTATATTACAATTTTCAACAATTATCCAAATTTAGTGTGTAATGTATTGCTGTGCTGTTAGAAATCTGCACATTTTGTACGAGCTAACTAATTTAAAATTGAGTTGGATTATTATACTTTCCCTTAAACAATTATGGAAAATAACTTTCTAAACAGAAAAGATGAAAAGTCAAACAAGTCCTAAAATTGGGTGCAGCATGATTTGATTATGTCCAACCATTTCAGAGAGACTTAGGATTGAATCCTTTCATGGTCAAAGATTTAGTTTTCTGTCAGAGTCTGAGTGATTCAGAACTCCTTAACAGCAATGCAGTGCATGTGTTTATCTGTGTACTAGTTGTAAGTATGGTCTCACCAGCATCTATCACTGTCTTGCTGGGAGACACAGCAGACGACAAGAGGAGACCTCGAGGATTGAAGGCTTGTCTCAACTCACGGACCAATGCTGCAAATGATGCCTTGTCGGAGTCAGGGCCCTTGTCACAGTCAACCTAATACAAAAACAAGGATATGTAGGATGTTACTATCATTTAAAGTTAATTATTGCTAATATTTTCCATGCTTTATGGTTTATATTAGAAGAAAGCCATTTTATAGTGTTAAATTTGCCAATGTCATTTGTCACAATTTTAAATATTTAAAATCCATTATAGGCAGTTTTAATAAATCAATACGTGCTTGGTTAATTTTACTATCTGGAGCCAAGTGGTGTCTTTTTGTCTGTCCAAAGTTTTTCTCAAACTTCTCGATAAGGAAACTGAAACTTTACACACTTGTTAATTCAGTAAGTGTGTGCGAAGCTTCAAAACTCTGACTTGGCTTCGAAACAAAACATCAGCTTCAACTTCGGTTTGAAACAAATTTCGGCTTCACCAGTTAAAATATTAAATTTATTTTTAATTATAGCCATTCTGAGTGGTTTTATGCATTACAAATTAATATTCACATGGGGAAAAAAACTGAAGTAATTGAATTTTAAGCTGTGATAATATCTTTATTAACATCAAATATTACAAACAATGGTGCAATAGAATATTTTACAAGTAATTACACTCCATAAAGTTAGATAAATAGCCACGATATAAAAATTTTTCAACCATAAAACAACTAAAATAAAATATTCGAACTTTGATTCGGCTTTGAGAATAGTTCATATATTCGATTCGAGTTCGCTTCGAATTAAAAATGCGGAGTTCGCACACTCCTATAATTTAGTGTTTAAGTTGCCCCAAAATTCTTTAAACTTTTTTTTTTAGGGGAGTGGGTCCCAGGGTGTATTCAACACACTGCAATTACATGAATAGGGTTATAAATATAGTTTTGACATAAGAGTAAAATCTAAAACCTAAAAAAAAATCTCGATAACATGACAAATAAACACAACAAGGAACTAGTTTTGCGTAAAATCTGAAATTGCATCTATATAAGAGAGGAGTAGCCCCTATTTTAATGTAAAAGACAGCTTTCTTTTGTTTCAGAACTCCCACGATTTAGCCCGTCAAGAGAAACAAAGCAAAACATTAAAAGAGTTAACAAGATAAAATACATATATATGCATGTGCATCTTCCACTGTTTTATAACTGGCGATGGACGAGAAGCATCCCAATATAAGCGAGATGTTACAGAAACACCTTCCCTTCCGTGCTCGTATTTTGAAGTGATAAACCCTACCAACTTCCTCCCACTTTACCAAACACCTCGCTTGTAAAGGTGTTCTTTACTGTTGAGGTTTATTTATTATATGAATTTAGTATCTTAACTCTATAAGAACCAGTCTTCCCATTTCATACTTAACTCCAAATTTAATGAAACCCGCTGCTTTGATAGCCGGGTGTCTGGACAACCTATGTCTAGGTAATTTGGATTCTACTGTAGTGAGTTAAAGTTGGAGCTGGTAATAAATATGCAACCTTTTGTAATATTCTATTTAATTATTAACATACACACTACACAAATTTCACCAAAGAAAATGAACTAATTTACCAAAAACTTATTTATAGAGGTGATCAAAAAGTCCCTCCTCAAAGTAGTTTTTGGTAAAAATTAAGGGGCTTGTATATAATATTTAAAGTTGATTTTATTCATAAATACTCTTATGTTATGAGTTGTGATGAATAATTGAAATATTGGTGACAAAAAAGTTTATTTTTTATTAAAATAATCCAAAAATATTGATGTTCAAAAGTATTGATTGAATCCACATGCAGAACAAAATGGTTGAAACTTTGTGTAAAGTATTTGCTAATAATGGGAATATTGTATATCTAATACCAAACTACTGCAGACTTTTTGGTTAACCTTTATTTGGAAATATTTTTTTACTAGTACTTTTAAGAGCACTTTCTCATATTAAGGTTTAAGATTTCACTACATAAATATTTTCTTATAAATTTTCTAAAGGATTTTTTTATGTACAATTTTATTTATTAAATATTATAGGCATACACTATTTAGGTTTTCCTGCTCCATACCTATTATTTACACCCATGAATAAGTATAATTGATGTCCTCACTTACCTGCCAGCACTTGGGGTACTCCCAGTCCAGGTCGAGCCCATCAAATCCATATTTGTCCAGGAATTGCACCACTTGCAAGACAAATTTCCTTCGGGCCGTTGCACTGTTCACCAGGCGACTGTACTTGTCTCCAGCAGAGTCGTTCCAGCCACCAAGAGCCAGTGATACCTTCAAACCTTTCTTCTTGTACGCCACCACACGCTCATAGAACTCTGTACATACACAACATTGTGTTTAGCTGTCATCTCATGATATACACAAATATACATAGTTTTACTTTAGAATATTATCTATTCATAAACAAATAATCACATTTTCTCATATATTTTTTTAGCGATGTTTAGTGCCACATAATGAACCAATTGATTATATCAGCGCACGGGAATTTCAATGAGCGAGAGCAAAAGGACCCAACTATTTTTCCGGGAAAGGTATTTTCACATCCCTTCCAGGGTTCTTTTACATGCCACAATCTACATGGGACTGACAGCTTTACTTCCCCTCCGAAAGAAGTTGTGCAACAGAATTTTATTGCTAAAGAAAAATCTGTCAACCCTCGCTAGGTTTGAACCCACGGACATCGGGGCATGAGGCAAGCACTTTTCCCCAAGACCACCAAGGTCGACCATATAATTCCAGTAAATATAATTCTTATTTATTGATTTTATGAGCATAGAAACATCTGAACCCTTCATTTATATGCAGCATTAATGGATGTTTTTTCAACCACTCGACCATATGGGATCTCATATTTATTTCATATTTCTCTCTGTTTACAACCAAAGACCTTAAAAGGTGTGAAAGAGGACTCTTGGTGCCACCGTCAAATATGGAGACATAATAACCCAATTAATATCTTGATAAGAATAAATAGATTATTATATATATCAATAAAATAACCTAAGAAAATAATAATTTTAAATTAATTTAAGTTTTCAAAAACAGTTATTAAAAACACGTTTAATTTTTATTTTTTGAGACGTTGAAAGTTTGTATTACTTTTGTTAAATTGTGAGACTTACTGTTATCAAAATCGGCCCAGGAGTCATGAGCTTTCACAATGAGGTTCTCATAATCAAGAACAGCAAAACCATACACAATATGAGTACAGAGGTTGGCATCGATATCTTCGGGTAGATACTTGCCAACGCCAGTCCTATACCACGCCCAGTTAGTGAAGTAACATACCACCTTGAAGTAACCTGTAAGACAATGTTGCTAGATAAATAATTCTGCTATGGTATGCACCAAACTTATCAAAATAATCTTAAATTGATTTACAAATTACTTAAAGCCAAGACTGTCACTAGTTGAAATAGCAAGTGAGAAAGGAAAATATATACTTTGGATGCTTCTACGAACTATTTGGAGTATGTTTCAAATAATAATTTGGTTCAAAGTTGTAAATAAAGTAACTGTTATTAATTTGATAACAATATGAAATTCAAGTAACAATAATAGATTTAAAACACATAATATGTTATTCATAAAACAAGTATGTTGTATATTATAAGGAGTAAGGACACACATTCAGAACAATTATGACATGTTTACAATATAGGGGACAGATACAGATCAAGGGGAATGATGAATTTGAACAAGACATTATAAATAAAGTTATTATGTTATACATTCTCATGAATATATATTATGGTATCCACAACTTTTTTAAGAGCTGATTCAATGACAGGTGCAATTTAATGCAACAATGTGCACACATGCAGCATATAATACAATCCTAGATGTAAAGAGCATTGTTGATCTGAGATACTTTATATAGGTTGTGATGGGGGTTAAGAGATGAGCAAACTATATGCTAGTACACTATAAAGTCTGATAGGGGAATATAAAGTAATAAGTGATAGAGAAAAAGTAATGAAGAAACTAGAAGAGGGATGAAAGTTTGATTACATTTGATACAACTGTATTTTAATTCAGAGTATACTTTTTCACTTTTGATATGTTTGATTTTTGTTTAATAGGTGTCAATTGTTGGTGCTCCCAAACTTGATTCATCATAATATTTTTGTCTTCAGCGTTACCTGACTGCCTTTCTCAAATTCAGAACATTATTTAATAAGAGTGGTAAAAAAAAAAAAATTTGGCATCAATTCATAATAATTTAAAAAATTGAACTAGCAAAAGTATACAATAATTTAGATTTATGAAATATTTGGAAGAAAGGTGCATATATAAAATAAATTAACAAAATAAGGCTTTTACAATGAAAAGAAGTACAAAGTTCACAATTTACATTACTACCATTGTGTTCTATCATTAGTTACAATTTTACTTTTTCTATGTTTTGTGTTTTTGTTTGTTTATCTTTCAGAAAATTGTGCTGCACATTTCACACTCCCTCCTGATGACTCGCCATAAAATGAAGCCTAGGTTGAGGGATTGGGGGGGGGGGGTAATGATCTATTTTCTTCAAGGGGAAGCCATTACCTCTTTGTCCAATGGCAGCAATGTGAAGTGTGAAATGTGTTCTTCTTTTTTCTTTAAAAGCCATAGAGTGTTCGTCCCTTTTATATGTTTCTGTACCTTCTCCCAAATATAGTGCAATTACCTGATAAAGAGAAATGAGGTTTTTCTCATAGAGATATATTAGATATATTATATATTCACATCCAATGTCCTTTCCCTGTGTTTGTATTTTATGTTATTTCTTTTATATGTTCCTAGCTATGTAAGCTATCATTATTTACAAATTTCCATTTTCTCTCGTTTGTGTTTGTTGGTTTCCTCTTTTAGAAAGTTGTGTTATGCGTTCCACACTCCTCCCTGATGAGTTCAGATAAAATGAAACCTAGATTGGGGAATTGGGTGGTAACAATTGATTTTCTTTAAGAGGCAACCATTACCTCATTACCAGCAGAAATGTTATGACTATTACCTGATAAATCTTCTCCCGGTGTTGTTGGAACAGATGTGCTAGTAGTGGGTGGACGTATGCTTGATGTCGGTCGGGATGGGGGAGTTGTAGACGTGGAGGGACTAGGTGCAAGTGTTTGATTGTTTCCTCCTTCTGTATCAATTCCATCTGGAGCTGTCTCTGTGCAGTGAGCACTATCAGGCCAGTCACAGCTGAGTTGTTTCTATAACATTTCACAGTGTGCCAGCCTAGATTAATAAATAGAATTTTAAAGCAACCTCAATACAAATGTTTCTGTTAAAACTAAAGAATGTGTAAGTACTTCATCAAATAAGTGTACGATGAGCATAAACATAAATCCTGGTCAGTTACGTGGGTTTAATTACCTGAGAGGTCACGGTTCAATCTAAACTTGCTGAATTGGCTTTCCTACTTAAAACTTCACATATAATATATTTTAAGAGAATACAAAAATTCATCTCTACTAATGTTGATCCAAATGTTCATCTTTGCAATGAACATTTTCTGATGTGAACTTCAACTATAAGCACAGTATTTTATGAATGTTTTTAATTTTCCCATTATTAATTTATTGTTAAAAATTCCCTTTGCATGTAGTTATTAAGATAATCTTTTTCATAAGATCTACTTTCAAAATGTGTTAACAGAGATTTGAATGATGATTTTTTTTAAACTATAAAATAGTAACTCCTGACTTTAAAATAAATAATAAATTTAGTTTAACTTCTGACTTTAAATACGTAAATAACAAATCTCTATAAAACCTGCTTAGGTAGTTGAATTATCTAAGGAAGAGTTGGAAACTGGTATATTTTAGTATAAATCTATGGAAAAAAAAATGTATGTATTTTATAAAGTATAATTTTCTGTGTCTTCTGAATCTTGTTTACATAACGTTAACATAAAGATGAATAAACATTGTGATATTTGCTGGGATCTAGGAGAAAAATTGTAATAATAAAAAAAACATTTTACCTCGGCTAATTCAGACAGTGGCACGATGATTCTCAATACTCTAGATCACTGGGGAATACTTAAAATAAAATATTAACAATTTAAATTTAAAAAAAAAAAGGATTGTTGAAATAAAAAATTTCAAGTAATATTTTTCATAAAATGGTGCTGGTATTTCAAGCACATCAATTTTACACTGGATAAAACAGATATATTACATGTCATGATGAATGCAATATGACAAATGTTCTTTCAGTGATTTAACATTTGCTAACAAGTACTAGGACTTCAAACCAGATGGTGCATTACATGTTTCCGCATATAGTATGTGCTGTGTTGTAATTGAGCAAAATAGTTCAAGGTTCAATGTTGCATGTGTGCAAGCATTTAGGTGCTGCTGGATTGGCAATCTTTGTGAAACTATCTGATAATTTAGTATATCATGTGAGACGACCAACAATTTAACATTGTCATGTGCCATTATATCTTAGTGAAGTGAAAATTTAAAATTATTGAAAAACTGCTAATAATAGTTTTTACTCTGTGTACAGTTACTGACTTACTTTTTTTTCAGAACCATTTGTGACCTATTTGCTGACATCCCCTTGTGTATGTCCTATCACTATACTAGTGAAATAGTTAAGAGTAGTGAAAGTGCTGTCCAATATGTTTTCACAGATAACCAATTCATGGATATTTATATAAAGCCTCTATCTAAAGAATGTTTTTATACATTATGTGCAAGTTTGGGAATGACAAAACAAAACAAGCGCTCAAACAGTGAACGTGATGTTATATATGTTTGTCACTCCGTGCCAAATGTTTAGTATGGATGGATCTTGGTGTGTGAACATACACAGTAACTACGCATGTAAAGTGCATGACGAGCATTGTGTGCATGCATATAATTTGGTGTGCTTTGAGTCCAGTGACAGTACAATTTGTTTCCTCTTCTACCCAGAATATTTTTGTGTGATACTGGCTTTTGTATCAATAACAGTGATTTTTATTATCTCTTAATAAATGCCATTTTATATTGTGTTGCCTCATGCCAAGCTTGTCTTTCTTCCATCCAAGATTACAATAGTATTTTTATATTACCAGAGTGTGCATGACAGCATATAGCTGACAACTGAGCATTCTGTAAGAATTAGAAATTAGTCATCTATAAGAGGAAATATTTTTATGAAGATTAATATTTTAGAAATTGATGTTCCTCACATTATTCCAGTGCAGTCCAGGAGCACAGCTGAATTCCTTATACTGGCCAAACAAACACATGAGGTATTTGTTGCAGTCCCCAGGATAGGTTGAAAATACTCCAGCTTGACAAGAACCAGATGGTGAGGCAGACAAAGAGTCTGAAACAAACATATCAGACACATGAGGTATTTGTCGCAGTTCCCGGGATAGGTTGAAAATACTCCAGCTTGACAAGAACCAGATGGTGAGGCAGACAAAGAGTCTGAAACAAACATATCAGACACATGAGGTATTTGTTGTAGTTCCCGGGATAGGTTCAAAATACTCCAGCTTGACAAGAACCAGATGGTGAGGCAGACAAAGAATCTGAAACAAATACATCGTAGATTCATGCACTAAAGGTTACATTTCCTAGAAGAGAAGATCAACATTCCATAAATTAAGGCAATTTTAATAATGATAGCAAAATACCTTCAATCTCGTAAAAGAAAACTAATTTTTGCTTTTAAAATTTGATTTTGCGTTAAGAATATGGAGTAGAAGGTGAATTAAATATTTATATAATTTTAGCACTGTATCTGTTCTGGTTGTACGTGGATGAACTAATCACACTAATGAGTTAAAGCTTAGGAAGGTTTAATTTAAATTAAGCATACCCGCATTTAAAAAGAGAGAGTGGTAAGACATTTAGTAAAAAGCACTCTCAGTATTGCCATTGGGATTCTAACTCCAATATCCCTGTTATTGGCTGTATCGTCTATTTTGATAGTGAAACCTTAGACCATGTGGTCAGTGAATCAGGTTTAAATATTGCAAAAGAAATTAATATTGGAAAGAGAAACAGTCAGATATACTGCTCATGTTATGTAATTTGAGAAAACGTTCTTCTAGCAGTCCCATGAAGAGGTTGACAAAGGAGGGGGCCACACAAGTACCTAGAGCAGTGTCCTTGATCTGAAAATAATGTTTGTCAAGGAATCGGGAATTTTTTTATTTATAATTTTTTCAGAATAATTTTTACTCTAATGTGTAGCTAAGGTCCTAAGGTGTAGTGAGTGGGTGTGTAATTTTGTGGTTTGAGGTTTAGAAAGTGTTCCATTGTAGCTTGGCCATGAATATGAGAAATGCTGGGTGCAGTGACATCAATTGTAACTAAGAATGATTCAAGGTGTAGGGGGTAGACTACTGGAAGAACGTTTCCTATGATTCAAACTCATCAAACCACTAGTATGTTTTCGATACATTGAAGATATTTTTATTATTTGGACACATCCAAAAGGTTTACTCAACAACTTCCTGGAAGATCTTAACAATTTTAGTACTCTCAAATTTACTCTCAATATTTTACTATAGCATCTCCCTTAGTTGTATGTTGACATCTTCAGTACCAATATAAATGTAATAGAAGGTAGAGCCAGATGGAGAAATATATCTAATTGGCTGATCATGTGATGTCACTCGGCACACAAACCAGCGTATTACATACACAAAGCTTAATGGAAGACAAACTAAGATGTTAAAAACTAGGTCAAATTTTGGAACATTATCTAATAAATAAACTTTTTAAATCCACACCAATGTTCAATTAACGTCATTACTTTACTTATTTAAAAAATGTGTATCTGTTGCTGTTTTAGTACTAAAATATAACTGCTGTGTACTGGGTGATGCAAGCAATGACATAATCAAATTCTTCCAAGTGGTGCTACCTCTCTATTCTCTTAAAATTGATTCACACGGCAGTTAACATACAACCTACAAACCCCCAAAAATGCCTCCACTACTGTGGCAGCCACCCTTCCTACATGCCCTACAGCCTGGCCATTAGGGACGAACACATAATGATCAGACACTACTGACCTGACTCCTGATTATTGTGATGGGCTTTGTGTAGCCTTTAAGCAAAGAGCGTATCCTACAACTTTAATTTATACTAAAATATCTAAATCCCTCTTGAATGACTCAACACATTACATACAAGTTTCTGATGATGTCCTTTCATAAAAAAATACCACCCAGGACTGCAAAAAATAAACATTATTCTTAAGAATGGCTACAACTTTTTAATTTCTTCCACCCAAACACAAACACTTCTCAGCCCTATCCCAACAATCTCTTTCAAAAGGCCTCCTAACCCTTAACAACCTTCCATGACACCCAAAATTGTCCAGACATAACAAAACGTTTGTGTTAAGTCACGGATAAAAAGGTTTATACCCGTGTATAAAACAATGATACAACACCTGCAAGATCCCCCCCACCTCCCTAGAAATACCTTCAATAGAAAGAACACGAAGAAACAATGCCTCATACAAAACCATTTGGGCATTACATCTAACTTAATTTATGAACTTTAATGTAACTTTTGTGAGGCTGGATATGTAGGACTCACAACAGGACTTTTGAAAATAAACGAAAACAATCGCGTTTCAGTACCAACCACAAAAATCTAGATAAACCAATTCCTTCCCATGCTAGCATCCACAATAAGGACTTTGACTCCTGTTACACCACCAGAGTACTCAGAGTATTCCCTACAACCAGTTGCAACAACTCTCAACTCAAACAATGGGAACTTACACATCAATGAGTAACCAAATCCACACTACCCCATGGTTTAAACCTGAGATAATATAGCTACAACTAAATTTATATAATTATCATTATTTATTGTTAGCATTTAGAAATTTTCAAAATTATTTAAAATTTATAGCTTGCTATTAAAATATATAAGTTATTTATTTAATAGTTTTTCACTAACTATTTTATCTATTCAAGCCTTTCTCCTGTCATTTGATGAATATGACAATACTCAAAAAGATTTCAGTTATCCTACTTTTCAAATTTCTCAACCCTGTGGCCTCAAATATTTGTCTTTGTTTTGTATGTGTTATTTGTCTTTTAATATGATAAAGGAGTATGGTATCTTTGAAAATCTAAAATATAGTTTTAAAACAAAACAATTTAAAACTGTGTAATTGACAAATAATTGTAAAAATTGAATGTAGAATAGAAATGTATTTGTTCTTGTCTAAGCCTAACCACACTACCCCTTTAGCTTGGCTTCCTTCACTATCACATAATTTAAATTATTGTATAGTGCTTCTACACCATTTTCATAAGTTTCTGAGCCATTAGGCCACTATTCATTTTCTTAATATATTCAAATAGTGATATAATTAAATGTTTTAAATAAAATATTATGATACACTAAACTGTATCAATAATCAAAACTTTGATAAGGTTTGTACAAATCTGTGGTTGCTGTGGGTGGGCTATAAAATAATTTTATATAAATTATGGAAACAAACCAGGATATTATAGTGTTTAAACAATATATATATATATATATATATATATACAATATATATGTACATCTAAACTCATTAATTTACAAAAAATCAATATTATTCTACATAAATAGCTAAAAATTTACCAAAAAATTATTCTAATGATGAAAATATGACATAAAATTCAAAATAACAAAGAATTATTATAAATTACTTATAAGATAGGCCAATATACATTTCCACAACCAAGAAATCATGAATAGATTTTATGTAGTACATGTGAGCATTGTCTGGGAGTTAAAAAAAATGACATATCATCAAATCTAGGTCCTGTTAACGATTTACACATCAAATCAAATCATTTTTTTTAATAAAACAAATATCCAAATCAACTACAGAAACATTTAGAATTAAAACTAATATATAATACTATAACACAATAAAAAAAAGTGTGATACATGGTTAAAAATAACCTTGCATTAAATTCATTAAAATAATGGTGTTTGATACAAACTAAATAATGGTATCAACAAATTAAAACTAACAGAGTTGATAAGTCACATATTTTCTAGGTCTAGTTATAGGTAAAAATAATAGCTTAAATAGAATTTGGGAAACACACCAAACAATTGGTTTTGGTGTAAAAGTTATTAACATTCTGGTAAACAAGACAATCATAAAATCAAGTGGATTCATAACACTAATGTAACTTTAAATCTCCATTTTTATGGTTTTATTTACTGGAGATTTTCTATAAATATTTAGTTAGTCTTTAAATTAGAATTAGAATTAGCCTACATTAAAATAATGTTGCAAGAATACATGTAAATTTATATTAGGAACACAATATTAAGAGTGAAAGCCATAATTTTCCGTACCCACACAAACAGAAACAATAAAACAAATCAAAACCATCACACTTACAGCACAAGCTCAGAAGCTAATCTAACATCAGTGCAACATCATATATTATCATCAACATATGGAAAAGACTCATATTATTCAAACAAACATAATTATAGAACACATACCTAGATGAGATATAATTTTAATAAAATAATTAAATGTAATTACCTTACTTACTCTATGCCATTAGGAATTCAAAAGATCATTGCCGCATTTCCAAAAGTATGCCACTTATCCCTATGTTGAGATAGTTCTATCCAGTCCACCTCATTACACCCTATCTCTTTCAGGTCCATTATAATGTTATCCTCCCATCTACATTACCACATTTCCAAAAGTATGCCACCTATCCCTATATTGAGCTATATCTATCCAGTCCATCTCATTAAACCCTAGCTTTTTCAGGTCAATTCTAATGTTATCCTCCCATCTGCATCCAGGTCTTTCCAATTGTCTCTTTCCATTGGGTTTGCCAATCAGTACCCTAAACATGGTATTAGACTCTCCCATTCACGATGAATGTCCTGCTTAGCATAATCTACAACACTTGATTATCCTAACAATGTCTTGTGATGATTATAGGATATGTAACTCATCATTATGTAACCTCCTCCACTTCCCAGTGGCCTCATCCCTTTTTGGACCAAATATCTTCCTAGCCACTTTGTTTTCAAACACTGAATTAGTTTTCGTCATGTAAGGTAAAATACCATGTTTCAAACCCATATAGAACAACTGGTAAAATTATTGCTTTGTGTATTCCGATTTTTACATTCCTTGAAAGCAGGCGACTGACTGAGTAATAGCATTCATTTCTCGACTGTATTATTTTCCTAATATCTAATCTAATATCATTGTTTATATTAAAAATTGTTCCTAAATATTTAAACTTATTAGTCTTGCCAAATATTTTGTTGCTCAAAGTAATCTCTAAATTATTGTCCCCAATCTATGTTCTCTGTGTGATCATTTACTTAGTCTTTTCAGTGTTCATTTCTAAACCTATTTCTTTTCTAGCCTCTAGTAAAATGTTTGCATTTCTTGCAACAACCATATTACTCTTTTCCAATAAAGTTAAATGTTTTGCGTAACCTAATAGCTGCATTGTACCGTTTAATGTCAACCCTTTCCTACTCTATTGCATTACCCTAATAAGCCTAAGACTGGATTAAAAAGTAAGAAGGAAACTGCATTTCCTTGTTTAAACCCATTATGTATTTTGAAAGTATATGATAAGTGATATCCAACACATACCCTGCCACATGTATCTCTCAAACATACCTTAATTAGCTTGACAAGTTTTTTGGTTATTCCAACTTTAACTAAAATTTCAGTTTATTTGATTCTTTTAAATGAATCTTAGACCTTTTTAAAATCTATGTATAATTGATGAACCATAATGTTCTATGCCCACTTTTTTCTAATATTTGCCGAATAGTAAAAATCTGAACTGTTGTTGATCTAGTTCATCAAAATCTACACTGATGTTATTACCTACCCTTATTAAGGGGAATTGTGCATGCTGTATATTGATCATGGGCTGAATTGAGTTTCAAATCAATAAATGTGATTAAATGACCACCTGCAAAAACCCTTTCTCTTCTAAGACACAGAAATATATCTGGTTTGCCTCACAAGAGCTCTATTGGTAGTGAAGCTTTCCTAAGACCTATGTTACTCGTACGCTCAAAAACTAACATGCGACGAAAAAAGAAAAGTACTTAAGTCCTGTTAACATGATAGATAAGCAAAAAATTATTATCTTATTTGAGACAGAAAACACTGGTCTGAAAGTGGGGTGGGGAAAGAGAGAGACATTAATCATTTAGACATGGATAACACAGTTAACATTCATCCTTAACCTATTAATATAAAGATTAATAGCATAATTTATATTAATAAGCCATACTTTACTTGACCCACCAAATGAATTCATGAATGAAAATATAACAAACAATTTATTTGTAAAGTTTATTTATTACAAGTTTCTAGAACATATAAATATACAAGAGGGAAAATTGACTATGAAAATTATCTTTAGAATAATATACTTATTAACTATATTGGTGAGCTTGCAGAATGAATGTCAAGTTCGCATGATCTGGTTTCATGATTATAGGTTTGGGCTTGAGTCCCAGATGGGTGTTCTGTGGGTGATTTTACTAAATGGTTTCCCAACCTCCCTCTAAGAAAATTCGGGTAAATTTCAACTCAATTATACCGTATTCATTTCCATCACAGTAGTGCAATTAAATGTGGTTAGTCCAAATGAGTAGTAAGAGAAGGTTCTAAATCAGGGAGTCTCAACCTTTCTAAGCTCACGGCACTCTTGTGAAGGGGATTAAAATCTCATGGCACCCTTGTAAGAATTTTCATCAGTGTTTTATTCTTCACAATTTTTATTTTTCATTAAAAGTAGAATAAATATGAAAGAAAGAACCCTGGTTAGCAACACTATTAGATGCATCCACTCATCCAGTTTAAATTTGAAGGCTTGATCATGTAAGAACCCTGGTTAGCAACAATATTAGTCTGTTCAGGATAGATTTTTACCTGGATGACAGTTCAAAAATCATATGTATAGATTTTGGGTTGCCAAAAATGGTAAAAAATCATTGTTTTGTTTTAAATGTTAAATTTTTTAAATTATATGTTATATTTTACATATAAAATAACATAAACTTAAGTTTTCCCCCACTGTTTCATTACTTTTAATAATTTATTTTTACCCAATTCAAAACAATATTTTAAACATAAATGAAAGTACTTATTCTTCATTTTGGAATGTTATCTATGATGTGTAATATGGTGCATACATTAATATTGTTTAATAGAGGAATCATATTTACTTGGAAAAGAGAAAATAATTGTTAATTTTTATATGTAATTAATTATTTTATGATTATTTTATCATATTTCAAAATATTTAAGTGAATACAATATTTATATCCACTTCATGGGTGTATCATTGTAAATAACTTCTTTATGTAATGTTCAATCACATGGTTTAAATTCGTCGGTTGTCATTTGAAGCAACATTCGCTAGAACTTAAGTTAAAGTGAGGTTAATAATAATTTTTAAGTGGAATTAAATGATAAATAAGCTTTGTGACCAACCTCAAATAAATATATAAATAATATTGCCTTAAATTACTGTGGTTAACTATCACATTCATAAATTACCATATGTTTTCATTACAGTTATCAAAAGTGTAAGATGTCATCTGTTGGCATAGGGATACATTAGTGACTACTTTTAATAACTATTTGAGCTGTCATCCAAGTAAACTAAGCTTGGGAATGAATTATAGATACATCCAGTATAACTGACAAGGCTTGTTCATGTAAGGACTCTTGTTAGCATCATTATTAGATACATTCAGTATAACTCACAAGGGTTGTTCCTGTAAGAATTATGGTTAGCAACACTATTAGATACCTTCATTATAACTCACAAAGGTTGTTACTATATGAACTTTGGTTAGCAACACTATTAGATACATCCAGTATAACTCACAAGGGTTGTTCCTATATGAACTTTGGTTAGCAACACTATTAGATACATCCAGTATAACTCACAAGGGTTGTTCCTATTTGGACTTTGGTTAGCAACACTATTAGATACATCCAGTGTAACTCACAAGGGTTGTTCCTGTAATAAAACTGGTCTAGCAACACTATTAGATACATTCAGTACAACTCACAGAGCTTGTTCATGGCAGAACTCTGGTTAGTATCACTATTAGATACATCCAGTATAACTAACATGGCTTGTTCATGGAAGAAATCTGGTTAGTATCACTATTAGATACATTCAGTATAACTCACAAGGGTGGTTCCTGTATGAACTTTGGTTAGTAACATTATTAGATATATCCAGTATAGCTCACAAGGGTGGTTCCTATATGAACTTTGGTTAGTAACACTATTAGATACATCCAGTATAACTCACAAGGGTGGTTCCTGTAAGAAGTTTGGTTAGTAACACTATTAGATACATCCAGTATAACTCACAAGGGTGGTTCCTATATGAAATCTGGTTAGCAACACTATTAGATACCTTCAGTATAACTCACAAAGGTTGTTACTATATGAACTTTGGTTAGCAACACTATTAGATACATCCAGTATAACTCACAAGGGTTGTTCCTGTAAGAAGTTTGGTTAGTAACACTATTAGATACCTTCGGTATAACTCACAGAGCTTGTTCATGGAAGAAATCTGGTTAGCAACACTATTAGATACCTTCAGTATAACTCACAGAGCTTGTTCATGGAAGAAATCTGGTTAGCAACACTATTAGATACATCCAGTATAACTGACAAGGGTGGTTCCTATATGAACTTTGGTTAGTAACACTATTAGATACATCCAGTATAACTGACAAGGGTGGTTCCTATATGAACTTTGGTTAGTAACACTATTAGATACATCCAGTATAACTCACAAGGGTGGTTCCTATATGAAATCTGGTTAGCAACACTATTAGATACCTTCAGTATAACTCACAAAGGTTGTTACTATATGAACTTTGGTTAGCAACACTATTAGATACATCCAGTATAACTCACAAGGGTTGTTCCTGTACGAGTCCTCACACTTGACATTGAAGCTCCAGTCACACATGGTCTGATCCTGATTCCAGACCAATCCCTGAGCACAAGTTTGTCTCACCAGCTGATTGTTCACACAGATATAAAAGGCTCTGCAATTTTTCTGGTCTGGATAATATTGGCCACTAATGCACGTTATCTCAGGGTCAGAGGGTGTTACGACAGGCATTTCTGTGCTCAGGCTTGTCTGACAACAATATAGAATAAAAACCATCAATGTAAATTAACTGCAATACTTTTCCTCCACATTACAATAACACAACACTGGCTTTACTTACTAGTTTAGAATTACTATTTTTAATAAAAATCATATTTTCATAGACTTTATTTTTACAGTTTTGATAAATGCTGATATTTAAGGAAGGAGACAAGGAGAGGTGCACACATTATAAGGGAGTAATGCTGATGTGCCACTACAAAAATATGAGATGATTTTGCAAAAGAGAACACAAAAGAAAATGTAATTAAGGTGGAGACAGGAACAGCATGAATTTAGGGAATAGATATCTATAATAAACTGGAGCTTTGCCATATGACAGCTAAAGGAAAGTAGGCACAAATTTGGGAAGGACCTAGTAATAGTATTTATGGTAGGGGAGAAGGTATATAATAGTTTGGTTAGAAACAAATTCTGTAAAGCGATGGAGGAGGCTGGAGTGGACACAGTGGTTCCGATTAATGGCATGGGGGAAGAAGGAAAAGAAAGCACAGGAATGGAATGAAAAAGTGAAAGAGTGTGAAATTAAATCTATCATGTAGGAGTGTGATGTAAAGGTAATGACAAGGAAGAGGATAAGGCTTAGTAAACCTATAAAGTTGGATGGAGTATAGCTGAGAAAGGTACAGAGTGTAAAATATCATAAAGCGTGATTGAAGTGAAGCGTGGGAGTAGACAGGATATAACAAGTAGAGGAAATCAGGGGGAGTGATTATATAGGTATGTAAGAAACCTGCTATGGAGAATATAGTTGTGCGGGTGTACTTTTTACTCATAGTCAAATATGCAGTAGAAACGTGGGCATGGAATGTAAGAGAGGCAAAGAGGGGGAAGGCCATTGAAATGAAGTGATTGAGGAGCATGTTAACTATCACAAGGAAAAACAGGATTAGGAATGAAATTATCCTTTAAGTAGAGGGATACCTACTTGGAATAAATGTGATAGTAGAAGAAGCAAGGCTGATATCTTATGGTTATGTAATGAGGATGGAAAAGGATAGCATACCAAAGAGAATTATGGAGTTGAAGTATGTTGGAAAAAGACAAGGGATACCAAGAAACAGACAGAAGGATCAGATATCAGAAAGCATGCAAGTGAGAGGAGAAAAGTTTAAAAATTAAGGGGGGAAGAATTGTGAAAAATATAGGAAGATGGAGGAATTTTACTAAATTGACCCGGCCACAGGCTGGAAACAGTTGATGATGAGTTTTGAAAATAAATACTATTAATGTCAATAGATTGTTATAAAGTTATTGATTATTCTTAGCTTAGTTACCTCAATCATTCTCTAAGGTTTATGAAGAGCTTAAAATGATACAAAATCAATTACTTAGTTGATAGCAAGACTAGTTTTGAGCATAAACCCTTTCTTGCCTATGAACACACGAAATTTTAAGGTTTCACATAGTTTAGTTGAGAATCATACAGTAAATAATTGGTGAATAAAACGGTACACTTACAAGTCATGAATGTTTTAGAATAATTATTGTGGGGTTGTTTACAAGAGTCTCAAATTATTTCTAAAAAAATTGTTGAAGCTCTTGCGATATAAAAAGGTTTAAACACAAAACTAGTTTTATTTCTCACTCTTTAGGACTATACCCTTGTATATATATTATGCTAATATGTAAGTATGAGAAAGAAATTCAAAGGGAGAATGGGAAACCATTTAGAAAAAAAAATACCCTCAATACATCTAGCGAGGATTCAAACTTGGATCTCCTTGTCACCAGCAAACCAAACTAAACATGTTTGATAAATTATACTGTGCGCCCACTGATGCAGTTAAATTAGAACAATTATCAGACATAAATTAGGCTACTATGTATTCATGAGCTTTTGTAATGAAATAATTTAAGACCTTAATAAACTATTTTTAATATATTTTTAACCATTTCATAATGCATTCTTAAAATATACAAGTGAAAAATTATTTATTATTTAGATTGCCTCCCACCTTTGTGTTATCCATTAACCGGTACTTATTAAGTCTTCTTCCCTTCATTATTTCTACCATTCCTTCCATAGCATCCACCAGTAGACTTTCCCTTCTCCACCAGTGTCCAATCCAGTTCCTTTTCATGTTTTTAACAACCTCTAATATTCTTTCTTTGCCCCAACTCTCTCCAGCACCACCTCATTTCTTACTCTTTCCACTAAGCTTATCTTTTCCGACCTCCTCCACATCAACATCTCAAACGTTTTCAAACTCCGTTCTTCCCCTTTTCTTAGTGTCTATGTCATTTAATGCCACACTCAAAACAAATCACTTTGCCAGTCTCTTCAATCCTTTATCCAGGGGTGTCACATAACAGTCTCTTCTAGCTATTAAATGCTACCTTACCTTTGGCAAACTGAGTTTTTACATCTTGGCATCATAGTATATCTTTGTGTATCCAGCTTCCCAGATAATTGTAAACTGAGACTCGCTCTCTTCCCGCCCTTTCAATCTTTATCTTAATCCTCTCTAATTTTGTGATATAACCATACTTTACGTTTTCCTATTATTAATTTTCATCCTGCTTTCCTCACAGACTTTATTCAGGTTTTTCAATATTTCCATCAGTTCCAATTCATGCTCCACTAATAATAGCAAATTATCATCAAATCGAATACACTCTATCCTTCTCCCACCACAGCATACCCCTCTTTCTCCATCTAAATTCTTTCTTATAATTTTGTCTAGGTAGATGTTGGTGGTGTGGGAGAGATAGAGATAATAACTTTACTTTTCCACCTACCCCCCC
>CABFVX010000987.1:45774-115077 GCA_902151425.1 Timema shepardi | reverse complement strand
CCCCTAGCAAATTTGCATTCATCCTTATATCCTTCTTCCAGTCCACACCTTCCCTCTTGATAATGATTAACAGCTAGTTACATTGAATGTAATCAAAGGCTTTTACTAAATAGATTAACACAGCATAGACTTTTCAGCCTCTTTTAATATCTCTTTCTCTTATTATCAGCATTCTGATGGCATTCCCATTCCTTTTTGAAACCCATTTTGAGAAATGAAATCAATTAAATATCACAGTTAAAATTAGAAAATATTGTTTGCTATGGAACAATCGTTCAAAATAAAATATGTACTAAATCAAATTAAAATGTTTATCTAAATATTTTGTCAATAATTAAAATTAATTTTATAAACATTCCTTGGTACTTGCATAGTGACATTGAATTAAAAATAGTAACAAAAAATCTATAGATAAATAACTTTTGGTTAAGCACATATACGAATTTGTGGTGTATATGTAAAACATGATAGTATATCAATTATATATAGATTTTAAAAAGGCCTATGATTTAGTCAAAAGAAATAATTATATGATATTTTAATTTAAGTTTGGGGTTTCAATAAAACTTTTCAAGCTAATTGAGGCATATTTGACAGATATACATGGCAAGGTATGGGGGTTGGATGTCCATTATCAGATACTTTCGAAATTCTTAATGGATTGAAACAAGGAGACACTTTTCCCCATACTTTTTAATCTAGCCTTAGATTATGCTATTAGGGTATGCAAGAGCATAGCTAAGGGTTGTCATTAAATGGTACAATGCAGTAATTAAGATACACTGATGATTTAGCTTTGTTAGGTAAGGAAGCTGTTTTAATAAATGCTGGCATTTAATTAGATGCTATTAATAAAATAGATTTAGCAGAGAGAAATATTTCTTAGATTCCCTAAGATTCCTTGCAAACACTTTGATTTTCTTGTAGCTACCAAAGATCCAACATCCAAGACACTTAAGTTTTAAACTAATATGAACATAATTGTTTCCTTAAGAGATATGTGTATATATATATATTTTTTAAACTGTGCTTTTTGAAGTATTGTGTCTTATTTTCCAAACCGTTTATTGGAAAAGGAGTTCATCAAACTCTTAGAAGCTGGGTCACAAGCATTTAAAAAATACTAAATAATTATTTTCCGGCCATGTTACATGCATTTGGAAGAAGGTACAAGAAAGGTGGACAGAACACATCAATTAGGTTGAGACCACCATGTCAAAATTCAAAGAATGATCAAAAATGTTTATGTATCACAAAAGAGAAGGCAAGTATGGTTTCCCACCAGATTATTTCTTAAAATTCCTAACAAGCTATATAGAACAGATCAATGTTGACATGAATTATTGTGACCATAATTGTATATGATATTTAATAAGAGCTGCCATTTCCCGATGATTTTTTTTAGCACTGCATCCTACTATCCATTCGGGCTATACGCTCCCAATAAAATTTCCTTTTGAAATGTTCTCCCCAATTAATTTAATGAGAATGATGAAGTCTTTCTTCCTACATCAAGGCTATTTTCTTGCTGTGGTAATCAGGTCCTCCAAAACTATCTAGAGTGGGGCTACTGCTAAGTAAACCAGTCCAACCATGCAAATAAACTAAAAGTTATATGTGGGGGAGTAATAAAAAAACATGTTGGAAAATACTAATAGTACCTTTAGAGCATTTTATATCTTAGGAGATGTGACCTCAGATGTAATTAAGGCTGAGCTAATGTCCCTTTGCGCTCAGTATATTTATGTTAAACATAAGTACTTACAAACTATGCTTTGGAATTTTATCCTCTTGCTGATTAGTAGGCCTATTCAAATATTTCCTTCGTCTAAGTAATAAAGGCTTAAGACCTAGACACTATGTTTGGCTAATGATACGATGTTGCAATTGAAATGATCAGTCTTCTCCATGGGACTTATAAGTATGAAAAAGCTACACAACCTTGTTTTTTTAATGTTTATTTCAGTGCCCATTCAATATACTTGGCTCTAGCTAGTGCCTGCAATGTTACACCAATTAAAAACTACATAGGAATATCCACATAAGTTGGTGCTTATTCCAGAGATTCATCCCAGCACACTGAGATTTTATATGCACAAATAAAGCAACACATGCCTGATAACAAACATCCAGCACTCATCGACTTGTATTAGAGCAGATGGGTGCAACATCATGATTCAATTGCTAGGTTTCAATAAATGTATATTTCTATCATCAATAAAAAGAAACTGCTAAGTGAGAGCAAACAATTTTAGCTACAGTTGTGAGAGGACAATTCACCACACCACTGACCATTGCAGCAAAAGTATTCTCTGTCACATGACCTCTACGCACGTACCTACAGTGAGTTTATTGTGACTTAGTGGCTGTCTATAAAGATGTAGACATTGTGGTTAATGTCCTTCATGCTAATGTCACCAAAGAATATGAGGAGTTATACAATAGTTTTGAATACACTGAGGAAATGCTGAGTAAAGTTGGGGGTTAGGTGTAAATTTCTCATGTTGATGATAAGCATTGCCAGCGCAATTATGTGGCAGCGTCCAAAATTTAGGAATATTTTAAAAAGACTATATTTATTATTTCCTGAGCCATGTCAACAGTATTGTGTAAACAAACTCTCAACAAACAGATACCTTATCTTTCTCCAAAAATTAAATAATCTAATAATCACTACAGAATTAAAAGAATCAAACATAAGTGAGGCTGTTAATTCAAATGACGCTATGCTTCCCAACACAAGTAAATTTTCATAGAGCTAAACCCCCAAAAAATAAAGTGTTCGAGGGTGATTAAAAAAGACAGATGGTCGACTGTTATTGAAGCCTTTGTACTATATAGCTTGTATTTATTTTTCTGAAATGAGGTCTATTGCAATTTTAGCCACTCTTCCTGTATTGAAAGTGACCCCTAAAGAAACTCTCTTCAGCTTGATAAAGTTAGAGTCGTATGTAAGAAACGCAACTGGAAATAATCCTTTGACAGGATTTATACTTCTTAGGGTGTATCATGATATTCTTATGAAAACTTTGGCAGGCACTTTGTGATAATAACAAGACAAGATAGTTTTATTATTTAAAGCTTTACATTGAAGATTACTTTATACAAAACTCATAGCTTAAGTTGTTATGTTACTCAATGTTTGAGCCGTTTAATAAAGAAAAATACAAATAATGGTTCTATAGCTGTTTGTAAAGTTTGACTTATTTTATTATTCACTACTCCTGTGTCAAATAAATAAATATTTATAATATAAGATAATACTATTTTTCAGAATTTAATAGTAATTCATATCCTAAACTTGTGATTTTGAAACACCCCCACCATCACAAAATTTAACTCTCCCTACACTCAATAATACCACATGCTGAGGTTTAACTATCTCACTCGATGTTTGTCTAGCTCTGTGCAAACAAATGAACAGAAGCATTAAAGTAATTTGAGCAAACTGAGTACCTACCCCTGAAGGTGTCCACCAGTCATTGGGTGGATGAGATGTGGTTTCTTCAGTCTGTCTTTGTGTTGTGGTACTCCAATAGTCAACAGGTTTACTTGAGGTTACGGGGGTCCACCAGTCATTGGGGCGGTCAGTGGTCGGCCGGCTTGTCGGCCACCAGCCCTCACTTGATGAGGCTTGTGTGCTCCACCATGGCGCAGAGCTGCTTGAAGCCTCAGTACTTACATAATCTGGCTCTGAGAGAAGAACACAACCTTGTTAAATATGTTATCATGGCTCAAGAAAACAAATAAACAATATTCAACCCATAGACCAACAATTGTTTACAAGCTTCATCATATAACAATTCTTAAGACTCGAGAAAAAAGTATCGGCATATGCCTCTACTTATTACCTCAACTTTGAGAACTACTAGACAAGCAAGCATAAGGTGTTATAATATTTTAAATAAACCCGGTCCAAGTATCTGTCAAATAGCTTGCATTTAAACACATTTGTAGAAACTCAAGATCATTTTATAATATGTTAGAGAAGTTTTAAGCCTCCAATCAATAAGTATGTGTCTATGCATCACTGAAGCTAACTTCCTGTCGAGTCTCTACTTCCTTGGGAAGAAGCCACTTGGTATCAAAATATTGAACTGTTTATGAATGTGTGTTAGTGTCCCTATTTGTATTTGTGAGTTATTTTCTATAATTCTGTCATATTTCTTTAAGAACTATATTATGTTGAAAGTATTTAATTTTTGTAATGGTATTCCATTCATATATTGCCATAGGGCAATACCAACTTGAGAACCGTTTTAGATCCCTAGTATTATATTTTGAAAGAAAACAAATGCTTGTACATGAATAGTAAATCGAAATTATATTTAGTTTATGGATACAGCCATGTCAATATTATTATTCAAAAATTGAAAAATGACTCCTGGATAAGGTCGTCAGTGGCTATGGTAGCAATGATAATTCATTATTAGTTGATGATTTCCACACGTCCATAAAAGATTCTGCCTTAAAAATATGAGTGAAGAATGACCCTGGGAACGTGACAACTCCTGGATAGCTTAGTGGTTAGAGCATTTGCATACTAAGCAAAAGGTTCTGGGTTAAATTCCTGTGTCCATGTGTCATTCTTCAGTTTAAATAATATGATATCTAGATGTCAAAATTAACAAACATAATAGCTTGGCTATTTAATCCAACCAGTAATTATATTTACCCTTACAATCCATTGTTGGAATGTAGTCATTGGGTAGACCACTGTTCAAAGGATGGAAAATACCCACCTAAGATATTTGTTTAAAAACTCTCTACAAGTGTTATACCAGTTGTATTGGAGAGTGGAGTATATTCTTTTATTTGAGCTATGATGTTTGGTTCTTGTAACTTGATTAATACTTTTGATTGAGTGCTATTTGTATTTCAAAAGTAACAAAAGTACAGACTATGTCCATTTGTTTGTCAAGTATTGAGAACTTTCTAAATTGATAGAAATGTTAACTTTAAGACTTATGTTTCACTCTACACTAGTGATCATGTATATTTAAATACTATTAAAAATAAGTGCATTTGAATGTAATCCATCCAACACCTTAGCCCAGTCAGTAGTTTGTCTGTCTACTGAGATAAGCGTCTCGGGTTCGATTCCCGGCCTGGCTGAAACTTTATCATTGGAGAAATGTGGGTTCACCCTTTTATAGTGATAAATAACGGCCGGGGACTGGATGCTGTGCTTGTTCTTGTCCTATCCAACTGGTAGTGGAAAATATATGGCCTACATTTTTAATAAAACCTGACCTAGAACAAAGGATGTAAACAGTAATGAATGTAAAGTATTTGAATGTAATCCATTATTACAGAAATGTTTGTTAAAGGTATGACATTATTTATTTAGTGAAGACATTGTTTCTAATTGTTTAAGTTCCAGCTATATATATATTGTTGAGAGATCACTCACTCTTGCCACACTTAGCTTCACTGGGCCAGTCACACACTTTGCTTTGACTGTTCCAGTGCAATCCAGTGGCACAGAACTCCTTGCGTAATTCGCCCAGAATACAGCGGTAGAAGGCATTGCAGTTACTGGGGTCAGGATAGTATTGCCCTGCAACACAAGTGCCTGGGGACTCGGAGGGCTCCTCAGAGGGCTGTGGAGGAGAGGTAGCAGGTATGCGTGTGGTTGTGGTGGGACGAGGAGTGGTAGTGGTAGTGGTAGTGGTAGTGGTAGTGGTAGTGGTTGTTATGCTTGGAGTCCACCTGGAACATAATTGCATTTTTGAGTGCTAATAGCTCTTAGTTAGGCTTGAAAAACTCATGCCTATTTGCTAAAAATAAATTTAAAAAAAATCTACAAGATAAAATTCATTAAGAATACCATTCAAGATTGACACCTTAGTGTTATTGCTTACAAAAATAATTAAATCCATATAAATAAAATAAAAAAATTCTTATCTGCGTCTCACTACCTGAAAGGGGTAGTTGAATGTCAATGTCAATCCCCTTGGGGTGAATTGAATTGCATAGTACTAAGGGTGATTTTTCTTAAATGGTTTTCCACTTTCCCTAAACACAAATGGAGGAACATTTTCTCTAAACTAAATCTTTCTAATACCTAACACATTAGTGTAATTAGTAAATAAGAGTATAGATTGAATGTGTAATTAGACGCAGCGCAAAAAAAATAAATTAATTTGCATGGCTTTCGACCCAACTAAGAAATTTCTTACAGGATGGAAATACTCTACAGCATATTGTATGCTCTGGAGAGATAATGATGAGACGAAGATCTTGTTTGTCTTTGGAATTCTGAATTGAGTAAAACTCAACACAAAATGGTGGAACCAGATAAATACATGTTGTTACCAATTGTAATTCTTGCCCTATAAACAGGTAAGCTTACACCACTCACATGTACTTGTAAGCTGACACTAACGCCATCTTAGTAGTACAAGCATTGCTATTTTGTTTTAGGAAGTTCCCTCTGAGAAAGTTGTATTAGCACATGGCTGCTCAGTATAAATAACCATTGTAACCATCTTGTGTATATATTTTATTTCTATTTCAATAAATTACTCTAACAGTTTATGGGCCCAGGACACACTGTCCTGCATTCTGATTAAACTTAGTGTTTAATTCAAGAGTAAAAGGGAAATAAACTTGGACTTGGTTAACCTTGAAAGGGCATTGTGGGTGATCAACACAAAAATGGTGAAAATAGTCAACATGAGTGCGGTCAATAAGTTTTATAGGCGAGATTATCAACAGTGGAAATTTCAGATTATGTTTGCACTGAAAGTTAAAGGCATTTATGACAGTGTAAATGGAGTTAAAGAGAAACCAATGTTAGAAAAAGATCTTCTATAGTGGTGAAGAATGATGCAAATGCCATGTTCACAATTTTGGCGGTAATGGACATATTTCAAATCACGCTCCTGTTCAACCATATAAGAGATTTTAGACAAGCTTGATTCTGTGTTTAAGCAAAAATCCGAATTCAATAAAATGCTAACACTTGATCGATTTCATCAATTCAATATGGATCCCAATGACAGAATTGCTCAGCACTGTGCAAAGGTAGAAAATCTCGCGCGGCAAATAAAGGAAGCTGGAAAGACAATAAACTGAAAAAAGAGGTTTTCCTTAAAGAGATATACAACACCAAATAACAGTCATATTAAATTCAGAAAAGAAACACATTTTTGGACTGTTTGGCTATGGCAATACATTGTGGTTTTTTATTGACAGTGTGTTTGTGATAAAAAATAATTACCTAGCTTTAAAATAATCTTATTTATTGGATGTCACTGCTCATTAACTCTACAATATAAGGGTTGGTAAGACCAATGACTTACTCAAGAGCCAGTAGTATTTATCAGGATGAGAGTTAAGAACCATTCATGATCCTAAAACGTGTGGCAAACTGTGAATTATATTTTGGAGTGTGTGAAGTCAACTTTTTCAATTCAAAATTAAGTTGAATCAAATAATAGAAGATATTCCCAAAACCGAATCGAAGTTATTATATTTAAAAAAAAATTAATGTAGGATAAAAACATTACACTTTGCATACCTTTGTAAATTTAGGTATTAAATATAATTTACAAAATTATATATTTCAAACGTAATTAATATATTTCATCTTAAAATGACCATTAAAGTTATTGGCTCAGAATTTAATAAAATCATTTCAATTTTTTTTACACTAACAATAATTTGTGAAGGAAATAAATAGAAAATAACTGCAGATTTTAAAAATAAATAAACATAAATGTATATATTAACTTTAAATATTTTTCTTTAGGCAAAACTTATTAATTGTCAGATCCGGAATTTTTCTAGAATTGAAGTTGAAGCTTACAAATATATTAAGTGAAGTTGAAGTTTTCAAAGCTTCACACACCACTACTTATATTACTCATACTAAAAACACCCTTTGCCTAAGGAGCAAAACCAATTATGGCTCTTCCTTGGATAAAAAATTCTAGAGGTAAACTAGTTCCCCTTTCAGATATCTGGGCAAGAACTACTTCAGGGGGAGTGAACAACAAAGAACAATCATCAAATAGAACGTTCTCTTTCAGCATAGGAAATGGAATTTAAGGATGATAAGTGCTGGGAAATTGGAAAATTTGAAAATCAAAATGGAAAGGTGTGGTGTGAACATTGTGTGTTTAGGTGAAGTCCTGTGTATAGATATAGGTGAAGTAGTGACTGGAAATTACACAATGTTCTATTCAGGCCTGAAGAGTCTAGAAAAAGGAGTGGCAATAGTGATGAAAAATGAAGTGGTGAAAAATGTTACTAAAGTAATGTGCCATAGAGCTATATTAATGTTTGTGAAATTAAATGCTGAATCAATGAATATTTTGATAATGCAAGTGAGTATGCCAACAACCGACCACGATGATGTTGAGGTAGAAGAAATTTAAGATGAAATTGAAGCAATTATTTAACAAGAAGGAAGAGGTAAAGTGAACACCATAATCATGGGATATTGGAACAGTGTGGTCAGAGAAGTACGGGAGCAGAAGATCAAAGGGCCATATGGATTGGGGAAGACAAACAAGAGATGAAAGATGCTCATAAAATTCTGCCAGTGGACTGATAGAATGACATGGTGGTGACAAACACCTGGTTCAAGAAACAGAAGACAAAACTATACACATGGAGAAGCCCAGGAGACATCAGAAGGTATCTATTAGGTTACATCCTAGTCAAACAGCAATTCAGGAATGGAGTGAAGAATGTGAAGACATTGCCAGAGGCCGAGATTGATTTGGACCATAGCTTGCTGGGGGCGTACAGTGAAACAAGAAAAATCAAAGAAAAATTAAAATACAAGAGAGACATTGTGAGATATTCAATAGAATAAAAAGTTAAGTGAGGTGATAGAAACGAGCATAAGTGTGGAACGGAAGGGGAATAGCGTTGATAATATTTTGGGGGGAAGGTGATAAATGACAATTTTGTAAAAGTGAAGAGGACTGTATTAAAGACCTGGGAACAACAGAAATACTTCAGAAAATGGAAGAAATAAGGAAATGGATAAACGTCAACAAAGAAGAAAATACGAGGCTAAGCAATGAGTTAGGAGAGAAAGAGACAAAGAGAAAAAATACTATATAGAGAAGACATATGATGAAATTATTGAACTTCAAATGAAAGGAAGTTATGGCTTTATGTATCAGAAAGCAAAGGAGCTGGGAGGGAATGAAAACAAAGGTATGCGAACAATAGGAATAGAAAACCCCAAAGGTCAGAAGGTGATGGATTATAAATAGCTTCTTAGGATTTCGGAAAGATATATATATATATATATAAACTGCACGACGAGGAAAATCGACCAAGGAACCTAGAGACTGAAGTAGAAGAACATATATAGGAAGCAATAAAAGTACCCAGTATTTTAAAGCATGAAGTAGAGAGCCATAAAGAACATGCAAAGAAAGAAAGCTGCTGGAGATGATGACATAACAGCTGATCTTCTGAAGGAACTCGGAAACAACTAACTTATAGATAGGATCTATGAAACAGGAGAATGGCCTAAGGACGTTCTAGACGTAACCATGATGGCTCTAAAAACGAAGAAACAAGCCATTAAATTCAGTGACCACAAGGCCACTTAATCTTTCATATGGGAAAGATAGTGGCAAGAATACTCAACAGGTGACTGAAACATAAAATGCTAGGTGTGATGGAAGAAGGCCAGTTTAGATTCAGAAAAGGAAAAAGAGATGCCATTAGAATGCAAAGAATTATTTCAGAGAGAGTGCTGAAAGTCAAGGAACAAAGTCATGGTATAAGGCGTCTGATAAAATATTATGAAAGAAATGGATGGAAATACTCAAGAAGAATGGCACCAACTGGATGAACAGAAGGTTGATTGCAAACATCCACCAGGGATAGTGAGTGAAAGTGAGGGTGAGTGATGAATAGGCCAACAGTGTAGAGATAGGAAAATGAGTGAAATAAGGATGATGATTTCACCCAATCTGTTCAACTTGTATGAAGAATGGCTGACCATTTAGGCACCTAGGAGTACGGGGCAGTTTCACAAATGGAGGATGCATCATCAAATCAATAAAATACGCAAATGAGCTAGCATTGCTGGCCAAAAATAAAGAAGAGTTGCAGGAAATGTTGGACCGGCTGGTGGAGAAAGGGAGAATATATGACGTGGAAATCAACATTGAGAAGTCAAAAGTGATGGTGATTTAAAAAAATGAAGAGTGGTGAAAATCAAAATTGGATACCGAGAGTTGAAAAACATAGATCAATTCAAGTATAACCTACATAGTAAGTTCGCTGACAAAGGATGCTTATTGCACCAAGGAAATTGGGTTAAGGATTGTCATGGCCAAAGAAACTTCCAACAAGAAGAGGTCACTACTGACCAGAAACTGATGAAATGCTACATTTGGAGCATCGCGCTAAATGGAGTAGAAACTTGAACTCTAGGAAGCTGGAAAATAAAGACTTGGAGAGCTTTGAAATGTGGTGATAAAGGACTTGATAAGATCAGATGCATAGAGAGGGTGACAAATGAACAAATGAATAATAATAATAATAATAATATTTAGCACCGCGTCTTACTACTTGTTCGGGTTATACACTTTAAGTACTAATTACGCTGACGGATTAGGAATTGGAAGGGTGAATTAGAGGAAGTGAACCCGCATTTGCGTGGAGGAAGAGTGGAAAACCATTTAGTAAAAACCACCCCAGTTCACCCGACCGAGATTCGAACCTTGATCTCCCCATTCTCAGCAGTCGAGCTCAACACTACTAGCGCGTTAGCCAACTACGCCACCGAGGCGGTTGAACAAATGAAGAAGTCCTAAGAAGAATGGGTGAGGAGATAATCATTTAGGATGTGATTCTTTGGTGCAAAGCATACTGGATCAGACACATCCTTGGGGGGAAATGTCTTTTGCATGACATCATAGAAGGAAATATTGAGGGAAAGAGGAACTCAGGAAGGAGAATTCATATATTGGATGACTTGAAGGAAAGAAGAAAATTCTGGTAGTTTAAGGTGAAGGAAGAGGACAGGGCAGGGCGCATTGGCAAAAGGAATAACCCTGTCGTAAGACAGAAATAATAATAATAATAATAATAGTGTTGATGATAATGATGATAATATAAATTAATAATTTGATCAAACGAGCCTATGTGAGCTATTTCACACCAATCAGTCTATAATGCAAGCAGTTTTCTTGCCATGGCAAGTTTTATCTGAGATATTTGTGTTAGCTGTATGAAAATGCTTCGAACCAAGGTCTTGATGTGGTAGGAACTCTTGTTGTAGTGGTCCAAGAAGAAGTAGTAGGCCTAGTTGTAGGACGTGTTGTAACTGGCCAAGTAGAGGGCCTAGTTGTAGGAGGTGTCGTAACTGGCCAATGGGTATGCTCATGTGTTGGAGTAGTGGTTTGACTTACTTCACCTGGAAAATGACACAAATTATAAGGTTTCCCGGATTTTCTCACAATAGTTTACTATCAATAAATAAAAAATCAATGAGAATATTTAAATAAATATATAGCTATTAAATGATTGAAGCGGCTTTGATGAAAGAGGAAACCTACATAAACACTCTTTAGTTCCCCGGCTATAAGCCGAAAACTTTGGAGAGGAACCCTGTCAAAACATGTTTAAAATATCATGCTTGTTTAGGCCTAACCTCATAACTAACAGTATGAGTGCCCAATAGTGTGGCGCACGAATACATTTATTAAAGCGCTTCTTTGTGCCAGTGTAGTTGGCGTCATGTAACACTCATGTCGGACTTTTACCGTGTGCGTTCTGTTAAATAAGAACAGTGCGTTCCAAACTTCAAACTAAGTGTTTAATAGGTTATGGGCCCAGACACCCAACAATTGCGTAAATATCCACGTAATATTTCGTAAAAAGTGTCCGTCGGGTAATTCACAAATCCGTTTTGTGAATTCACGTTCGCGTTAGGAAGCAACGTGGTTCGCCATTTATTTATCGTTAGGTTCGCGCGACCAGCAAACATCGTGTGTTTGAGGTTATATAATCCGCGAGACCAAAATAGAAATAATGGCCGAAAAGTTTGACGTAGCACACGTAAATAAGTTCGACGGTAATAATTATCACCAATGGAAATTTCAAATGAAATGTGCCCTAAGGGCAAAAGGAGTCTTTGATGTTGCAAAAGGCGCCATAGAAAAGCCGGCAATAGACAAAGTGAAGGAACTAGAAAAGTGGAACAAAGACGACGCAATTGCTATGTTTACACTCACTACAGCTATGGAACTATCACAGATCACATTAGTTGAAAATTGTGACTCGTCTAAAGAAATGCTAGAGAAATTAGACTCTATCTTTGAGCAGAAATCAGAAATGAACAAAATGCTAGTCCACGAACGCTTTCATCAGTACAAGATGGACGCCAACGACTCCATTGCTCAGCATATTGCCAAGATAGAAAATCTCGCGCGACATGTGAGAGAGACTGGTGAAACACTCAGTAATGTTACTATAATGACCAAAATTCTTGGTAGTCTACCTCCCAAATTTAGAAACTTCAGACAAGCTTGGCTTTCACTAGACGAGGCTAGACAGACAATCCCAAATATGACGGCACGCCTGTTGGATGAAGAGGCTAGTCTCACATCAACTGAACAATCGGAAAGTGCATTTTTATCTTCAACAAATTTGAAAAGCGATTTTAAAAGTTCTAATAATTCTCAAAAGTCCAATCAAAAACAAAGGAATAGATCAGGAAAACCAAGGGTAACTTGCTATAATTGCCAAAGAAAAGGACATTACGCAAGTGACTGTCGTGCACCTAAGAAACCCCGAGAAAACGGACAGCAAAACACTCACAGTGACCGTTCTCAACAGGGTCATTTTTCAGCATTCAGTGCAGAGCAGCAGGATGTTATACTAAAGTCAGCAATCGCCACCGAAGATAATTGGACATTGGACAGCGGTGCTTCTGCACATATGACTAATCGTCGTGATTATTTTTCTAAATTTGAAGAGACTGTAGACAATACGAGTGTCGTGCTTGGAAACAACCAAGGTCTTTCTGTGAAGGGAAGAGGAAGCATTAAAATAAAGAAATTTATCAGAGGTAATTGGTATGACTCCATCATCACAAATGTGTTGTATATTCCTGAACTAAGAAAAAGTCTTTTCTCTGAAGGTGTGATAACTGAAAAAGGGATGAAGATCCTTAAGGAAGATAGATATGCAGAAATTTACGAAAACGGGGAGCTAGTAGCAAGCGCGGTCCGTGAAACCAACAATCTGTATCGAATGTTATTCCGCACAGTGATCCCACATCAAGAAGTAGGCCTAAATTTCACCGCAAGTGGAAGTCTAAAATTGTGGCACGAGAGACTCGGACACATAAATAAGAGAACTCTGCGTGAAATGGTCACCAAAGGCTTGGTCGAAGGTGTAAATATTAATGACCTTGAAGATTTCTTCTGTGAGTCGTGTCAGTATGGTAAACAGCACAGGTTACCATTTTCGCCCTCAAAGCATGCCAAGGCCAAACCAGGCGAACTCATTTACAGTGACGTGTGTGGTCCAATGTCAACACCATCAGTTCAGGGTGCTAAATATTTTGTATTATTTAAGGATGACTGTTCAGGCTATCGTGTTGTATTTTTCATTAAGCACAAAGCGGATGTTGTTGTGTGTTTCAAAGATTTTGCAAACATGATAAAGAATAAATATGAATATTCTATTAAGACCCTACATACTGACAATGGGACAGAATACTGTAATCAGGAAATGAAAGAGTATATGTCAAAACATGGAATTGAGTTTGAAACAACGGCACCTTATACTCCTGAGCAAAATGGTAGAGCCGAACGTGACATGAGAACCATAATGGAAAGTGCACGTTCAATGTTATATGCAAAGGATATGCCAACATATTTATGGGCAGAGGCAGTAAACACAGCTGTTTATATTCTAAACAGGACTCCAACCTCTCAAGCACCAAACTCGACACCCTATGAAATATGGAGTGGAAAAAGGCCTGTAATGTCACATTTAAGAATCTTTGGAAGTGAGGCATACATGCATGTACCAAAGGAACTGCGAAACAAACTGGCGCCAAAGAGCAAGAAACTCATCCTTGTGGGATATGATAGAAACTCAACCAACTATCGTTTGCTGGATCAAAGTACACAGAAAATTACAGTCTCAAGAAATGTGATTTTCAATGAAAATTCAAGTAGTTTCATTCCTAAAAGAAACACTGTAGTCCCAGTAGTGATAGAAAACACACATTCTGTTCAAAGAATTCAGCAGGAGGACGCAGGCCCTCAACATTCCGAACAGAACGACGAAGAACCCAGGCACATTAAAGCAAATTACGAGCTGCGACCAAGAGATGTCATCAGGCCTCCCAAACGCTATGAAGCTAACCTAGTGGAAATAGATGTACCTCAGACCTATGAGGAAGCAATGAAGAGTCCTGATGCAGGGCAGTGGACTGAAGCAATCAAAGAAGAACTGGAAGCGCTGGAAAAGAACAACACTTGGGTGCTAGTATCACTACCTCCTGGTAAAAATCCAATAGGTTCAAAATGGGTTTTCAAAGTAAAACGCACCGGAGACGGAAACATTTCACGATATAAATCAAGACTGTGCGCTAAAGGTTTTGCACAGAAAGAAGGGGTCGACTATAATGACACATACTCTCCCACAACACGGTATGACTCTATACGAGTCCTACTCGCTATCGCAGCTCAACAAAACTATGAGATAATGCAGTTTGATGTGAAAACAGCATTTTTATATGGTGAACTCAAAGAAGATATCTACATGCTTCCACCAGATGGAATCAATATAGACCAAAACCTTGTCTGCAAATTAAGAAAGTCACTATATGGCCTCAAACAATCATCGCGTTGCTGGAACGAAAAGTTTGATGGTTTCCTGAAAATGTTTGGATTCTGCCAAAGTACTGCAGATAAATGTGTTTATCGAGGGGATTTCAATAAATCGAAGGTTCTGCTTGCGTTATATGTTGATGATGGGCTGATCATGGCTGATAACAAAATGGCACTACAACTCGTACTCGATAAACTGAAGACAACCTTCGAAGTCACAATCGGTGAACCAAATTACTTTGTGGGTCTGGAAATAAAACGAAATAATGTGAACGGATCAATATTTCTACATCAAGCCAACTATATCAAACAAATAATCAAGAGATTCAATCTTGAAGACTCTAAGCCAATCAGTGTGCCTGCTGATCCACACACTCACTTGAGTTCAAACATAGGGGAAAATGAAGAAATAAAAGTACCCTATCGAGAAGCTGTTGGCAGCTTAATGTTTGCTGCAATAGTTAGTCGGCCAGACATTATGTACGCAGTTGGAAACGTGAGTAGATATTTGGCAAACTATGGACCAAGTCATTGGAATGCAGTCAAACGCATCTTAAAATATCTAAAAGACACATCCAGCTATGGCATTGAATTCACAAGGAGTGAGAATCCACCCCCATTAATTGGCTTCTCGGACTCTGACTTCGCAAACGATTTGGACACCCGACGCTCCACAACTGGATACCTCTTTCAATTGAGTAATGGTCCTATAACATGGGCTAGTCAACGTCAACAAACCGTTTCCCTTTCCACTACCGAAGCTGAGTACATTGCTGCATCAACTGCGGCCAAAGAAGTCATCTGGCTTAGACATCTTCTACTTGACATTGGGGAAACAGTGGGAGAGGCCACAGTTCTAGCGGTTGATAATCAGAGTGCAATGCGCCTTGTGCGAAACCCAGAGTTCCACAAGAGAACCAAACACATAGACATACGTTACCACTTCATACGTGAGAAATATGAGAACGGTGAGATTGACATCAAGCATGTACCCTCTGAAGACCAGTTAGCAGATATACTAACCAAACCTCTTCCACGTGATCGTTTTCAGACACTCCGCGGTGCAATTGGAATGACAAGACTTGAGAGCTGATAAATGCTTTTCATTGACATTGATATGTATATAAAGCTGTTTATCATTTTTGTTTTGTTTTTGAAGCTAATTAGTAACTATACTTAAATAAGCCATATTTCTAACCATATGCAAGACTGTAAACAAGCATTCATTTAGTGGGAGTGTCAAAACATGTTTAAAATATCATGCTTGTTTAGGCCTAACCTCATAACTAACAGTATGAGTGCCCAATAGTGTGGCGCACGAATACATTTATTAAAGCCCTTCTTTGTGCCAGTGTAGTTGGCGTCATGTAACACTCATGTCGGACTTTTACCGTGTGCGTTCTGTTAAATAAGAACAGTGCGTTCCAAACTTCAAACTAAGTGTTTAATAAACCCCATCTATGCATTAGTATTTTCCAAGAAGGCAGCCAAACATCTGTGTTTGAACTTTAGCTTCTAAATAGTAGCTGTTATGAGTGTGATGTCTCATCAACAGTGACATGGGACACCTACTTTACAGCTTTGTTCCTTTTACTATGGAAGTTTTGATCTTGTTAGAATTGTACCATCCCCTTTAATACTCATAAATTATACAAGCTGTGCTTATTCCATCATTTTTATATTTCTGTTAAAATGTAGGTGTTAAGGTTTGTGTATATAAGTGTGTGTGTGTGTGTGTGTGTGTGTGTGTGTGTGTGTGTAAGCCACTGGATAATGCGAGTGTCTGGTCAGTGCATGTGCCATGCTACCACCAGCTTAGTGTTAAGGAAGTATTAAAGGTAGTGTGAGTGTGAGCAGACCCTGATTAGCTCAATGCAATAGTAATAGTGAGTGAACACTTTTGCCAAGTATATTAAGTACTGCTCTATCTTATTGTTAGAAAATATCGCTCTTTCACACATTTTTCCCAAAAAAAGAACAATGAAATGCCCTTTTCTTCTCATATATATCATGAAAGTATAATAAAATAGAAGTTTAGTAGCAACAATCATCTTCAATTCCCACAATGTTGACTTCTTGGACAGCGTTCCGTGATTTAAGAGAGCATGTAGAGGAGAGATTAAGGAGTTTTTGAGGTCTTATTTCTTTGTTTGTGCGTAATCGTCGTCACTAGTAATGGTACACAAAGGAATGTAATTTGTGGTATATGTCACTGCTCACATGAATGTCTATCAGAATCAAGTCATCACAATGAACCTACTATAGTATGTTGTAGTTAAACAAATCACAATTTTTTTTCTCAATAATAGGTAGGACAAATAAAAATAATATTCAAACAATGATGTGAAGAAAAAGCCAAGGAAAGTTAAACCTTAAAATACTGGCTCACCACATTAATTTAAGCCTTGAAGTTCTTTTGATCAGGCTCATCTGTAATGAGAGGTGGTGATTTTACCCTATAGTTGAGACCATCTAGCATATTATACTGTGTTTTTCACTCTGAATCATTTGTACTAGTATGTAATATGACTGTACCTCTGATACCTTAGCTCAGTCAGTAGTGTGTCTGTCTACTGAGTTAAGGGTTCCGAATTCAATTCTGCAATGGGACATTTCAAGAGGTGCTTGTCAAAGTGTTTTATATGATGGTAAATGTTCCTTGCACCTTGAATTGTAGAGCAAGTGCACGCTTAGGGATCCAGGTTTAATGGCTTAGAACATTAATGAGACTACTTACAAAACGACTCAGACCCAGGTAAATAGTTCTTAAATTAATTTGATATATTCTTAATCCCTTCATATTCCTAATGTATCTACTTTATTATAAAGTTTTTTTTACAGACTTTCAAGGCAATCGGAAAGCCATTCAAGTATTTAAATATAATGGTCTAATTGCGAGATACATACAGTATTTGTTTCAATGAGATGTTTTTTTGTGGGCTGAATGTTCTTGTTCTATTGCTGTAAGTATTTTCAATAACATGTTTAAAAGATCTACTGTGTTTTATAGATAGCCACAGCCTATATACCAAATATAAAACCAAGTTTTTTTAATGTATTCAAGGTGATAATGCAATATTGCTGCTTTAATGTTTAGTATCAAGTTGGGAGCAAGCTTTCCACCCCTGGCTAATATACTCATGAGAAATGTGTACAATTTGCCATAGATATAGTGTAAATTAAAACATAAAGCCTTGTTGAATTGCCTGACACTCAATGTGTTCCAAGGCAAGCTCATTCGAATTTCGGCAGCTATTATATTTTATTGCCACTTATAGAAGAGGTCCCAAATCACAAACAAGCACTACTTTTATTCTTTATAGCTCCTTAAATTTTTTAAAAGTAATCACTAAATCAGTATCATATTAGCTGACATACGAGTATACAAAGATTAATCATGTTTTTATTTCTTTCAAAACAATAAATAAGCTTGAATGCACTTAAACCAAAGCACTTGAATCATTTCCAGCACTCACCTGTATCTGAGCCAGTAGTCAAGACTGGTGGTACGGGGGTTACTGGTGCAGGCGGCTTGGTGCAGTCACCAGTGACTGGTGCACTCTCTTGACTCAATCCTAACACCCTATTAATAGTACGAAGGAGAGGGTATGGTTCTCTACAACAGCGATTATCAAAGTCATCCAGGTCTAGTGTCCATGCCATTGCACCACCGTAACCCATGTTTCTTATAAACTTAGCCTGAAAACAAATATATTGTTATACCATTAGCTCTATTTAAATACTAACTATCATGACAAATCAAATATATAATTCTTGCCTTGTGTATTTTTTATTGTGATACCATTATTAAAACTCAAATACAAGACACCTTCTTAAGATGAGGGTAATACAGTCTTAGATAAAAAGTGTAATATAATTTATGGACTTCAAGAACATTTTAAACACAATTAAGTGCTATAGCCTATGGTCATACTTGCAACCTGGACGCTGCATCCAGGTTGCAATAGTGTATTGCATTGATTCTTATGAAAGTGGCCACGTTTGGCGACCAGTGACAGATTTGAAAATGCTGAAGTGAGCGTTTTCAGGGCACAGCGACAAATACGCTTGTCTTTATTTCTTGTGGAGGTGGCCATGCTTGTGTTTGTGTCACAGCCTGTCGCGAGGACACTGTGTTTACCGCCAGTCTGGAGTTGAATAGTTCTTAACAATGATACAGAGTCATTATAAATTAATTGAGTGGAAGATCACCTCTATGAAACCTGAATCATCATAACTACACTAACAGGGATGTGAAATACAAGCTCTGGATGGAAGTGGCAGTTTCAATAGTGGAAGGTTAAGATGGAATGAAAAATGAGAAGAATGAAATGAACACGTTAAGAACTTATTTAATAAAATAAAATAATAGATCTTACAATATTATACAATAGACATACAAACAAAAGATTTAAATGTTTGTCAAGGACATGTAGTGTATTGGTTGTTTTTAAAAATAGTAGGCCTACATAATTTAAATGGGTACCATACCAAATATTTCTTTTAATACCATAAACATAGCGATAAATATCATTTTTATATGTTATACCAAAAATATTATAATATTTAATGTTTTCTATGAGAAGTATAATTTTTCAATTGTTATTTTTACATTTGGGAATGCTTTTTAGAAACTTTACGAACATACATGAAGAAGTAGATAACACAGACGAAGTTGAAGGTGATGGAGTGAGTGAAAATACCACTCAGGTATAACATCCATTCTCAATCAAAATACCCCAACCCAGAGAGGAAAAAAATGAAAAGTAAACTTGTTTGAAGAGCAAGTACTGGAACACCTCAAAGCTAGTAATGTGCACACATAATATGATGCTAATAAGTTTTTTTTATTGTCTCATTTGGCCATGTTCAAGAAACTTCAAGGCGAAATCAACCTATGGGCCCACTTGAGAATGACCGAAGTCATGCAACAAGTTCTACATTCTGGCTCCCAATATCCGATAAGCTTATGACCAACTCTGTTCAACTATTCTCCTTACTGTGAAAATTTAAAAATGACACCTGGACACGGGAATTGAACCTGGGACCTTTGGCTTAGTATGCCAATGCTCTAACCACTGAGCTATCCAGGAATCATCCTGAGCCCAGGGTCGTTCTTAACTCAATAAGCCAACTATCGAGTCGAAGGTGGCTGTGTTATCTGATAGCTCGTGATCTTAATAAATCACACATTTGTAACTGACGATTTCTGCACGTCCATCATGGACTCTGCCTTGAAATAAGAGTGAAGAATGAGCCTGAGCACTGGATAATTCCTGGATAGCTCAGTTGTTAGAGCATTAACGTACTAAGCCAAAGGTCCCGGGTTCAATTCCTGTGTCCAGGTGTCATTTTTTAATTTTCAGAATATGATATCTAGATGCAGCTTAATCCATACTAAAACATATATAATAACTTTGACTATTTGATTCATAACTTACGTGAATCATAATCAACCATCCTTAATATGGAAATCTCAATCACCCAGCATCATCTCCCTTCAACCATCATGTAAATGCTAATAAGATACCAACTACCAACAATTCTCCATCAACCCAGCCACCGACCAGTATCTCATACAGTCCAACACCAACACAACCAAAATAAATCACTAACATCTGAACATGAAAGTGAGTCAAGTGTATTTAGTGTTTTTAGTGACCTTGCTAACAATTAGAACACTATTTCAGTCTTAAACTAGTTTTTTTTTATTCCAGGTGTAATCGACATGCCCTAAATTTGGTTTTGTTTATTTTAACATTGTAATGTTGTGAATTGCAAGTGACAGAACAATTATAGAAACGCATTTTTATGAGTGAGTAAACAATAAGACAGAATGTCTTGCCAACATTCCTTTTGCAAATCAGGCCATGTTGTAGTATAAATAGTACTATTTTTTGAGCTAACAAGGCAGACAATTCACCATTGATTATGGAGGGATAACTCTGCTCATTTCGAGTGCTGCGGGCTAGGATGCCGGATTGTCTAGTACGTATGCTGGGGGGCTATCGTCATGCCCAAGGTACCGGGATTCTTAACCATGTAGGACCCCCTAGAGTCTCAAACAGGCCATTGGCTAAGCATTTATTGCTATACTTTATTCTGTCACTAGCTCCTGAGTAAGTCTTTTTAAATTATTTAATATATTTTTAGTAACTTCTTAATAACATCACTTTTTGTAGTAGTACAAATTAGTACAGTAATACCCTAAGAACCAAAGCCGTACATCAATTTGCAAACTCACATAGACATATATCACGTCACAATCCTTATCCTCAGCCGCAGCACATCCTGGCAGATTAGGCCCACAAGGGAGGAGATAACACAAGTGGATTTTACAAAAAAAGGCATTTATAATGTAAAATAATGTGTTGTATAGTATAGTAATGCACAACAATGTAATGATTTTTTACACTATAATCTGTGTATCATCTTACTCGCTGTCACCTAACTTTCTTATAATGGAATTGTGTTGATGTTTCTTGTTCTTTGCTTTTCAATTCCCTCTCCAATGACGTTCAAGCAAAGTTTGTAAATGAGCCCACACTCATTCTAAAATATGTAAAAAATGATCATAGTAATTTCTAAGTTCATGAAATAAAGTATGAAACTGTCCATAATTAAGTTTCTGCATATTAATGGGATACACACAGTATTTTCTAGATTTACGTTTCTTCTTCAGATATCTAGATAGTTCTATGGCTAACAACACATTTTTACGCCCTGGTGCCACGATACAAACTGGTACTAGAACAAGACGTCTGGTCGCTCAAGCGTGTCCAGGATAAATGAAATGTATTCCACGTGATCTGGTCATCACGTTCTGAACGCAGTGTCCAGGTCACAAGCGTTTGTATATTTTTAAATTAACATAAGATAACTGTAGTAAATAAATAATTGAGTTGTAGTAAATAATATAAAGAAAGTTTCCTTAAAACTATGAGTGAAGAATGACCCTGAACAGAGAACAAATACTCAACAGCTCAGTGGTAGAGCATTGGCACACTAAGCCAAGGTTTTGATTCTGGTGTCTGGGTGTTATTTTTCAAATTTTCATATTTACGGCTTGTTAATAAGAAAATTAAAAACACTAACACATATTCACAAAGACTTCAATATTATGATGCCACATGACAAATATTGTGGAACTGGCACTTTGAAATGTGTGTTAGTGTTTTTACGTTTTTTTGTGTAAAATATATACAATTCTATCGTGTTTATGTAATAACACATTTAATCCTTATTCTTCGAAAGAAGCTTGGACTTTTCCTTAATATAATCAATTTCAAGATTGTTGCATTTATGTGCATTATTGTGTGTCTGACAGTGAATAATTAATTTTATATTTTTCTCTCTATTTGTTTGAATGTTGTTAATCAAATGTGCATTTGAGACGAAGGTGGGAGTGAGGTGACAAAGAATCCAAAAATGATGGTAATGTGAAGATGGCTATACTCAATATGCGTTGAAGCATAGATACTCCTATGTTAATGGTAGGGTATTGAAACACAAAAAGAAGGGCATTTTGCTTATTGATGTTCCACGAAATATGTTTAAACTTTGTTTGACAATTTTAATGTCAATAAAATGAATAAAGTAAAAAGCATAAAAATATAAATTGTCTTGTAGAAGGTTCAAGTTGATAAAAAAACACTAGGAAAAATATAATATTTTACCATTTTCCTTGTAAGCTATGTGATGGATAAAAACAAAATAAGCGGGTTTAAGCAGTCAACAAAAATAATTAAGCAAACTATTATTATCTATATTTTAGTGAATCCTGACTCTTTCTAAAAAAGAACTGAGGTCATTAACTAGCTCAAGAAACCAAATAGTTTTAATATATTTGCTCTTTTAGATTAAACTAGATTAGATTAGGTTTAATTCCAAGGTCAACAGCTAAGCTGTCTGTGAGAAGTTGTGAGATGGTGTCATCTATTCTAGACTTCTATGAGTAAGTAAGTAAATAGGCATTCGTAGAATTATGTTGGTGGCTTGTTATGCTTTGATGGAGGGTGAAAACTAGAATGTGATAGTGGAGTTTTGGAATGAGCTCAATGTCTTGAATGCATGTGAACCAGGTAAAAGAATTATCTTGCTAGGAAATATGAATGTACGGGTGGGTACCCAAAATGAGAATTCTGAGAGAGTGTTAGGAGGGTATGTTAATGAGAGGGTAAACAAGAATGGTAATGAGTTAGTGATTCTGGGTTTAGAAAAAGGTTTATTTGTGTTGAACGCATGGCTAAGCACAAAGATATTCACTTGTATGCTTGGCATAGGGGCGAATCAAAAACAATTATTGATTTTGTAGTGTATGATGAGACTTAAAGTTTAGTAAAGAACACTAAGCCTCTGAGTGGAGCTGAATGTAGAAAGTATCACTCCTAGTGATCTCAGTAGTTGAATTAGGTAAGAATGTTTGAGGAAGTAATGCAAAATCTCTAAGAAAGTAAGAGTAAAAGTTGAAATTTGCAGGATTGATTGTGAGAGTGCAATATGAAATATTGCTGTTCGAAAATTTAATTTTACAAGAGCATGAATGTACTCTCGAAATAAATTCTAATGATAAGAAAATGCTTTGAACGGAATCAAAGATACCGTAGTTGAGCGTGTGAAATATGTGTGTGGGTCTGCGGTGGTGGCAATCTTAAAAAGAGATGCATGATGAAATGAACAGGTGAAAGAAAAGAAAGAAGCATAAAAACAAATTATAGCCGTGAAGAGTGAAACAGAACGTAAGAGGTTGTGGAATATATAAAAAGAGAAAAACATAAAATGTAAAAAAAGAAGTAAAGGAGAGTAAGGAGCAAGTATGACTAAAATAAAGAGAAGGAATGGAAAATGGCTTTGAAGGAAACAAGAAATTATAGAAGTGGGTAAAGAGAATGAAACAAAGAGTAAAAGTAATGACCTATGGCATTCATAATGAACGTGTTCAGATGATATGGAATGAAAACAGTCTAAGTGAGAGATGAAGGGAATATTTTGAATATTGTATGACGAAAATGTAGATTAAATAAAAAAATATATAGGAAAAATGCTATGATGAGTGAAAGAGTTAACGAGCTGAGAAGTTAAAGGATATGAAAGTGTTGAAATTTGGCACAGCTGCGGTATAGATGAGATCATAGGTGAAATGCTTAAGTGTGGGTGCATGGTACTACTTTCTAGATTGTTTGAGTTGTTCAATGTGTGTGCTAATGACTGGGAGAAAGCTGTCATTGTTCCTTTTTACAAAGGCAAAGTAATTAATAGTGAATGTAAGAATTAAAGGGCAATTAGTTTGTTAAGTATCCCAGGCATAGTTTTTGGGAGAGTCTTAATTGAGAGGGTGTATGAAAAAATTGTGGACAAGATTTGGGGTGTACGATGTGGTTTCATGCCAGGTAAAGGTGACATGGACCGGATATTTGCATTGCAACAAGTGATTGAGAAATGTATGGCAGTAAGGAAGAACTTGTATTGTGTATATGTTGATCTGGAGAACATATACAATTAGGTGAATAGTAATATTTTATAGAATGGTCTGAGAAAGTATGGTGTGAATGCATGATTAGTAAATACAATTATGGTGGTGAATGATAGAAGTAAAACGTGCATTAAGGATAGATGGAGATTTGAGCAAATGGTTTGTCAGTGAAGAGAGTATAAGACAAGGTTGTGTTATGCCTACATTGTTGTTTAATATATTCATGAATAAATGTATGAGGGATGATTGTGAGCACGTGGTTGGTGTGCAAATGGACAAAGTGAATGTTAGACTGCTGCTATATGCAGATGATGCCATATTAATGGATGAGAATGAAAGCTACTTGCAGAATGTATTAAATCAATTGAATGTGGCACAAGGCAGGAAGAATCTTCGTATAAATGTCTCCAAAACTAAGGTGATAGTTTTGGATAGGGACAGATCAGAAAATGACTGTCAACTTAGTATAAATGGAAAACCGTTGGAACATGTGAATGATTTTGTGTTTCTGAGCAGAATGTTTTATAAGAATGGAAGGATGGGGGATAAAATCTACAGACAGGGGAATGCATCTCAGCGAGTTGTTATATAGAACAACTTATATGATCAAAGTCAGTAATGAATGGGTGCTGAGGGAGTGTGGTTTTAAAAGCAATCCAATAGGGTAATGTGGAAGATATGTCTTACATTGGTTGGGGCATGTTGAGAGAATTAGTGTTGATAGAGTGTGTATCGATATATAGTTGTAATGGGGAAAAAAGATATGTAATAAAGTACTTCCTTATGTACAAGAAAATTAAATGGCAGACTGTAAACATTAAGGTGATACCAAGTGTGTCTCTAGGCAATGCTCAAGGATAAGATACCAAGTTTATAGTTGGAATAGGAAAGGCTCAAGAAATGTTTGGTGTGAGCTGCAGAGAAGATAAATGGGAGGAGACACCATGGTGGAGCAATAGAGTGAAGAAAGTTGTAGAAGAGAAAAATAAAGCATTCAGGAGAAGTTTTAAGAATAAGAATGAGGAAACAGAGGAAGCATAAGCTTGTAGTATGGGAAGCCAGGAAAAATTGGGTGCAAAAATCGACAAAGATGTTGGAAAGGGGTGTGGAAGGAAGTAAGAAGGTGATATCTAGCCAGGTAAGGAAGAGGAGGAAAGATAAAAGACAAGAAAATGTATTAAAGAGGATAATACAAGGAAAAGCAACCAGTATGGATGAAAAACAGGATTATATTGGTTATACAGGTTGCTGCAGGAATATGGAAGGAGAACACGCTACTGGAATACTGGAAGAATGTAAAAAGGGAATTATAGTACTGATTTTTGAGAAACCACACATGAAGAGGTGTATGAATTATTGGAGAATAGCTTTGATGTGCCAAGCAGATAACATTAAGTGTGCAAATAAGAAAAGAAGAACGAAATCAATTAAAGGAGGAAGAATGGTGGAAAGATAGAGGAAGATGGAGGAGGCATTTTACTAAACCGACCTGACCTCAGGCTGGAAACAGTTGGTGATTATGACCTAAATTTATGATTGAATCATGATACATTTTTCAAATACCTACTATTACTGACAAATTTATTAAATTTTTTATCAATATTCAAATTATTTTTATTTACATTTTAAATTTAAATTTGGAATATTTTTTTCTTTCTTTTACTTGTATTTTAATATTTAAAAATAAACAATTTGCATTTAAAAAATCTTTTAACTATGAACACATAAATTCTACTGTCACTCCAAAGATTGTTCTATTATTTCAAATATCCTACTTTTTTTTTATTTTAAAAACGTGTTTTTTTAATTTGCACAACTAGCTTTAAAATGATCATTTATATTCTATTTATTTGATACAATTTTGGCACCGTATTCGGGCTTTTCTAAGTAGCTACTCGAATAAAAAACCTTGAGTTCATAGTCTTTAAATGTCAGTATTCTTATTTTGGAGTTATGTAACTTAAAGTACCAGTATCTATACTAATAAAGTGTATTCTTTCATAGTCTACCTTTTCTTTAACCGAATCCACATCTTCAAAACCAACCCACTGGTCCCCAGAGTGAGCATATGGTCCAGTGGCCCCAAAGCTATCTCTTTCAAGAGACCACCTTTGATTTTTCACTACAAAACAAGCAAAAAACTGTCATCAAACACACAGGTACATCGATGTGGGACAGAAAGAGGTGGGGAGGGGCGAGTGAGCTGTACCAGGCCCCATTCTAAAGTGGGCCCTGTCCTTAGTGACTTTTTTTTTGTTTAGCTGTATTGAATAAAAACAAATAAATATTTCGACACAGATTCCTTTTTAAAAACTATAGTAATTAAAAAACAAATTCATAAATAAAATATAACAATGGAAGATATAGGTATAGCACCAAGTACTTTCAAATCAACTGCAGGTACTCAACAGAAGAGAGTGCACAATTGGTAGCACTGCAGAAGTGTCTCTGGCCCATTGATATTTTAAATTCATTACATAAACTGCAACTAGAAAGCATTTCCACGAAGGTGTGTATAGCATTTCGAATTTTCTGCATCCTCAAAAACTACAATACTACAAGACTATCTTAACATCATAGCCCTACTCTATAGAACACAAAATATCACACATTTGGCTTAATACCATAATATGGCTGAATGTACAAGACTGGTATACTTACACCTGTCACATATCTCATAGTAAGCTAGCATTCCAGGCTGTCGGGTGAGTTCCCCTGGGGCGCCAGGACCTCGTGCCTCAGCCCCTTGGTTGTACGATTGAGGAGACTCCAGGGTGAAACTTTGACCATAGAATGGGATTCCAACCAGCAACTTCTTTCTGGGGGCTCCTTTACTCACCAGATACTCCATAGTGAAGTTCTGACAGAGCACCATAGAGAAACATTATCATGCATGAATATATGGTATGTACAAATCAACAAAATATTTACTTTATACCCATTTAAACTCCCTTGTTTTGAAAAGTAAAGTATGCTTAGTCCTTTCTTTTTTGGATAAATGTTGGCAAATTTGGGATTAATGAAAGGAGCAATAATACTTTCAGATTAAAATTATAAACTAAAATAATCTGTTAAAAAACTTTAAGACAGATTATTTTAGTTTATAATTTTGATCTGAAAGTATTATCGCTCCTTTTACTAATCCCAAATTTGTCAACATTTATCTAAAAAAGAAAGGACTAAGCATACTTTACTTTTCAAAACAATATACTTTATTTGTTTGGATATTAATAGGAAGTTGTAAGTTCACATAGCTTCCCATTAGTATATAAACAAATAAAGTATAAATTCAATGGAAAGCATTCAAACACATCTGCTATGTATGTTTAATAAAATTATTTTTATTCCTCAAAATAACATGATTTTGAAAGATTTAGCAAATCCAAAACTAATTAAATGCCAAATGGTGTTGGATGTGGAATGAGAATTTGATTGTGCGAACATAAATAATTAAGGATTATAGCTGGAAAGATGATCACATTTGGGTCACTGATGTGCTTTAGTGCGAAAATTGGGATTATCAGGTAAAGGTAGCTCTATTATTATGTTCAGGGGCTAAACCTGTCCTTATGTACTATCGTTAGTATAGGCTTATAGAAGTAGTGATTCAGGTTTGGGAAGAGGAGGATAGTGTTGCTTCTTAGGGGAAAACATAAGGGCAAACATAATTAAAAACCTTCCTATTCTTGTGTTGCTGTGTATTTATTTTCACGATTCTAAAATTGTATGTATTTTTTACTGTAAAATGGTAAACAAATTGTATATCTGCTCCCATGATAATGACATATGTGCTCATTTAATTTATAAGCTCTATTGTCTTACACAAAATTAAAAACAGTTTAGTGTGGATCGAACAAGTCTGTGACCCCATGCCTGCATATATAACTTAACATATAACCTGTCTATGGTAGGGATGTCTGGGTCCGTTCTCATACCAAAATCCTACTATATAAGATAATCTTGGCGGGGAAGAAGGCCTTTCAAATATGTCCTCTGCCAAGAGAGGGGGTGTAAGGGTGGTGGCAAAAGATCCAGCAAGTGAGACACCTTGCGTGAGAGCTGTCGGGTGGGGTAGTAAATATTTTTGAATATGAATAAAGTGAAAAATCAAGGGGACATTAAGACTTTATGAATACAGAACTGCCTATAAAATGTTAACTCACTTTAATATCTACTTAAAACTTTTTACTAATTTAAATTTATAAAATCAATTTTGTCATTTATTACTATTGTTTGGTTGCTTAGTAGGTACATTATTTGAAATACAAATGAGAAAAATCACTAGCTACACTTCTTGAAAAAAGATGAAAACATAAAAACCAGACTTATGATCTATGTTTTGTATTAACACTTTGCAGTTTTTATTAGCACGCGTTATTAATTTTATAAATAATGTATGCTCCCAGTTGATCTTTTTAAAAATGCAACAAACAGTCTGCAACACTCATCAACCTTATACCCCACTTTAAGTAGGGCTGCATAGTCTAACGTGCTATTCTCGTGTTAGACTAGACTGCCAAAGACATGGAGATCGGGGTTCAATCCCAGTTGGGTGCAATGAGAATGGTTTTTCCTAAATGGTTTTCCATTCTCCTTCCACGCAAATATGGGTGCACTTCCTCCAAATTAAAAACTTTCTAATCCCTAACACATTTGTGTATTAGTAAATAGGTGTACAACCCAAACAGGTTGTAAGATGTGGTGCAAAGCAAAAAAAAGTAGGGGGACACAGCATAATTAAGTTTTTCTATAATGTGATAATTTATTATGCTTATTAAAATTTGCAATAAATTTAATGAACAAAAACAAAAAGTTGTTTTAATTCAAACATTAATATGTGTTATTACCACATATTACCATAGATATATTGAAAATCAAAATAATCAACATGGCGAGTAAGAATGATTGGTAACAAATGCTCTACCCAACCCTTTAAATATTGTTAACCATGTTTGCCAACTTACTGTATTAAATTGAGGGAACTGGTCTCCCTGCCTATAATACAGCGGACTAACATGACCCACTCTTCGTTCCCAGCTACCATGATAGTCGTAAGTCATGACAGAAAGTAGATCCAATTCTCTACCAATATTAGGTAGGTCATAGGCTTCATCTATCACCTCCTTGTAGCCAGATATGGAGGCGGTCAAGAGCAGGGGTGGGTTGTTGCGCTTAAACTCTTTCTTTAACTCCTGAAAAGTAAAGAGCAATATGGTTAGTACACATATATTTCACATATAATAACAGATAAAAAGGCTAAAATATTCATAAAATTATGTATAAACTCCAAGGAAAATTTAAATTAAAAAACTACAGTTTGAATTAGGAGGGATCACCATAGTATTTACCTGTGTAATACTGGAGTAAAAATTGTTTTGGTAAAACAACAATAAAAACACAAACATATTTTTAACCATGCACACCAAGGAAATCAGCCAACCACAACGATTCTGTTTTAGTTTCTTGCTATTTATCCTTCTGCAGTATACATTACATGATTTTTGTGTTTGTCAACTCTTCATGGCAGCATGCATTGTCTTCACTTTGTGCCGCTGAAATATTTTGTAATATAAATTGAGTCGTAGATATTAATTTATCTTCTTCAGTTGTTGATGTTTCTTCTTCAACCAATGTTTTACCATTAAATGGTATTAAGGGTTTCAAGCGGCTAGCTTATATAGGGCTTGTTTAACTTAACACTTGTTTAATAGGTTTTCTGGACCTGATTAGGTTTTTGAAACACGTCTTGGATCTTCACAGCATTTTTCTTTGCATACAAAATGGTAGCCTTACTTACATAGTACTCCATAACTAGTTTAATTAATGTCTCGCCTTTCTCAAGTCTGTGTAAAATAATACATTTCTGTTTTAGGCTTAATGTGTTATATTTTATTTTGTTTGACAATATTTTATTTACTTATTTATTTAATCTTGTGAAGTTAATGAGTAACAACTTGTCTTACACTTATGTCAATTATAGGCACCTATGGATATCTATTGTGTATGAAGTGGGTGTAGCTACTTTCTATACTTGCTTTATAGATCTCCTGTACACTACATTGGTTGGTAAACAAGCTTGTCTTCCAAACATAGCTTCAAAGGGAGATTTTTAATGGTTTCATGTGCACTTGTATAATATGCCACTATTAAAGGAGGTAACTTTATATCCCAGTTAATTTGATTTTCATTTACTCACTGAGACATTATGTGCAGATACACACAATTAAATTGTTCCACTAAACCAGTTGACCTTGGGCGGTAAGTTATTGTTTGCGTCTTCGCAATCTGTACTATATTGCATAAGTGTCTAATTACTGTCCCGTCAAAATTTCTACCTTGGTCAGTGTGAAGTTCAGTATAGAACCCAAACCTGCTGATGAATTCGTCCACCAAGACTCTTACCGCAGTGAGTGCTGTCTGGTTTGGCAGATCATATGCTTACGCCCTACAAGAAAAGTAGCCTGATACAACCAAAATTACTTTATTTCCCTATTTGGTCCTTGGAAAGGGTCCTAATATATCTATGGCTACCCGTTGCAGTTGTTCAGCAACCCAAACTTCTGTAGTGGGGCCTTAGCTATTGTGTAGTATTTCCTAGTCGCACAATCAGGGTATTGCTTAACCCACATTGTGGTGTCTCGATGGAGGTCAGGCCAATATAAACGTGAGCAAACGATTTTTATTCGTCTTGTGATCTTGTGAATACCTAAGTGTCATCCAGTGGGTGTGTCATGAAAACTCAATAGAATTTCTGTTTTAAACGTTTGTGGGAAATCAGCTTAAGTCTACAAGTATTTCTGGCTTCTTCTAAACATCAATATACAGAACATCTTCTTTAAGTTTTGTGGTGGTTCTCTTAAGTTCAACGGCATCCTTGTGGGTGGGGGTGTGATGGAGGGGCGTAGTTGTTAGCCTTTTTCTTATATAAGAGGACAGATCGATATATCTTCTAGCTGTAACTGACGTAGCTCATCAGGCGACACAGCAGGGTTCCACACTATGGGCGAGGCTCTTGTATTTTGGAAAGAAATGGTGGTTGTGATTTTCTGAGTATCCCCAGAGCATAGTTTGCTGCGGGGCTCTCATGAATGTGAGGGAGCCTGGAACTGTAATCACATTTGAGTTATCATCCACTTGTTTGCATTGGTGACACGGCATTCTTGAGAATCCGTAAGCATTACCTTGTTTCCCGATGACATAGTTTAATTGCAATAGGCGATATAGCTACTATCCTGCTTGCTCTTTGTGTTCTTTGAAACAGTGGAACCAGACTTATGTCTTATGGTCAGTGTGTACATCAACAGTCTCACTCCCTTGGGGGTCATGAAACTCGGGCATATTGCATCGGCCTGACGTTTGGCGGCTGGGACGCGCTCTGGGTTCACGCACGTTTCATATAAACGACCACTAGACTGTCTTTGCCACCTGCCAGTACTGATAGATTTCTAAACATCCTGTTAAGACACCTCCACGGGGTGGCCCCTGGGCAATGTGATGAACGAGGTCCGGCATAGCTAAGACCCTGACAGGTCATTTGTGTGTGAGGAGGGGGATACTCCCTTCTGGACACACACTAAGTGGTTGGTAGTGCGTAGCTGTTTAGTGGGGATAGCTGGTCAAGGCACCTCATCGAGGTCCCCGATGGGCAACTCCGGACAGCTAGGTCTTAAAGGCTGGGGCGGCAGCTTAAGGAGGATGAGAGAGGAAAAAGACCGGAGATTTTGGGGAGAAAAAGTCCGGAGGCTGAGCTCCTGACTTACTCGGGATTGGGCGATCACAAGGAGGAGCAAACTCCTTCCTCCATCCGGTCCCAGTGGAGGGGGAGTTTCTCCCAAGTAACCCAAGGCAGGTTGGCATAGCAGGGCTGGTACTGGTTTTTGCAGGTATCCAAGTACCCGGAATGGCACTCGGGGACCAAGGTCCATGTCCAGCCAACTGTACCGTTCCCGATGACTATGCAGTGGTTGCACCGCGAAAAGCCACTGAGCTTATGTTTGGTGTAGCTAGAGAGCCTTTTGGAGGGTCTCTTTTGAGACTTAGTTTGGATAGATAGTCTCACTTCCTTCAAGATAGCAACGAAAGACGTGGAGACAATTAACAACGGCTAGTAATCCTTTGCATGTCATACAATACCACCTTTCTGTCTTAGTAAGGGGGTGGCTCCAATGAGAAATGACTTTCTTCTCACCATTTTGAATCTGACTAAGTACTGCTCCTATTCCAACTGTGATTGCATTAACATGCACCATCCATTCACACTCCTGATGGGGAAACCCTGAAATAGGAAGGGTCACTAATCTTATTTTTAGTTCAAGACTGTTTCACACGTTTCATCGAACATGAACAGTAATCCTTTGTGAGTGAGTTGTTGCAAACGTGCATCAATCATCGTAAAGTTGTGGATGTAACGAAGATTGTTTCCAGTAGTTTGCAGTAAAGAGTTCACTTAGTCCACAGTTATAGGAATAGGCAAAGATTCTACCCGATTTATTTTCTCTTCTGATGTAGTGATACCCTACGCTGGTATTCTATGCTCCCCGAAACTAATCTGGTCACGCATAATTTTACATCTTTGAGGTTTGATTTTGAAGCCAGTATCACACATTTGTGTAAAAAATTCCATGCAAATATTACACATGTTGTATCTCATCCCAATTCCATATTACAACATCATCTAGTTATGACATGCGGGTTTTCCGCTTGATACCTGCTAACACCAAATCCACGAGGAATTGGAAGGTAGCCGGTGCATTACAGAGGCCATAGCTCATTACATTAAATTTGTAGGAATCATCTGCTGTCGCGAATGCTGTTTTGGGACAGTCTTCTAGTGATGTCTCGACTTGGATGATAGGTGGCTGCCATGTTAAGCGATGATAACACAGTTGCTCCTGACAATTCTTCGAGTATATCATCTATTTGTGGCAATGGATATGCATCTCTCACAGTCAGTTCACTAAGATTTCTGTAATCACAACAGAAATGCATGATACCATATTTATTTCCTGCAAGGACTAGAGGCGATGCCCATGGAGAGGTCTAAGAACTCACCTTACTTGTTTCTCCATGTCACTTATGTCCTTATGAATGTATTCCTGGTGTTTATATGCGACACGCATGTTTATTTACTGGTCTGGGCCCACCCGTATCAATTAGAGGGTATGTGAGGCTTGTACGACCACACTCAAGAGTAATCCTGTGCCATAATATCCTAAAACTCATTTAAGAGGGCTATAAACTATATAACCTAATAAACCGGTGTAAGTAAAGTTAATTTTAAGGAAATGCAGCTTTAATTGTTAGAGAAAGTCTAAAAACTCCATCAAAGAAATACACATTTATTAATGTACTACGTCCTAATAATATTAGGCATATCATTGTAATGACCTTGATTTGATACCTAAAAATATTTGAAAGCATTGACAATCTTCTCCTCTTAATTTTATATATTAAACATATTTTGCTTTAATTTGAATTATATATTCTATTATGTCATGCTTAAAGTACATCTTATTCTAAATTATTCATTTATAATAGTCACCAGACTCTAGCTCCGAAGGTACTAGTTTTTTTTTATTAGTTAACACCCTGAAGTTAGAAGGCATCAGCCCTTGTAACAAACTTCAATGTGTTTGATGCAGTCGGGCAATAGTTTACATGTAGGAGTGTTTTAAAAGGCAGTTTCTGGTTCCAGAACCTCATAGAGATTTGTTCTTAAATGTTCTATTGGACTAGGGAGCCGGGAGTTTGTATACGCTCTGGTACTCTGATACAAGTCTTGGGCCTGATAAGACGTGTTTTGAGATGTGCAAGTATTAAGTGCGTAACACATTCACAAAGGAACATGAAGATTTATTTTCGAAATATTTCAATGCAATCCTGCGTTCAAATATGTATATATATAATTCAAATGGGTGTAGTTGTGTTAAGTAATATATTATCAGAAAAGTGCTGCATTTAGCGAAGTAATCATGATCATTCCTATAAGCACGTGGCAAGTCTAAAATTATTGAATAAATCAATAATAAACTTATGTCTGACAATAATCATTAATCATATAAATATAATAATAATGATAAAAATGGGAAAGACACGCTGCAAACAACTCTGTCATGAGTACCACTAATCACGAGACATAACATTTGGTCTCCAATACAAAGTGCTAGGATACAAGACGTAACCTTTGTCACCACAATGCGAGGCTAGTATTTGTAGTATAAAATAAGATGAACCAAGTGGGGCCAGAGCCGGACTATTTCATATGGCTACCACATTTGGCAAGAAACGTAATATAGCATCATGTCAAAAGCTTCAATATTATGTAAAAAAATCTTGCATTCTATCTTATATTTTATAGAAATTAAAGTTATAAAGTGACATGAACATACCTCAACTGTTTGAAACAGCCCCCTGCAGTTAACATGAACTGTTGTGTTGTTTTCAAGAGTTACTTGCCTGCACTAGCTTAGTGAAGTTGGGCTTATCACTGCTAGGCCCCTTTCCACAGTTGCTCTGCCAACATTTGGGGTAAGTCCAATCCAATTGAAGCCCCCGGAAGTTGTGTCGCCGCAGATAGGCCACAACACTGGTCACAAACTTACGCCTGGCTGATCCATTACTAACCAGCCGGCTGTACTTGTCCCCAGAAGAGTCTGTCCAACCACCAAGAGCAAGGAGAACATTCACTGCACCTGCCCCTGGGCGACCTGTGCCGGTGATACGCTGGTAGAAGTCTGAAAACCAGAAATAACACAATTTTTAATATGTGAATTTTCACACATTTTATAGATTTTTAAAATTGTCTTCTACCACCCAAGGAAGATGCCATGTGACATCAAAATATTCCAGTGTTTGGGAATTTGTGTTTTTTTTTTGTTTTTTCACTTTTATTAGTACCTACTTTATTTTATGCATTCCCTTCATGTGTATTTAAGGACATATTAACGCTTGCTTAAGATTATTAACTTATTTTATTCATATTATTGTTAATTTATTTAAGTCATTGATATCTTTAAAAAACCTGTCAAATTCAAAAGTGATTAATTTGTTGTTTGAATTTAATAATGTTGATTCTTTTTTCTAGTTTCTGCCTTGCTTCTATTTAATTTTTTTTAATATTATACCGTATTAAGCTTAATTTTATAAGTTATTAAGGTCTATTTTAGATGAAATAATTTACTGTTCACTTACTGTTATCAATGTCTGCCCAGGGGTCAAATGGTTTTATGACCAGATCATTGGGGTCCAAGCTGGCGTAAGCATACACAATGTGTGTGCAAAGCCTGGGGTCCAAGTGTTCTGGAACAAACTTCCCCTCTCCCTTGCGATACCAGGCCCAGTTGGTGAAATAACACATGACCTTGTAGTCTTCCTCTGAAACAATGGGACATGTGGAGGCTGCTCGGCGTAGGGTTAACCCCCTCAAACAAATCATAGAACACGGGAGACCTTGTATTCCCTTCTCAGATTTGTTTGAGGATTATTGCCTCATATTTAGAATATACATTTCAACTAGGTTAATTAATTGCTTATAAATAATTGTGAGATAGTAGGTTCTTGTCATTTATACCTTATTTACCATAGCACTATGCTTACAGGAACCGAGCACCACTGCATGTTTTAACATTAACATAATATTAACTATTAATGATAACAATACATATTTATACACACACAAGTCTCAATATGTTTGAGGCACACAAGATGAACCCACAAAATAACCATTTGCAGGTCAAAATACACATAAAATCAAGTCAATATTTGTCATCTCACACAGTAATGTAACTAACTAGAGAAGGTAAGAAAATAATCCACAGCATTATTGACCAACCACATAGGTATAGAAACAGAAATACTGACTAGTTTGTTTAAATTCTTAGTCAAGTGTAGTAAATAAATTAATAAAGATAAATTGGAACATGTGACACTCTCAAAAACCTCAGTATTCAAACCATAATTGCTTTTACAAATCCACTAAAAGTGTGTTCAACAACTTTGCTGCAAGTATACTCACCATCTTTGTTGTGAACATGTTCACCAGCTTTATAAAGGTTATGTAGGCTATGTTGAAGAAGCATTCAGAAACATTTTATTCAAGCATTTTTAAAAACGATAAAGCAAGTGTGTTCAACAACAATGTTTCAAGTTTGTTTGAATACTACTGTTGGGACATCTTTATCTTATAAAATGTAGGCTTTTTAAAAGAGCAAACCACATGGAGTACATCATTTATGGACAAAAAAAGAAGTGTGATGTTGAATGTCATGCCTCTATAAAGAATGAAGAGGTCTAAATTGTTTTATATTAGACTTAATACAAACCAAGTGTTTTTATTAAAGTAAGGAATATCTTACCTCCTATAAACTCATCTTCATAATACTGTCTGGTCTTGACCTGTGTGGCACAGCGCGGAGAGGTGCCATAATGGCACAGTCCTGTAGATGGATTGAAGGACTGTCCCAAGGAACATGTGTATCGCTGAGGTTGTCCATCCTGACACACATAGTATCCTCGACAGTCGTGGGAATCTTCAAACATCCCATTTGACTGACATATGACAGCCACTGAGCCGGCCGTGCTCCCCATCACTGGAGGGACTGAGAAACACACACACACAAAAAGTGGTAAATTATGATTAATGGAGCTCTATTTAATTACTTGATTAATCTAATTTGACACCCACTATTCAATAAATCATCATTCGTACTATATTTGTGATGGTTAGGGGTTGCTTTTAATCGTTAAAGCTGCAATTGTATATAAATTATTGAGTATTTATGAAAATAATATTAAGTATCAAGTTACACCATATTATACAATCTAAAACATAACAAAACATATTATTGGTGCTATATTAAATTAATTTTCAAAATTTAGGGATTTGAATGCAACTATAGCTTGGCCAATCAACAAATTTGTCAATCGACTCAGGGTCAATTATGTGTTGTTGGCTATCCTAATAACTGATGTTAATCATATAGGTAACATACAATTAATATGTATTCAGTGGTGGTTGGGGGGCTCGGGAACTGGGCAAGCTGACTTGAAAATGATTTGTTTGTGGGGTTTTTTTTGCATTAAATTCTTGGGAGCATAATTTAAGTCAAATTAAACTTTAAATCATTAATTAATTTTAAGATGAGTATATGACCATTTTTGGAGTAGAATAAAAAAAATCATAATTTCATAAAAATAAATTAACTTAAATCGATGGATTAATATTTACTTTAAAATGACTGAAAGTAAGTTTCGGAAGATCAGGTGTTGGTGTACAAGTTTTAACACACTCACTTTTAAAAGCAAAGTTTTGTAAACTTAAAAGATTTCACTAATAATTTAATAACTACACATTCCTCATTACCCACATACACACATCGAAAATATAAATTTATATATATGACATGTACGAGACCCGCCAGTAAACACAACTAACTTATAATTGACACTGTGCATGCTCCAACAATGACATTGGGCACTAGGTGGATATGGACAGTTATTCTTTCATTCCACGATAGCAAGAGGCAGTTTAAGGTTTACTTTTATTATACCTCTACTGATCATATAAGGGACCTATAAGACGTGCATGCACCCTAGTCTATTTCCCTTCCTTTAAACCCTCATGCCATTTGAAGGCCATAAAGGCACGGTTGAGATTGCTTTTAGTAAGCTATCCCATTACCAGGGGCTTTGTGAAGATGACAACCCCACAGACACACTTGAAAAATAAAAGAGCTTAAATAAAAATACTGCCAAAAAATATTATATTTGGGATTTTAAAATATATTAAAGTTATTTTAATATATTTAATATAATAAGAATTATTTTGTTGAAAGTAGGCAAGCAGTGCTTTCTATGCTTACAAGAACCAAGCACCACTGCATGTTTTAATAGTGTTTTAGTAAGGGGATGGAGCGTTTCATATTACAAACTGTTCTACACCTCTAAAGTATTATTAATAATGCACTTTTATATCTTTCCTCAATAACTTGGCAAATTGCCTCTTTTAGTCATATAAAATCCATAGCAACAAAAACCCCAAAAAGGATTAGAAACACATCACATTTCTTGAAGAAGGTATCTCACCCAGTGTGGTTTGCTCCATGATGGCAGCTGAGAAAGGACAGTCTGTGAGCTCGGGCCAGTTGCACAGTGTGAGCTGTGAGTCGTAGAAGAGCCCTTCTGGACATATGTAGGTATGTTTCATGGCCCACTCACACCTGTAGTAGACAGCACAGTCATTGGAATCACGCACAAACCCTTGTCCGGTGCAGTTCATCACACCTTTCTCCACAGATACTGGAGAGCCTGCCACTGGTGGAATCACCACTGGTACTGGCGGACTTAATACCGGCCCAGGTAGTTGCTCTGGCTTGGTCTCCACTGCAACAAACACGTCGATGTTCTAATAATTATATGAAAGCTCCCCAAAGGTTATATGAAAACATCAGTGAAACATTGAAAAGTACAAAAACACTGGCAAGAAAAACACATTAAATGATTTGTAGATATAAAATATTGAGTCCTGGTATTCTTTTTCTTGAAAAAGTTCTCCAACCTTTTACTAATCTTTAAGGCATAATGTTTTAGTAAAAATTGGCCCACAAATTTAATTATATGTTGAACTTATAAATCTCAGGGTTGTAGTATTGACATGCTAAGACAAATGTCACACAATTCACTTGTACTGAATACTATTGTATGTATATTTAAACTAATATGTGTAGATGGCAATCGCTCATAACAAAAATGATAGTTTCAATTTATTGTGTATCGATACAACCTTATTTAATTAAAATTTGTGCACTTTGAAGCAGACAACAAGTCACTGTGGCTGTGTTTCTGATCGTTTCTTGAGTGTGTACACTGATCTCTTAAATCCGTCACATATTCTGTTTTAAATTACAAATAATCTGTGACTTGGGGCACAAGGCAAACTTGGATTTCTCAGTGCTAGAGCAGTGGTACACTATGCCAAAGGTTCCAGGGTTTATTTCTCTAAATATAATATGTGGGAACATCAATCATGTGCACCAAATGTTAATTTCATTATAATGCGTGTTTTTAACTATCTTATTAAATTAAAGAAATGTCAGAGCCTTGTAACCTTTAGGCCATATTAATGTCACCTAGAGTCTGTTCAGCGTAGGAATTGTTCTCTGAAAGGTCTTTTTCCCTCCCAGAAATCTATTATATAGTAGGATATTGGTAGGAAAAAAGACCTTTCAGAGAGTAATTCCTACCATGAATGGAGTATAAGAGATATGTGCTCCCTCTTTGTTTTGAAAGCCTGAGTGAGCCAGTCAAACACAAACTGTCCACAATAATATAATACATGTATTGTTATAATCATCTTGACTTGTGTATGGTTATACAGCAGTGTTATTGAACTATCAAAAACGTTGATAGGGAGAGACACTTTTAAACTATAAGAAGGGATGAAACTAGAGCAGTGAGAACTCGGCGGTGGGNGGTGGGGGGGGGGGGGGGGGGGGGGGGGGGGGGGGGGGGGGGGGGGGGGGGGGGAGCAGGACTGGAGTACAATCCTGGCCCCAGTTCGGGGTGGAGCTAGATCCCCTGTGTAAACAAGTAAGAGGGACTATTTGCTAGAAATTACTGACTTGGATTAATGACTCATTTAAAACTAATACAATTACAACTAACAACATCACACCATGTGCTAGAGCTTATAATAAAATTCTCAAAACTCCAGGTCTAACTATTTTCAATGTTATTATCTGACATTCTCTCCCTCCAAATAGGCCATCCTGACAAAATTCCCAAAGGGTGGGGAGCGGGTAGCAACATAAATATAACTATTGCAGAGTGATCTAAAGGAATGCAGAATAAAAACACTTTAAAATGTACAGTGTAGGGAAGAAAGCCATCCTAAAAAGATATATGAGTTAGGCTTCTATAAAAAACACATATACTTTTTCTTGATATTTTAAACTTATCTTCACTTTTCTTGTTTATACAATTATACAAGATACACAATTTAAATGTTCAGACACATTACTTTACTATATTAAGGAGCATAGAAAACATAGTGTGAACAAAAGTAGTAAAGAGAAGACGGGAATATGAAGAAATGAGTATAGATGGCCCAGAGGGATAGTAAGACATGGTGTACAAATAAATAAATGAAAGCATCTCTTATGTCATCGACAGAACACTATGAATGTTATTTCTAGCCAAATTTAATGAGACATACAATTTTTTATCATGGACCATTAATGTTATGGTCTTGTTACAAGCAGGAGTGGTGTGATGACTAATCTGATTAAGATGCTTGACTTTATTACATGGACATGACAGCATCAGTCTGTTTGAATGAAAATAAAGAAAAAAACCTAATCTACTAAAATGATATAACCCCAAAAGGTTTAACCAAAATGTCACTCTTTATGGGAACATTTTAATCAGTGACAAAATGATGGGAGTATAAAATGTTGCCGTTGCAAGTGGGGTGGTACTGCCTACTTGACCCCCAGTGTTTAATGAGACTTTATTACATAATAACTGTATTTAACATTCAAGGTGAACTTTTAAAACATTCATATTGATTAACTAATTTCTTTTCTTGAAGAATTTTGGATTATTTGGATGATGTATTAACTAAAATTAGTTTATTTTCTCACTAAGTCATACCAAACCTAGTTTGTATTCAACTATAAAAATACGACCAAAATTTTCTAAAAAAGAGACAAAGCTTGAGCTAAACAATATGACTGTATAAGTGATATAACAAATATATAATGAATTATTGATAGTTATATTGCTGTCTAGTGGTTAAAAACAACAGCTTAGCCCGCCAGCTTGTTGTAGGCCTGTAATCTTAATGTTCTTGCATACAAACAAACACATGCTCTTACAACAATACTGGTAATATTTTACAACTCCTTCCATTAAAAGAATATAATCACTCACCTAACAAAGCATTCTTGACTACAGACAGCAATGGCCACTTTTCTCCATAGAGGCCGTGGAAATCATCCAAATCTATTGCCCAAACCATCGCCCCACCAAGCATGTTCTTCCTTATGTAAGACATCTGTAATATACAATTTTCAATAATACAAGATACAATTTCAGATAAGATTAGTAATAAGCAGAGATTAGAGTTTGATGACATGTCGTATTTTTTTGGCACATCACAATGCTCATATGCACATCATTTCTTTTAATGATCCCCTGGCTGTGGAAATATTTTTAATAATCAATTTTTCATCATTTTTGATTTTTAGGTCATAGACCAAGAAAGATATGGGAAGAGCAGATAACAGAAAGTGTGCAAGTGAAAGGAGAAGAAGAATCGAAGCAATTAAAGGAGGAAGCACGATGGACGGTTAGAGGAATATAGAGGCATTTTATATTAAACTGATATGACCACAGGCTGGAAACAGTTGTTGTTGTTGATGATGATGATGATGATGAGGATGATGATGAGGATGTCATAAGAGTGCAGGAACTGAGGATGGTGAATAAAGAGGAGTGTAGAAATGGTGTAGAAGTTGTAGTGAGGATAGGATAAAGATTGTTCAGACCTTCATTGTAATTTGGGGTGGTCCTTACACCTGTCTGACAAATTTCAATCTTCTACCACAGTGATAGGTAGCTTTTTCTTTTAGCTTTGGCAATTTCATTACACCCCTCCAAACCCCGACCCTCCCTTATTTCACTAGCCCCTACTTACAAAGAGAAAATATTTAACACTCATTTTGTAATTTGGAGTGTTCTTTCTAAATTCCTGGCAAATTAATTTGTTTACCTCCACTTAAGGATATTCCTACTTATATGCCTCCCCTTCAATCTCCCCCTACCCCCTTTTTCTATCTTCCAGAGTTCTATTTTAAAATTTAAAATGTTCAGACTTTTACAAACTGTGTCTGTGGTCTAATGGTCGTAGTTCCTGGTTACAGATGCAGAGCAGTGGCGGCTCGTCGTATAGGGCTGTAGCCCTCTCTGAATTATCTGAACTATTGGTGAATAATATTATAATCATCATCATCATCATCATCATGGTATTAGTTGATAGCTGCTTAAACATTAAAATAAGCGTCCCTCTTAATCACTTATGATTGCTACACACTACAGCCTAGTTCTGTGCGCCTGCCTAGCAATGGGGTGGAAAGTAGAAACGCAATAATATTTCTCCGTGCTGGGCTGTGGCCTCAAGCAGTCCATCTGGCTCTCTGGCGCATGTACTCGCGGTGGTCATTGGGAGAAGAGCGCTAGGGTGGGGAAAGCAAAGGGTCGCGCGATTTGGCGCTTGTACGGGTTGTCATACAATGCAGCTCAGACAGCCAGTTTCTGTATCTATCCGAGTGTTACGTGACGCGCATTTTTTGTCGGGCTATAATAATTGTGTTCAAAAATCTAAATTATTATATCAGTGTAGTAGTAGTGATCTTTACACTTTCAAGTTAAGAATATGTATAATTTTATGAGTGGTGGAGGAGGAAGATTTCTTACTTTATATCTTATTTTCAGAAGCTCAGGATGACCTTAAAGCAACACTTTTAGAGCTTAAATTTTAAAAATTCCATACCCCCATACCCACTCCCCCTACCCACCAATGTTTAAATCCACGAGCCACGGCTGATTCAAAGGTACCGGGCTCAATCCTTGGCACTTCCATAAATATATATATATATATGTATGATGAGATTAGGATACAATAGCATACAATATTTGTCTCATTGAAAGAATTAAACATATGGCTCTTATTTAGGAAACAGCTCAAATAATATAAAAGTTTAAAAGATTAAATGCTTGAAAACCCTTCTATAACTTACAAACTTAACACATTTCATAAAATGAAAACTACACAATATAAAACAGAAACCAAATAATTTGATTTCATTTAACGTTAAAGGAGGACTACAAGACAAGTTTTGCACATTCACTAAAAATATTGAAGATCCACAGAATAGCATAAATAATGAGACTTTATTACATAATAATTGTATTTGACATTCATGGTGGACTTTTAAAACATTCATATTGATTAACTAATATCTTTTCTTGAAGAATTTTGGATTATTTGGATGATGTATTAACTAAAATTAGTTTATTTTTCCACTAGGTCATACCAGACCTAGTTTTTATTCAACTAAAACAATACATGAACAAACTCACCACAGAACATACATCCTCAGCACACAAAAATTGAAGAATTATAGTTGTGGTTTTGTCACTATAGCTTGGAACCGACAGTTGTCTGTTCAAAGGGGAGGGCAGGAGAATTCAGAATCTTAATGTAATATTTTAAAAACTGTCTACATAAACAAGTATCATGTATTCATGGCTGGAGTGTATCAGGTCTGCCAGGGAAGTAGAAATAGGAAGGAGCAGAGTTTCTGCAAGTTAACTCACATGTTGCTGTGAAAACTCTAAATGATGTATTAGAGATGTTTTTACCATCACACCCTCTAGCTCCTGTATCATAGAATAAGTTGACTTCAGGAACACTCAAAAAAGAGCTAAGTGATTACTGCTTTAGCATTAAGCATAACAACACTGTTAAACTAGATACATATCGTGTTAAAAGAAAAAAAAAATGTTTTGGCTTATGCTATTTAAATGGACTGCATTTTCTCATGTAAATGTGCTAGCACCCTATTCTCGTGTGCTTTTTCATTTATTATTATTATTATTATTATTATTATTATTATTATTAATGGGAAATTAAAAAACTATCTAGGCTACAATGGTGACCTGGTAGAGGGGATAAGCAATGTTGAACAAAAAAGTATATATCAAAATTGGATAAAGTTTATTTTTACTCTGTATGCTCACCATAATTTTTTCAGTGATTTAATAATAACTAAATTAGTAGGGGTTACTATAGTGATAAAGTGGATTTACCCTTAGTTATTTCCTGTGCAAAAGGGAAGAGAAGCTACAGATCATATGAACAGAAAGCATCCCTTCTTCTCCACCCCATACTACACTACTGACTCTTCAAAACTTTCACAGCCGGAGGACACCCTAAACACATAGTCAACAGTCAAATAAACATACACCTAGCCAATCAAGAGACTATCAATAAGTAACCTTCCAATAGCATATCACTCACCATCCAGTATTTTGAAGGACTAGACCAGTGGTTCCCAAAGTGGGCGGTACCGCCCCCTTGGGGGCTGTGGGATTGTACAAGGGGGCGGTAAGGGGGCGATAATAGGCAAAAGGGTGGTAGAGGGGCACTCAAGATGGTATTTTCCGAGTGTGTTGTTTATTTATATTTGACTGACCAGCAAAATACATTCCTTGCTTCAAGTTTCTTCCTCCCTTTCCAAGGTCATGTTGCGTGCGTATAACCTCCATTCTCTAGGCCACGTCATGCGTTCTCACCCACTCCCCAAGACTACGTCACACGTTCTCCCGCCCTTCTTGAGGGCGCGTCACCAAAGCTATTCAGACCAGTTTATCACATTTTGAGAAAGTGTTGTGCTGTGTTCTTGTTTCTTTGTTGTCTCCTCAAGATTTTACTGGTAAGTCCTGAACAAAATAGTAATTGAGTGTGATACTTATTTTCCTGTGTTTTCAATTATTCAACATGTTGATTATGAATTGAGATTAGAAGCTATTATTTTTGTTGCAACCTATTCAATATTAAAAGTGTTAATGAAAGTTATATGGGGATATAAAGGAATTAAAATTAAATTCAGTGCCGATGCCTAATCTAGAGCTCAATTTTGAATTTAATATTCACTTACAAAATGTGTACATAGATAATTGTGTAGCAAAATCATTTTAAAAAGGTATATAAAAAACTAAAATAAATGTAACTCTGAATTAATCTTTTTTTTTCCACGTTAATAATTATTCATACATCTATTATTGAAACAAAATTTAATGTTATGGCTGTAAATTTCTGAAGGAAGCAACAGAAAAACACTTTTTTAAATATAGGGCTACAATCTTTTTTTGTTTTAGATTAGAAATGGCAGAAGCAGAAAAATCAAAACAGAAATGTAGACAATATAGTTTGGAATATCTTAAGTATGGATTTATACCTGCATCGACAAACCAGCAGCTGCCAATGTGCCTGTTATGTGAAAAGGTATTTTATAATGAGGCCATGAAGCCTTCCAGACTCATTGAACATTTAAAGAAGGTACATCCTGACAAGGCAGGTAAGAATTTAACTTTTTTTCAATCACTTCGTGAAAAGTTTCAAAAGCGGCCAACATTGTTAAACATGATTCACAATAGTTCACAACAACAAAGTGATGGTTTGCGTGCATCATACAACATTTCATTGTTGATTGCTAAGTCTGGAAAGCCCCATACAATTGGTGAAGAACTCATCCTTCCAGCGGTTAGTGAGGTTCTGAATACCGTTCTGCACAAGCCACCACATGATATAATTAAGATGATTCCTCTCAGCAACAATTCAATACAAAGACGCATAGATTAAATGGCTGAGAGTGTGGAAGATCTACTGTGCAACACACTAAGGACAACAGAATTTTCATTACAGCTGGACGAGTCAACGTTGCCAGGCAATGAATCTTTACTTCTAGCTTATGTGCGTTTTATAAAAGACGAGAGTTTGGCTCAAGAGTTGTTATTTGCAAGGCAACTAAAAACCGATACTAAAGGAGAGTCAATATTTCATGTTGTTGAGGAGTTTTTCAAAGAAAAGGAAATTCCACTTACTAACATACTTGCTTGTGCAACTGATGGAGCACCATCAATGACTGGTCGCTACCGTGGGTGTGTCACTTACTTGAAAAAATCATTGCCAAATATTTTGACCATTCACTGTGGCATTCGTCACCAACATCTGGTTTGAAAAAAACTCTGTGGATGCCTACACAATTAATTACACACTGTTATTACTGCAGTGAATAAGATTAAAGCACATGCTCTCAATGATCGACTATTCCGGGAGCTCTGTTCTGAGAATGAGGAAGACTTTGAACGTTTGTTGTTTCACACTGAAGTTCGTTGGCTATCTAAAGGAAACTGTTTGAGACGCTTTTACAACCTTTTTGACACTGTTGTGGAATATTTTGAAGACACGAATGCTTTGCTCAGTAATGAACTCAAAGAAATCAAACATGACATTGCTTATTTGTCTGAGCTATTTGCAAAGTTCAATGAAATGAATTTGCAGTTGCAAGGCAATGACACCAATCTTATTAAAGCCAAATCTGTCGTATCTACATTTATTGCAAAATTAACTATACTGAAGCGCAATATAGGCCGTCGCGAGCTATACCAATTTCCGAGCTTGTCTGAGCTAGAAAAGAAAGTCGGAATACAAGATGACGATCTGCAAGTTTTTTGTGACCATTTGAATATGCTGCATGAAGATATGTCTGATCGATTCAAAGATCTTGTTATGATGGAAATTCCAGACTGGGTATTAAGTCCATTTTCAGATATTGAAGAAGTTGGAGCATTGGAGGAAGAACTAATTGAGCTACAAAATGACATTGAGTTGAAACCAAAGTTTAAGAAATCATACCAAGAGTTTTGGTTACAGAAGGAAATTCCTTATCGCTATCCTGCATTATGGAGAGTGGTTAAGAGGCTCCTGATTGCATTTCCAACATCGTATTTGGTGGAACGTGGTTTTAGTGTGGTCAGCCTACTTCTCTCCAAGCAAAGAAATCGACTCCAGATTACTAAGCGTGGTGATTTAAGACTCATGTTAAGTGACATTAAGCCAGACATTGGACAACTAGTATCATTTCATCAAGCTCATCCATCACATTAAGAATTTACACAATAGTGATGTACTCTACCTATTTACTAAATGTGGTATCTAATAATATGTAGTATTTAATAACTTTGAAAAGATTATCACTGGATCAAGCTAATCAATCATGTTTAATTAAATATACATAATATATTTTTATTTTAAATAAATATTCAATTAATAATTGTTCCATCCTTGAATTTTATTGCTATTTTATTGTGAGTATTGATTTTTTAGATTAAAGGATAGGGGGCACTGGGCATGAGTTTTTGGAACCGAGGGGGCAGTGACTCATAAAAGTTTGGGAACCACTGGACTAGACAAACTCAGATTTATCCCGAACATAGGCTACAATATCCTAACTTAATCATATCTCACACAAAATCTTCTCAACAGTGCTCCAACAATCACATTCAAACAACCCCGTGATTGCTGCAACATTCTGGTTTACCCTAAATTGCCCGACCCAGCCACAAATAACGACAAACAACATCAGGCCAAAAGATACAGTACCTGCAACATTCAACAACCTTCCACCTCATTCAACAGCAGACTCACACAAATTAATACCCTAGGAAAGGCCACCATGAATGCTCCACAGAAAATCTTATACATCAGCCACAATGAAACTACATTGCTGAATACATTGGCCTCACTACAGGAACTCTCAGACAACAAATGAATGGCCTTTTTTTTTACAACGATCCTGTCAAACCAGTAGCACTTCATACCCAAACAAATAATTCATATTTTTACCAATGATATAGAACTAAAGTAATAATATATTAATATAAATACAACATTTTATCCATCTACCAAGAATTAAGACAAAAGTTTGAACAGGCAACTGCAGAATACAAGCCTAAACCTTTTTTTTAAATCAAAAAAACAAGCAACTAAAGAATCTAAGTGACCATAATCAATCTATAGCCATGCTGCCATAGTTTGTGTTTTACTTTCTTCTGCTGAAGAAGGGGACTGATATACCCCAAAAATTACGTAATTATGTGCTTTGTTGTGTTTTAGTTGTTAACTTTGAGGCCTACAGTTTTCTGGTACATGTGTAGGTCTTGCCCTTCTATCCTCCTTTAAATGTTTCATTTTACACTACTGACTTGCTAGCTTGAATGAAAAAATGTCCAAACATACCTATCTAAGTTAATAAAATTGTGTGGATATTTTTAGAAATCATTTGAATACATTGTATCTGACATCTTATCTCAGTCGATAACATATCTGCCTACTGATCTAAGGATCCCGGGTTCGATTCCTGGCATGACCGAAACAATTTATTAGGGGTGAAATGTGGGTTAACCCTTTCACAGTGAGGAATTAACGGCCAGGGACTGGATGTTGTGCCTCTCCTAGTCTTAAGTTAGATTATAAGGAATATGAAGCTACGACAAGCCTGCCAACCAGTAGTGGAAAATAATCAAAATATATGGCTTGAATAAAAAACTGACCCAGACCACAGACTGGAAACAATAATGGATGTAAAGTAAAATTTGAATACATTGTATTTTATGGGTACAGTACATCTCTTTCTCATAATTATTAATTATGACGTTTCACCAAAGATGAATCTCAATGAATTTTCAAGTTAGAATAATAATGTATCAATTTTGCTTATTCATGTTTGTTTTTCACTTATTTTTATTTGCAAATCTCTAATGTACCTCTTGTGAAATGGCACTGCTGTGAGAGAGATTAAACCTAAAAGTGCATATATTCGACAAAATAAAATAAACAAATCAAACCTTGGTAGCAATACTGTCAGGGTTATCATAGCCAATCCACTGATCTCCTTTCACGATGTAAGGGCTGCCAACATCATCAGTCTCTTTCCTCCAATGGTTATCCTCCAACAGTTCTAGCACCTCAAAGTAAGCCAAGAAGCCTTGCTCCTGCGTATACTTGCCTTCCAAACCAAACCCCTAAAATACACATTCAATACAATTAAATGTCAATAAACACTTCATTTAAATGTTTAATGAATAATAACCTCTTAATCAATCCAAGACAGTTATAATAAGCATGGCAAGGATTTAAACCTGAATAGAGTTCACTGGGCATAGGTGAGCATCCAGGTATCCCACTTACCCATCCTTATGAAAATAAATACTATTGAATTTTAATATAATTTTAAAGTTATTACTGTTAAATTGTCAATATGACCCACCTCGGTGGCGTAGTTAGCTAACACGTCAGTTTCGTGTTGAGCTAGACTTTAGAGGACGGGAATTGAGGTTTGGATCTCGCTCAGGTGAACTAGGGATGGTTTTTCCTAAATGGTTTTCAACTCTCCCTCCACAAAAATGCAGGTTCACTTCCTCTAAATTTGACCTTTCCAATTCCTAACACATTAGCGTAATTAGTAATTAAGCGTATAACCTGAATGGGTAGTAAGACGCGGTGCTAAGTACAAATTGTTAATAATAAAATAAAAATTAGTAACATGTTCAACAGTAAATAAATTATTTTTATTTTTTACAACTGACATGAATAGTATTCTAGGTTCCTACTGAGGTTCCAATGATTAAATAAAAATTAATGTGATTTATCAATGGTAGATCAAGATTTTAATTATCTTTTATTGAAATGAATACCTAATATTTCAGGACCACTATTGAAGTACTGTACCCCTTGTCTTAAGGTCATTCATTGCCCTATCAAAATTTAACTGTACAATTTTAACAAGTGTAGAATTATAAGCAATAAATAGATATTAATTCATTACAGTTCACAAATGATAAGGGATTAAACTTGCTATTTTATAGTTTTTGTGTACCATTGTTTAGATAGAGAAGTTAATTTATGGGACTGAAATTGATTATAAATAGAGACATTTATTTGAGGTGTGCACAATTAAATATTTATGATATTATTAATATTAATATATTTGAATGATATTAATATTTCATTAAAATGTGAATTAAGGAACATACAGACACACTGCTTTATGTCAAGCAATGTTAAATGTGTAAGTAGCACATATATATTAGTTTTCCAAAAAGTGCATAAACATATCAACAAGAGAAAGTGCAACAACAATTTAAAATGTTAAAACTGACAAGAAATATCAGTTTTAAGAGTGTTGTTGTCAAGTGAAGTGTAAAACTAATACTTAATTCATTGTTACATTGTGTAGCTAAACTTGAACAAAATAAATGTTGCAACGATTCAGGTCAGTTCTACTCAAGTATCTTCACTCTTTATATTATTTTATAAACATTTATTAATTTTCAATTTTTAATTCTGATAAGTTTTTTCCATTACTTTTCATCTGGCAATTGTTTTGTGTGTTAAAAGAACTTGAAATCTTATCATAGTGAACTACAGACAACTTGTATTCAGAGGAATAAATTCCCTAGTCTGGATTCAAAGACCAACAAACCCCTGTGGATCCTCGCTCAACCATTAAAATCAGGTTATATCAGGAGAGCAAGGAATAAGAGGTCTATATAATAGTGATATTACCTTGACAGGAGCAGAGGGCCAGGACATAGAAGCGTTCACTAGGCTGAAGGACCGACCATAGAACGGGATCCCCACTATGATCTTCTCTCTTGATGCTCCCTTCTTCATCCAATACCGCACAGCATAATCCTTTACACAGACAATAAGTTGAGCATGAATGGAAGGGTAACCTTGACTAAATTGCTATATAAATGATTACACTTTTACTATATATATGTGTGTGTGTGTATGTATGTTACAGGTAGTTTGCAAAATCTGTATAATATTGAGATTAGCCGGGAGAGGTCCACATTATCAGAGTGCAGTGGATAAAGTCATAAATAGAATGTAATTTATCTCAATTTTGACCATATACAGATAATTTTGACATTGGTCATCAATACTTGGATAATGTTTGATACTATTTGTAAAATTTAACTACGTTTCAATAAAGATTATATTTTAGAATGTTATTTCGATCTGGTACTGAAGATTGGATTGTGGCTATGCAATAACATTCAAAATGCCTCATTTTGATGCTTTCTTTTCCCCTAACATGACTTAACTTAGCTTAACCTAACCAAACCTAGCTTACACTATCCTAAGCTAACCTAGGCTACATTAACCTAACCTAATTAAACTAATCTCAACCTTAAAATTTGACACTATCCAAGTGTGGGTGGATAATATCAATATTATCCAAATAAACTTCAAAACACATTAATAAATTACCTTAGCTTAATATTTTCCATGTATTTTTTTATAATGTTGACTTTATCCAAGTTCAAACTTTATCTGTGACATATATAATAAATGCCCCTTAATTAGCAATCATAATGAATCCGTCAATTAAGCTATATTTTCTATTAGAATTCTTCAAAAGAGAGAGTGGAACCTGCAATACCACGTTTTCATTAGGAAATAAAAACAAATACATCGGCTGTATAGGGAAATGGAAGAAAATAAGAGGATCTTTAAAATTAATATAAATAAAATATATAAAATTGGAATATGCTTTGATTTCAAATACATGGCAATCTTAGATGTTTATTCAATAGTTTTTAAAATTCCAATTCATAAAAATGTGTAGTAGGCTACTGTTAATTATAGCTAGTTCTCACGCTATATTTTTCAGGCTTTTTTTTAGATTACATGCTTAAGTCTTCTTTATATAGTGTGTATGTGCGCATATTGAAATGTTACTGGTCGGCGATGGGTGCTGATTAAAGTGATACCGTTTAATTAGCTGATAATTTCCCTATAATCGAGCACTATTTAAAGCGGTACAGTATTATTATGCCGCGCATTTGGGCACCAATTGAAGTGTTACTGAAATATTAATTGATATTTGACACGTGATTGGGAGCCAATTAATGAGATACGGATGTTATCGTGAGATAACTAGTATTTATAGCTCCGTGTTTGAGCGTCAATTATTTTGATACAGTTTTTAAATCTGATATTTTAATTGAATAAATAAGACCTTTGAATGATGAACACAATTTACTAAAGTGATTTTATCTTCGACACTGAAGATAAAATTTTATTTATATTTTTATTTATTTTATTTTTTAGTTGAACTACAGATGATTTTTCCATTATATTATAACTATATATTTTACCGGTATTGAATATTACTGTCTTTGATTACAAAGTTCTTGTTTGATGTTCACTCTACCGTGTAGATTTATGTGACTACTCTCTATTACCGGTACTGTTAATAAATGGTTTTGTTAGACATATATTCACATGCACAAGCAGATTATATATGACCTACCCCTTGTTTCTTGGACCCCCTTGTCACCAGTGTCTAAACCAAATAATCAAAAGAGTCCTGGCAACAGGTGTCGTAAAGGTTAGCTTCTTATTGGGTAGAGGGAGCTCTAGGGTTAATTGGTTTTTTTTGGTAAATACTTCTGAGTTGATTTTTGAAAGAAAAAAATAAGTTTTAATGTTGCAATCCTTTGACATCATTTCTGAAAAGCGCGTGATTCTCCCTGGATGAAGTATTAAAAGGATACCTTACATACAATACTTTAAAGAAAAATGCACTTCATCCATGACTTTTTTAATATATGAGAGGGATCCAAATCAGTATCATTACAATATATATATATATATATATTAGAAGCAGGTCAAATACACTATCNCATATATATATATATATATATATACACATACTTGTTCTATGGCACTAGGAAATGAAAAGATCATTGTCTCACTTTTAAAAAAATCCACCTACCCTTATCTTGAGCTAGTTCTACCCAGTCCACTTCATTACACCCTATCTCTTTCAGGTCTAGTCTAATGCTCTCCTCCCCTCAACATCTAGGTCTTCACAATGGTCTCTTCCCATTGCGTTTACCAGTAAATACTCTGAACAAGGTTTTAGATTATGCCATTTACATTGCATGTCCTGCCCAGTGTAACCGGATAAATCTGATTAACGTAATAATGTCTTGTGATGAGTACAGGTTATGTAACTTATCATTATGTAAAATCCTCAACTCCCCAGTAGCCCCATCCCTTTTTGGACTAAATATCTTCCTAAGTACCTTGTTTTAGTCCACCCAAAATTTATTTTCATCATGTAAGGTGTTTCACAATCACAAAGAACAACTAGTAAAACTATTGTTTTGTATATTATGAGTTTTACATTCCTTGACAGCAGACGAGAGGCTACGTAATGACCGAATAGTAGCATGCATTTCCTGACTGTTTCCTTAATTTCCACTCTAGCATCATTATTGCTATTTAAAATTGTTCCTTAATGTTTAAACTCATTAAATATGTCAAAGGATATGGTGCTCAGCGTAGTCTATAAATTATTGTTTCCAATATGTGCTCCTTGTGGGATCATATAATTAATCTTTTTAGCGTTCACTTCTAAACCTGTTTCCTTACTAACTTCAAATAAAATTTCTGCATTTCTTAAAACATCTTTCTTACTAGGCCTACTTCCCGACAAAGCTAAATCATCTACATATCCTAAGAGCTGCATTGTACCATTTAATGTATAGTCTTCCCTACTCTCTTGCATTACCCTAATAGCATACTCCAAGGCTATAATAAAAAGTAATGGGGAGAATACATCTCCTTGTTTCAATCCATTAAGAATTTCTAAAGTATCTCATAAGTGACATCCAACTTGTACTCTGCCACGTGTATCAGTCAAACATACCTCTACTAGTTTGACAAGTTGTTTTGGATATCACCAACTAAACTAAAATTTAATATAATTTGTTTCTTTTAACTGAATCATAGCTTTTTTTGAAAATCCATTATTAATTGATGTACTGTCCTGTATTCACACTTTTTTCTTAATATTATCAGTGGCATGTCGTAAGTGTTGCGAGGGCAAGCAGCATTAGTTTAAACTGTACCTGTGAGTTGTTCACTCCCCTCAGTAGAACACTTATTGGTCAAGCATGGAGGGGAATACACACAGAGCAGAGCATTTGTATGATTGATCAAATAGGACCCAAGTAGGCGTGAACATATCAAAGGTAAAGTTTTAACAAGGTTAGCTTCCCTTGCAACACTCCATGACATGCCACTGAATATTATATATATAATATTAGATACATATAATATAACAGTCTTGTTGGCCGTTTGAAACCACTGTATACAAATAATCCCAAGGGAACATCCACCAAGACATGGACACAGTTGTGAAGCTTAGTTCATGTGATCCTGAAGGAACGTCGCTATAAACTGTCAACCAGGAATCTAAGAGAGGTACTGACCACATTGTAGAAGACATTTAGTCCTACGTCATGTTTTCTCTGCACCAGAGGTGAATGGTGGTCAGCAGCGCTGTCTCTCTCTGCATGCAGGTCAAAGGTCATGATGTTGATGAAGTCAAGATGTTTGTTAAGGCGAGGGACGTCATAGCCATCCTCCAATCTGAATCTAGAGGGTGAGACGGAGGCTGACAGAAGCCACCCTCGAGGTGCAAACACTTCTGACAGCTCCTCTACTAGCAGACTGAAGTGCTCTTTGTCTGTCCGGCGTCCTCCAAGATCCTCTGCTCCTGTATATCCAGCGAAATGGTAAAGATGCAATATTGACATGGAGGTGTAATAACACTGATAAATTGCGGGCTGTATTTTTTTTATTTTTTATTATTACATATATCTTAAGGGGGCACCCTACTAAAGCACTGAGATGCAATGCAAATGTCTAAAAATCTTGCATCATTTACAATTTGCTATTCCAATACATGGTTGCATAAATGGAGGTAAAAGGTATTAATAGTTTCCTATCACATAAAAAGCCTTATACTTTAAATGTTATAGCCAAACAAATTAATAAACAGGTGAAATTAGCTCAATTTAATATAATGTTGCATCTTAAGTATCACAATTATGATTTTAGAGTAAATGGCTATAAAGATAGATCTAGCAATCTTCAAACCATTTGTTGTTTTTATTGGAGTCAAAACAGTATGTTTTTAAGATTAATGTGTTAGGCGTTTTTAAGCTTCAAAACTGCCATTTCTACTTAAAATACTGCAGTGTAGGGAAATTTCCCTCCAAGTAGGCGGTGCTCTTAAATTAGAACAGTACCACCTAGGATTGCACTCAGTGATAAATAAGCAGTCACGTCCAGGAATTGAGCCGTAGTCTCTCTGAGTAAACAACACAAGCTCAGTGAACTGTACCTGGATATTCCCAGTCAAGATCCAGACCATCAAAGTCATACATATCTAGAAACTGTAGAACTGAGCGAATGAACTCGCGACGGTTGTAGGCACTACCAGCCATCTGTGAGAACTTGCGAGTCCCCTCCACCCATCCACCGATGGATATGAGTATTTTCAAACTTGGGTTGACTCTTTTCATGCCAAGCACTGAGCGGTAGCCTCCTGTTAAGACAAAATAATAATGTATATACTGTAAATAAAACTGAACATAATTACAGTGTTAGTGTTAATATAAAGGCATGATCATAAGTAAAGGCCTAAATGCATGTCCCGCCATCATTTAGGCAAAAGATGTGTTGACTTGTCATGCAGGCAGGAGAAAAGTTACCTGAGTATGTTTCCTACAAGTAGAGTAAATGTTTATGGCAAATTTGTATAGAATAACACCCTTTTAAGAGCCTATAATATATTAATGCTTAACTTATTGGTAATATGAAGGGTTAGCTGCAAAACTGTCAATGATGGGGTATTATGGTGGATGTGGTTACACTCGTCTATAATTGTGCAAACATTACTTGGCCTAAAACTGATTCTATTAGATATTTTTTAATTTTGTTTAGGAGTCTTGAAGACAGATTTGAAGTATTAAGCTGGAAATACAATGGCAATGATGCCCATTATGTTCAAAACTAACAAGACATGCCCTGAATTTTCTGAATGTCCACAGCTGTATTAATAGTAGTGTTCCAATACTAGTCTAATATTGGTACAATCATAAGGACTAACTTGGCCAATACTAATGATGGTAGTCTATTTTTGGTATCAAGATTGTTTTGCCTTACATCCATTACTGTTTCCAGCCTATGGCCTGGGTCAATAATATTTATTCAAGCCATATATTTTCCACTGGTGGCTAAAAACTCGATGTTATATACCAAAAAATAAGGTGTGTTTCCCCTAAATTACTAATTTTGCCCATGCTCTATATTATGCTAATTGGCAAGACAATCTATGTTTTTGAAAATGTAACCTGGTACTAATATGTGACTGCTGATCCAAGACAGTTGATAGTATGAGTTCTTAGGCTTACATCATCCTTGCATGCTTTAGATTGACTAAGGCTAAAAGCTATGACATTCTCTTCAATATGGTGTAACAATTTTGGGAACATTTAATAGCTAGGTCAATTAATTTGCTTGCAATGACAATAAAGCCTTTTAAAACCCTTGTATATGTTCTCGATGTTAAAAATTGAAATATATTGCAATTTTTCCCTTTTAAGTTCAAATTTAACTACCCAAGAATGGCGAAAATATAAGATAGCTATGCCAGTTCTGTTACAGAAATATCATCTTCAAAAATATTCGTCAAATTGTATTGATTTTCAACTAGAAAGATTTTAATCTTATTTCTGAGCCCATACACCTTGTTTAGTAAATTTCCCTCGCAATAATCAACAAACTTCTATATAATACAATAAGAATGTTCGGCTCCAATCCCTGAATAAGATATTTAAAAAAAAATTGTATTCAGAAAGCTTAGATATTTTAGTGAAATGAATTATTTTAACTACATTTTCCAATACAACCTTGAGAGTCAGTGAAATTCCTTTAGATACCAGAGCTTTGCAGTATATGAAACAGCTATTCCAAACACCACTGTTATTAGTAGATTCTAAACATATTTTAATAACTCCACAATGTTTTTGTTATAATTGCTGCCACATTAGTTGTGATTCCCTTACAATAAATGTTCAAGTTTAATTTATATTGACCAAAAATTTAATTTTCTAATTCAGTAAATATACAAAAAAAAAATCCAGTTGTACATGAGGTTAAATGTAAATGACATAATAAATCCTCTACAAAATCCTCTTCCCACATAAACCTGACACAAACTAAAAATGTAGCATCACTTGCAATATTGGTGTTCTCATTTATTTCAAAATCTATTCCAGAATGTAATCACATAATAAGCAGTATTTATAATGTTCTGCAATTGAACAAATTTGATAATATATTCGGTTTTCATTGATAAGTAGGGCCTATAGCTTTAAATTTACTAGCTGATTTATCATCAACATTGTACACACTATATCCATATTATGCTGGAAGAATATTTATTTTCAGAATACCTATGTGTAAATCATTTACTCTTTTGCCACACAATATGCAATTAAATAGGACGATAATAAGGCTTTCTCGTTGACAGTTTTAGAATGACTAAGAAACTGTGCTGATAGTTGGAACTCTATTTCCTTTCGTTGAAGATATTCTAAGAACTTATTGACAAGTTCAGCATTCTGTTTTTCTAAGTGTCCTTTTAATTTTGAAGGTTTTAAACTTTCATTTGCAAGAATAGCAATAGAAATAATGCATAGAGGTTTGTAATTTTTGTTAGAGTTTGCCCATTTGATAAAACCATATTTTAAATAACCCTTATTATAAATTAGTTTGTTGAATATTTCAGGTGACGTTTTTGAGGGAGTTTTAGTTGAGAGAGTGCGTGAAAGAACTACGGTCAAGATTTGGAGTGTGCAATGTGGTTTCATGGCAGGTAGAGGTTGCATGGACCAGATATTTGCATTGAAACAAATGATTGAGAAATGTATAGTAGTAAGAAAGAAAGTTTATTGTGCATTTGTTGATGTGAAAAAAGCGCACGATCGGGTGAATGGGAGTATGCTATGGAATGTTCTGAAAGAGTATGGTGTGGATGCATGGTTAGTAAATGCAATTAAGGCGATGTATGATAGAAGAAAAGCATGCCTTAGGGTGGATGGCTCTTTGAGCAAATGGTTCAACATTGGACAGGGTGGTAGACAAGGTTGTGCTATGTCTCCATGGTTGCTTAATGTTTTCATGGATAAGTATGGCAACAGACAGAATGAATCTTCATAAAAATGTCTCCAAAACTAAGGTATTGTTTTTTGATAAGGACAGATTAGGAAATGATTATCAAATTAGTATAAATGAAAAAATGTTAGAACAAGTTAATTTTTTGTGTATCTGGACAGAATCGTCTATAAAAATAGAAGGATGGAGGGTAAAATCGACAGAGGCAGAGTAGTTGGATGTATGTGGACTGTTGCAAAGAATGATGTAGTATCAAAAGAGGCAGAGATAGCAGTATATTAAAATGTGTTAATGCCACCGTTGTTTTAAGAATGTGAAATGTGGGTTTGTCAGGAGAAACACAAGAGCAAGGTGAATAAGGTTGGAATTCAATACCTAAGAAGTGTATGTGGAAAAACTTGTATGGACAGAGTTAGTAATGAATGGGTGCTGAAGGAATGTGGTTTGAAAGGGAATCCAATAGGTTAAAGTAAAAGAAGTGTCTTATGGTGGTTTGGGCATATTGAGAAGATGAGTATTGATCGAAACATGAAACAAATATATGAATGTAAAGTGTATGGATCAAAAGGAAGGGGTAGGCCATGTAAGACGTGGCTAAATGTTGTAGATGAATGTGTGATAAAGAGGAACATTAAGAGTTTTAAGAATAAAAGAACATGCATGACCCGTAAGGTAATGGCGAGATTAGGTATGTATTTATGAATGTACTTATTATAAAGTCTTGCACTTAGGCCTGCTTTTTATTTTTATACTTCAGCTTAAGCTATGTTTGCTGATTACTATAATCATTTTTCACAATAGTTTCACTATTTACACTTTCAGATCCATTGGTTGAATTTGGAAATGCTGTTATATTTTTCACTTTATCATTCTTTTGCCTTTTTATAAAAACCTATTCATTTTAAGAATAGTTTGTGTCAGTTCAATTAAAATTTTACAATTGCTATGAATTGAAAAATGTAGCTCTTGATAACTTCTTTACAAAGTTTGTAGCAAAACTCGATACTATTTATTTGTCAAGAGTAGTAGAATTTAAGCCTTTGAGTTTAGTCGCTGCCAGTTTAAAAACAATCACAACTCTCCAGTATACATCAACCAACTATTGAAATGTTTATAACTCAAATGCCCCCACTTTTGTCTGTGCCAGGTCAAGACAGTTGATTGATTATTAGCACTGCGTCTTACTACCCGTTCGGGTTATACACACTTACGCTAATGTGTAATGGTAGGGTGATTGTGAGATGAAATGGAGGACCTACAGTTTAACGTGGAATCCGAACCACGGTGGAGGTCTGGCATTCCCCACATTCACAAGATGTCTTGTCAGGGGTGAAGGAAGGGTTTGGTAATCAGATAAATCTTTGCCGGGACCGAGGATTGAATTCCGGCTGCCAGCACAGAAGTCCGACACCTTACCCCCTAGACCGCCAGGTCACCGTCAAGACAGTTGAAGTACGATAGTAAACTAGTGATCAAACTTTCCTTGCCCAACCAACTGTGCAAAGAACGCGGGCTGGTATACTAACAGTTCTAATAACATTTCAAACCATCTTCCCTACATGCTAATAACAAAGACAATGGTAAGTACACATGTGTGAGGTAGGACCAATATTTTGAATTACTGTATTTGATGCAAAAGACAGAGAGAGTTGTCCTCATTTTATTATTTCTATAAGGCCGTTTTTAGAGTGGAGAAAGCATGGCTGTGAATGTTCAATTATGGTGTATATAGCTCAGTGCTGAAAATATGTATTTTACAATGATGTATAGCCTCTACTGAAAGTTTCGGTTCTGTTTTCTTTGGTCGTCATGGTCCAATAAATTTATTTCTACCAAAGGATTGCAACTCAGAGTTTGAAGAAGATTGCACTAAATTAATCACTTTTATAGACTTTCTGTTGAAAAGAAGCAAATAAAAAGTATTGAAATGCACACCATAAGTTGCAATATAGTTATATAATTTCCCTACTAAAAAGTTTTACTGGTCCAAATAATATTTACTAATACTTTCTTACGTTATTTGGTCTTGTTTTAAAATATAAAAGCATTAACAAAAACATTAAAAAAAACATGGTGGCTTGTAACAATGAACAGTGAAATACTAGTGAGTTTGAAATGTAGTAACATGAAATAAATAAACATTTTGTTGTTGTTAATCCCAAGTTCTCTTAAAGTTGTTATTTAATATGGAACTTGGGTATTTTTAAATTATTTCTTTGAGTAGGCTCTTAGGTTCTCCAAATTCTCCAAATAGAGACTCGTCACTCCCCCCCTTTCCCTCGCCTTGCTATGGTCCTGAATCACAGTGTGATATCTATAGTGGATTTAAATAAGCACCTTAGAGTCAATATCATAATGACACACCTGAAGTGCAGTACCTACCCTTGACAATATCATAGTCTTCATCTTGAGGCACGATGACAAAGTTGTGGGGATCAAGGGTTGCGAAGGCGTAGATGAGGTGGGTGCAAGCAAATGGATCAAGATCTTTTGAAGTGCTGAACTTCATGGGTTCTTTACGGTAGACAGCCCAGCCTTCTATGAAGCACACAACTTTGTGTTTCTGGGAACCTGAAACATTGATTGCTCTGTAATGTACATCTTTTTTTACACTGTTCGTTAGTTGTACCTTCCATTATGATGTTTTTTGGAATAAATGTATATTAAGAAAATTAGCAACACAAACTTTACTGCTCGCCAATGATGATGCAAAATGATTATGACATTTTCATTCAACCACTCATTTAACACTTTTCAAAAAACAATTAATGTAAAGTTCTTACCCCTATAAAAAGTATGAATATGATATGTGTAATAATTTGTGACCATAATCAACCTATAGCCATGCTGTCATAGTCCAGTCTGTGTTTTACTCTCTTCTGCAGAAGAAGGGGACTGACGGACCCCAAAAATTACATAATTATGTGTTTTGTTGTATTTTAATTTTGAACTTTGAGTCCTACAATTTTCTGGTGAGTGTGTAGGCCTTACCTTTCTATTCATGGATGTGCCTGGCTTTCAGATTTTGGGGGGGGGGGATGGACACAAAATATTATAAGTGATTTAACACTCACTAATAATAATTGTTTATATACTTTGTTTAAACGAAGCCTACACTAGTAATCCTCTTAAACTCAGTTTCATATTCAATATAAATGTTTCAGATGAACATTAATATCAATATTAAAAAATTCCTTTACATCCTTTATTTCTTAGTTGTTAAACGTTTTAAATGACTATAGCCCTACCTGCAAGAGAATGAGTAATTTTGTATTAAATAAATTATAGGAAATATATTTAATGTATCACACTGACAACACAGCTTATAAATAAAATACTTATATACCATACAAAATACATTTATATGAAGATGAAGAAGCACTTATTTTAAATTAGCTTAGGTTTCACCAAACACTTTCTTTCTTTGTTCATTAACTACAATAAACTTGTTCATAAGATTATGAATGTTTCTCTTATTCAATATATCTATATGCGTGTGACACACAGCCACATGATTAATGGGCTTCTGTGTAATATTTTTCCTCAAGTACGTTTTAAGGCGACATGATGAACTAAATTATCTTTCCACCTCCCATGACGAGCTTGGAAAAACTAGACGTATACGTCACAGAACCTCAACATTACAGAGCATTGCTCTCACTTCAGGAGATAGCCCTAGAAATTCGGTTAAGGCATCTTCAACAGAAGTAGGTGTACTTAAACGAAAAAACATTTTTTGTTCAATTTCAAAATCTTTCTCGTTAATTTCAGGATAGATTTTCAGCATTGGGTTTATTTCTCCTTTTAAAAGACTCATTTACAACTTTATCATGCGATCAAGTCCTCCTTGATCAAATTTTGACCTTAGACTTCCAACAGCTTGTTTATAATGGCAAAATACTCGTGGCGAAAGTAGTCCTTGACTGAAGTAGAAGTGAATGCTGTAGCAGGACCTGTGTAACATATTGGTGGTTTCTTCTGTCTTGGCAGAGAAAGAGGTTGCAGGTTGTTAGTAACAATGATGTAGTTAGCTTCTCCCCGAATTAATAAAAACTCATCATTTTCTTGGAGTTTCTGTAAACTTGAAGGCATTATTTCTATGGCTTGTATATGTTCAGAAGTACTAATTTTTCTTCCTTGAAAATATTTATTCAAAATTTCAAAATTATTTATTATTTTCCTTGCCATATGAAAGCCTAAAATAGTTTCTCCTGACTCAAACACTTTGAATAGCCCACTTTCTGACTGTAAGTGATTTGCTTTAACAGACAGTGCTTCAAGTGTTTCTAAAATCATGGAATAGTTTTCCAGAATCTCTTCAATCCGAGCACCTATGTGTATCCACCTGGATGGACAAAGGGGCTTGATGCTGGCATTAGATGGCAAAGAGCCATTAAAAAAAAAGCTTCTTGGATATTAATAAACTTAGTTTTAGCTGTCAATAATAGTGAAAATAAAACTCCAGGGTCGTGTGCCCATTGCATTGTATTTCTTACAGTAATTGATGTAGCACATGCATCCCTTGTGACCAAGTTAGTGCAGTGCGCCCCACAGTGAGCAAACACGGCTAAAGGCTGTCTATCCTTTATTATAGACTGTACTCCTCTGTTGATCCGACTCATATTTGGAGCACCATCATAGGTTTGTCCACGCAAGTTGAAAGAGGTAGTTGAACTCTGGTCATTATATCAAAGATAATGGCTGCAATTGACTCCCCAGTTTGTTTTAGTAGCACTGTATAGTCTCAACAAACTGTCATGAGGCTCTAAGTTTTCATCAACCCTACGCCCACATCCGCAGTCCCAGTAATATCACGTGTACCATCACAAATCAAAGAAAACAAATTAAATTTAGAAGATTGAATTTCAGAACAAATATTTCTCACAATATTTCATTGCCAATTATTTCCAAAATATCATTTTGAATTTTTTCATCTGTGTATACCTCTCGTTCCTTATTCAACCAATTTGCAAGATAGGAATCATACTCGGAACATAGTTAAAAAGATGAAATAAGTTTCCACTTTCTCTTTGATTTCATCTTAAAGATAAGCCTTGCATGGCTAAATATTTGATTGAAGTGAACATTTTGAAGACATTCCCTAGAAATCTTACGTTTAGAAACTAAAAGAGAATTAAACTGGGAATTAGTCGGGGTTTTCAGCTGTCTATAACTTACAACTGCTTGTAAGTTACTATCTGACTTTTCATGTGAATAAAATGCAGCCATATGAACTTCTTGTACCATGCTGGGTGAAACCGAAGTATTTTTACTTTTAAATTCTGAGTAGGAAATTTGGTTGGTAGTGTAACTGGCTGGTTTGGTGCTAGATATTTATTGCTTTCACAATTAAAAACTTGTGATTGATTCAACAAATTTCCTGTTTTATTAATATTTAAGTTGACTTGAATGGACTTTTCATCAGACTCGCCAAAGCAGTGTTTTTAGGACATCATAGTTCAGTTGGTGAATCACGTTTTGTTTTGATTAAGAAACAATCCTTATTCAAAATAGTTTTCAAATCACACTGATTTATATCAAGTTCACTTTTACAAACAAACACATTAGCAAATACAACATATTTATTATATAAACGAATCTATTCACAAAACATTAAACAAAAAACCACTATTTTATTCTTAGCCTTTACAAGATTGCTGCGATCATCTGAAAAAGTTAAGAGCTTGCAAATAAAATAATTTACTAATACAATACTATTCAAATGAATCAAGATATACTCTATTAAATTTAAAGATAATTTTCCTTAAATATTGGAGGGGGGGGTGGGGGTGTCCTCCCCGTCCCCTTTACCTTTACCCTTTTACATATTAGGACAAAACTGATACATTTAAATGATACAAGCAATCAGAAAATGGGTTGTGACTTTATGTAGAAAATACATGTTGCTACCTATATTTAAAATACTTTTCAATTTATATGTACCAGGTACTACTCAGTTGAATGGAATGTATTGTTAAAACAATCTAAACTACAAACTGGAATGTTTTAGTAATATTGTTAAACCAATGTGTTACCTCCACTTCTGTTCACTCTCTGTATTCCACCCGTCTTGCACTCCTAAAGCTAGTCACTCTCTTCACCCCGCAATACACCCCCTAACCCCATTTTTGTAAGGCAGACAGCCTCGTAACTAGTCGTCAAGGTCCAGCCCTCTCCACCAACACCACCCCTTCTTAGTGGCCAACCCTCTCCCTAGTATTGCTGCTTGCTAGGGGTTCACATGGCTATGGCCAAGAGTCCCCGAAAAGACCCGGCAAGATCGAATAAAAGAGAGCAACGAGCAGGCCACATCCCCTTCTGGGATTAAACGGGTGTCTACCACGGCTGTGTGTTTGTTGTCTTTTGGACCTACGGCTGAACCTCCTATTCCCCCTTCCCCCTACTCCAGATACGCACCACTCACCGCGACTCTTTGCTGAGCCCCTATTCCCCCTTACCCCTACTCCAGCTCCACACCGCTCACCACAACTCTTCGCTGAGCCCCCATTTCCACTTTCCCCTACTCCAGATCCACACCGCTCACCGTGACTCTTCGCTGAGCCCCTATTCCCCCTTACCCCTACTCCAGCTCCACACCGCTCACCACAACTCTTCGCTGAGCCCCCATTCCCACTTTCCCCTACTCCAGATCCACACCGCTCACCGCGACTCTTCGCTGAGTTCCTATTCCCCTTTCCCTCTTCTCCAGATCCGCAACACTCACTGTGACTCTTCACCGAGCTCCTCCCCTTCACCCTCACTTCATTCCTCTCTTCATGAAGTTCTATCCAGCTCCACCTATTGTCCCAGCACCCGATGGGTTACACCCAACGTTACGGGCAGAAATAGAAGGGCCATTCCGGCGTAGCTCCCCAACCCGAAACCACTATTAACCAACAACCCGGGTATTTCACTACCTCCTTTGCAGGATAGCCGGACTCCAGAACAACATACCCCAGCCACGTCTCTCACCTCTCCCAAACTATGAAATCCTACTCTCCTTTCCCTTCCTCCAGGATCATCTTTGTCCTTCACACCTCCACGACAACGTAGACCACAGGTCTCCCCCCTCTCTTAACGTCACTCCCACTCACCAAACAGTACCTCAACTCCTTCCACCACCCAGGTCACCTGTCCCCCCTCTCCTCTCCGAGGCCTAGTTATAACCATAAACCCATCAACACCCCCCGCTCCTTCAAATTCTCCCCCGCATCACTCCACTATACCAGCGATAAGAACCCCCGAGTCCAACGACTGTAATGGGCAAATCTACTTCTGGCCAAGAAGACAACTGGGGCGTAAGCTGACCGAGTTGCTCTAGCCACCCAACGTGGACATCTAGGAGTGAGTACCCCAGTTATTCCTACACTTCAGTAACTGGGGTGATGACAAATGTAAACTACAAACTTTATTATACAGGACCCTACCCTTTATTTATCTAAAATATACAGTACTTTTTTGAAAGAATGGTATGACTTTGGTACTAGTTGGTTTTATAAACATTATTTAGATTATTTGGAATAGAGCACCAGGGTAAATCATGGTTTAAATAAGGAGGGATAGTCAGCACACTTACCTTGATGATACTGGAGTAGAAATTGTTTAGATAGAACACTAACAAGCACACAAACACATTTTTAAGGACAAACTCTCACTGTCACAGACAGCTTCATCAGGTCAAGAGAGTAGACTGATGCTCTTGGTAGAACTGCAAGGTTGACTGTCCACAGCTGACTGTTTTTCAATTATGACATCACTGTATAGATGGCAGCATTATGAATAAAAATATAGATAGAAAAACTAAAAAATTGTGTTATATACTGTATTATTATTGTGACATTGAACGTAATAATAAGTGTGCTGGTAGGACGGAGAGGAATTACCAAAGGTTGAAGTTAGGGGCTTGTCTAGATTTGATAATATATTGATGAGCCAGTTCCCATATCCTTAGTTGTGAAGTGTTGCATATTTATTTGTTCAGGGATTTGACAACGTTGGTTGTGTAACGGTGATTAAAGTCCATATTAAGGGTTTTGGCATGTAATGCTACAGTTTTATCTTTTTTTGTCTATTTTTTTTGTCATGTCGATGACCATTCATTCTCCTTCTTAGCTGGGACCCACCACCACTACCTCAAAACTATCCAGTAGAACGATACATAAACTTTGTTGTGCAGAATGTCTCAACTCCGGATTTTCAAAACCAACTCGCGAGAAATAGCAATCTGACCAACAAAGAACGCCAAGCCCTCCAATAACTCCGTAACAACAAAGACATAATTATCTTACCTACAGACAAAGGGTCAACGACCGTCGTTATGAACACCCAGGACTACATCATTGAAGCTGAGAGGCAACTATCTGACACCCACACTTACAACCAGTCATATCAGGACCCTACCAATAATTATAACACGCAACTAAAACAGATTAGTCAACAAGAATCGCAACATCAAGATCTCAGTGAAAAGATTGTACAAAACTTAACCCCCCCCCCAGAAACCAGCTACACCACAGTTTTACCTACCTCCTAAGATACACAAGGGAACATTCCCTCCTCCAGGCCGACCAATCGTATCAGGATGTGGCTCACCCACAGAACGCACATCAGCAATTGTGGACTCACACATTCAGCCTCTGGTCAAGAATCTACCATCTTACATCAAAGATACAAATAATTTTCTAGAACGACTTCACACACTGGCCAATCCTCTTCCACAGCATGCCATCTTGGTCTCAATTGGTGTTACATCACTCTACACCAATATTTCTCATATCCACGGACTCGCAGCAATAGAGGAATATCTCAACACACGTTCTTCTGGTACCAGACCTACTACTGCATTCCTGATAAAACTATCAAATTTCATTTAGGAGAAAAATTACTTCAGATTTCTGGACAAAATCTACCTACAAATTAAAGATACTGCCCTGGGAATGCGCAAACTTGTAAATGGGGAGATTGGAACTTATGTTCCTGGGCAGACAACCGCTACAGCCCCTTTGTTGGTTCAGATACATCAATAACATATTTATGATTGGGACCAGCACCACTCAGCAACTCGAGTCCTTCCTGGCAGACCTCAACAAATCTTCACCGCTAAGATTTACCTGGAAAATATCCACATCCAGCATTACTTTTCTGGATGAGACATCACACTCCATCGGGGACACCTGGTGCGTACCAAGGAAACCAACCATCAACAATACCTTCACTATGACAGCTGCCACCCTATGAGCACAAAGAGATCACTCCCACATAGCCTAGCCATTAGAGCCAAAAGAATTTTCTCTGACCACAATGACCTTTTATAATACAATAAAAAACTGCAACATGCTTTTATGAACGAAGGCTGCCCCAAAGCACTGATGTGTAGTCAAATAGACAGAGCTCAAAATAGCGGGTCCACAACATCAACAGGAACAAACAACATCATCCCTCTGGTCACTACATACCAACCTGGACTCCACAAACTCAACAATCTCTTGGAAACAGGTTTCCCCATACTGCAATCCTCCACCACTACACAACTTGTCTTCAAGGAACCTCCAAAAGTAACCTATAAACAACCAGCTAATCTACGCAAATTACTTGTAAAACACAAACTGCCGGACCCCACTATTCAACCTAAACCCAAACAAATATCAGGTTCATTTCCCTGCAACCACACCCCTTGCAAAAACTGCACCATACATAAACCAACAAATTCATTCTCCAGCAACATAACTAAAATAAATTATCCTATAAAGGCCGCTGTACTTGTGATTCTGAAAACCTCATCTACCAACTGGAATGCAACCAGTGCCAAGCACAATATATTGGTCTTACAAAATAAATATTAAGAAGGAGAATGAATGGTCATCAACATGACAAAAAAATGAAAACTAAAGAGAAGCCTGTAGCATCACTTGCCAAAACCCATAATATGGACTTTAATCACCGTTACACAACCAACGTGGTCAAATCCCTGAACAAAGAAATATGCAACACTTCACAACTAAGGATATGAGAACTGGCCCATCAATATATTTTCAAATCCAGACAAGCCCCTAACCTTAACCTTAGGTAATTCCTCTCCTTCCTACCAGCACACTTATTATTACTTTCAATGTCACAATAATAATACAGTATATAACAAAAATTTTAGTTTTTCTATCTATATTTTTATTCATAGTGCTGCCATCTATACAGTGATGTCATAATTGAAAAACAGTCAGCTGTGGACAGTCAATCTTACAGTTCAACCAAGAGCATCAGTCTACTCTCTTGACCTGATGAAGCTGTCTGTGACAGTGAAAGCTTGTCCTTAAAAATCTGTTTGTGTGTTTTTTAGTGTTTATCTAAACAATTTCTACTCCAGTATCACCAAGGTAAGTGTCCTGGGCTGCTGACTAAACCTCATAATTTAAACCATAAACATTATTTAGTAGTAATATTTATCTAGGTGTGTGCAATGCATCAGTGTACATCAGAATAGAATAAACTACAAAAACTAGATATCTAATTAAATCATTTTTACAGTAGTAGTACACAAATATTTATCCTATAAATTCCAAAACATAAAATAAAAAAGCATGGATTTTAATAGAGTCTTAGTATATTAATCATCATTTTTGAACAGTGTTTAACAGTTGAGGTCGTTTCTTTTGTTTTTAGCATTGTGTAATATTATTGTGTAGTATGATTTTGGTAGGAAGAACAGTAGAATTTAGTGACTTAAGTTAATTAAATTCTTTTAATATATTCATACGTCAAGTCATGATATCTGCAGCCGTCACTTTTGGTAGATATTATCAATACTTATAAAATAACACAAAAAATATAAAGAAATGTTCGCATTGTTGGCCGCGAAGAGATATGTTTGAATTATCTCTACTGTTCTTACAACCAAAATCAGGGTTTATGTAGCTTACCTCTAACTTATCATCAAGGACAAACTTGTGATTATAGAAGAGTAAAATGCACATCATTGTGTTTATAAAATTGTATAGCTTCCATGCTGTGTATAACCAGAATGAGCAGTCAGACATGAATACATAAAACATAATATGTGATTTCTATTCATATACTACACAAACATAAAATGGCTCCATTAACTATTTGTTTGGTGATGTATTTTAAATATTCTAGCAGGATAGAATTTTTTAAATATGGTACTGTATCTCACATAAAAAAAAGTTAAAGTAGATTATTTACTTTTAATAATGTGTGCCAATTAATTTATTCTACAAAAACATAAAGTATCTACATTGCCTATCACAGTATTCTATTTGATGCCACAATATATATATATATATATATATATATATATATATATATATATATATATATAT
>CABFVX010000987.1:6183-45766 GCA_902151425.1 Timema shepardi | reverse complement strand
GTGTGACGAGGCTGACTTGATGTTGTGTTGCTGGGACGCCATCTTCTGCTTCCACCACGCAAACCCTGGTTTCTCAACTACAGGGGCGAGGTGGGAGGCAGAGTACCCCAGGCTAACTTCAGGGAGGTCCCAATCTGGTCTTTTCTCCACAGCATCTCTTAAGGGCAATCTCTCTGAGGATGTCGAGGCACTGAAACATTTACACGTGATAATATGTACAAAGGGGGGAACTTGTTCCTATCCAAGGATAGTTTAGTATTTTAAGTGGTATTGGCATTATTGCTTCACCAAATATAGCATTCGAATTTTAATCACACTTACAAAATATGAATGCAATTTATTTGAATAAAATTCTAGTTTGGTCATGGTAAAACACACACAAAATTTCATAAAATGAATCAATAAATTATTTTATAATATTTTTTAAGTTACATGGTTGGTCCTATTGCTATTATCTGCCATAGCGCAGAATTTAGATATAAGATCAATGAATTAATACACTAAACGTAGTTATTGATAACTATAGATAAGTATATTTATAAAATAAACTAGATGCCATAAATAGAGAGACAATTTTATAAAAAAGAAAAATAAGACATTAACATACAAGATAAAATTGATCAATTATATTTATTTTTAAATAAGATCACATAGAAATGAATAACATCAAAATGATTTGGTAGGTATATTACAACTTAGTAATGTTTATCTAAAAAAAGGTGAAATATATATTTATTATATAAATAAATGTATGTTACGATCTACAATTGTGTACATGTTTGCAAGTACATACCCAGGAAGGAAGGGATTTGGGGGTTCCACCCACTCCCTCCCCTGAAATCTGACAATTAAAAATGAATACTTCCTTGTTTATGGCTTAAAACAAATAATAAAATTCTAGATATATGTTTTCTAATGCTACATTGCATCTAAAAAAAAATGTTTGTGATTGTGTTCCTTATTCAGGCAACAAAGGTTTACAAAATATGATGAAATGTTGACAAAGGATACAGAAATAATTAGATCTTTTGGGGAGAGCTGTGAAAGGGGTTAAGTCTTTGAGACTAGGAAATCACAAAACCTTTCAGCTTGAAACTATTTGAATTGTGGTTCTGAAAACATGTTACAAATGAGTCGCCAAAGAAAGAAGGGTGGGTTTGGTTAAGGTGGAGGAAAGCCAGCTATCAACCCCCAAACAGCTTGCAGTTAGATATAAGATTCAAATCTTAATCCTTTAGTCAAGTTGGGGAAACCTTGATTTGAAAAATGTACAATAATTTTGGACTATGAGCAGGGGTGACTTTTTTTTTTCCAAGCTTATGTTTTTAAACCTCTAACTTTATTAGAGAAAGACGAAATCATCTCTAAATGTATACATGTATTTAGTCAGTCTCCTAAGAACATAAAATAATTGCTAGCTGTTGCATCGACACTTGGAAATCACTGAATAAAATTGGTCATATGCTAGATGTGTAGTTTTCGAACAGTTAAGTACGTTTGGAGCTTCTGCCAGGCATTAATAGCTTATTTTAAAGATGAATCCAATAATCCGACACAACATTCCATTGAAAGTTTAAAATGTTTGGACATGTTTAACTAAACGAGTACAAAAAGGCTAATATGTGATATTATACAATTGAAAAACTAATTAATCTTTCCAAATAAATGCAAGGGAGATCATATGCAGACTAAAACTGATTAGCTGATACATTGTACAGTAAGCAGGATTGAATCAATGAAATCCAGACTAGGTAAAGAGTAAAATAAAGTATAAAAACAGCTGAAAGTGTATTCATGGCGTGGATTTTATTGACAATCTGTGATACTAATAGTTAAATCGGTTGCCATTCTTTTGATCAGAATTATGTACAATGTATTATTATCATTATCATTATCATTATTATTATTATCATCACCGCGTCTGACTACCCGTTCGGGTTATACGCATTTACGCTAATGTGTAATGGTTAGGGTGATTGTGAGATGAAATGGAGGACCTACAGCTTAACGTGGAATCCGAACCACGGTGGAGGCCTGGCATTCCCCACATTAACATGTACAATGTAATAGTTAGATGTTTCACAACCATTCAAAGCCATGGAATGAAAGAAACAAAGTGGCATATGCCAAGAAGAATATTAAAAACATTTTAAGGATTTTGAAATACTGAACTAGAGCTTGGGTTCGAATAATATGGAAGTGACTAATGTCAAGGATTCCATGAAAAAGAAAAAAGTTGCAACCACTTGAGAATAGAACTGAAAATAAATGTTTTTTTGAACGCATTTCTAGACTGAATTACTGTGGAGAATGACGTATTTCAGAGTCTCTTAAGCCTCTGGCAGCTTGCTTAAAATCACTTCCTTGTTGTTTTTCTGAGTGTGGATGTGATCTTAATTATTACTCCCATATGATTTTCTATTCTTATAAATCAATCTACCTCATTAATGTTCATCAAATTAAATGGTAGGCCTACACCTTTGAATCAATGGGATCCAATACCATACATTCAGGCCTTGTTTCTGTATTGTCAGTCAGCTGTGAAGGCAAAATCGCGTCATGGCATGTTCATAAGAATAAGAGAAATGAACTCTGATCATTCATTGCATTAGTAGCTATAATAAAATGAATAGATTGAGTGACATTACCACTATTATATCTTATATTTGTAATATTAACATCATTAAAATATATTTTTAGATTTTAAATTGGTAATCTAATTTTGCAGCTAACATCCTTGGTATTATAAAGTTACTTCGAATTAGGAGAATGACCATCCCAGTGTCTCCCCCCACCCTTTCCCCCCACCAAGACTACACCACTGTTTTTTCATGTAGGGAATTTAGATAGGTACCTATTAAACTTTCCACAATGGAAAATATATTTCCACAGTAATATTATGTGTTGTACAGGATGTTGTATAATCTCCATAGTAATATGAATGTACATGCTGTACTGAATACTGACCTATATCTAGCTAGTACTGGAATACTCTCTACCGCTTCTCTCAAGGGTAACGTTCTGCTACCGAATACATATTCCCTGATGTTAGAGGAGCGATGTAGCTCCTCTGCCAAGGTCGTGTCATGTGCCGGAATTCTCTCCACAGAGTCTCTGAGGAAACTTTGGGAGCCCCAGAAGGGGAACTGTCGAGGAGATGTCTCAGCAAAAGCTATCAGCACAGCCCAGTACACTAGCCACATCTCTGAAACATAAATTACATATTATATTATTATATCCTCAATAATGTTGGTGTTTATTTTTTCATAGAGCCTTAATAATAGTAGTAAGCTAACAAATCAAACTGTGCTAAAATATGTTCCACATACATGGTTTTATCAGAAACTTGTCCTTACTCAGTTCTACTCTTATTTTTAAAATGTGTGTTTAATCATCTTTTAAACTTCAATCTTTAAGGTTGGTACAAATTCTTGTGATAGAAAGCTAAAAGGAACATCTTCTTATAAGATAAAACTAATTTGTAGACACATGGAAAGGACACTGTGAAGTATGGAATGAGATCCACCACTGCCACTTATAGCAATGATATTCACAGACTACAAATTGTAAATAACCATCATTATGCATCAGTGCCAATGATAATAAAGGTATCAAATAGTCTGCAATAATAACCATCACTCCTGATTATAGCAATGATTTCTAAATCTACAATGATAACAACCACTGTCAATAATAATAATAAGGGTATTTACAGTCTGCAATGATAACAATGCTATTTAACATGTTATAATAATATCAATCATTGCCAAAGATTACAAGAGTATTTACAGTCTGCAATGAGATCCAAATTTGCCAATTATAATAATGACGTAAGATCAAACAGGATTTATCACAATATAATGTAGGAACAAGCATTAACTAGCATTTTTAACAATATAAAGTAGGAACACGCAGGAATGGACTTAACAATATGAATCAGAAAATAAAGATACTTTTCTTTTGGAACAGAAGGTATACAATTAGTAATGTTAATATTAAAGATTAATATGATTTCACCTTATTATTATATCCCTTCATATGTAGCCAAATTGGAGAAATAGAAAACTATCTTCTGTTAACTGGCTTGAAGTATTTATGCATCACTAAACCTTGGGTACCAAACCCTTCCTTCACCTCTGACAAGACATCTTGTGAATGTGAGGAATGCCAGGCCTCCACCGTGGTTCGGATTCCACTATAAACTGTAGGTCCTTCATTTCATCTCACTATCACCCTACCATTACACATTAGCGTAAGTGCGTATAACCCGAACGGGTAGTAAGACGTGGTGCTAATAATAATAATAATAAACCTTGGGGCGGTATGCAAGAACATAAGTGAATGCTTAGTGGACCGATAGTGTGGTCCTGAGCACCTTTTAACCTATGATGATGCAAGCAAACCCACGCTAGTGTCCACTTACCATCCACTTATTCAAGTTCTTGCATACGGCCCATGTTCTTTGAGATAAAGATTGAGGGAAAAGGTCTATACTCGTACAAGATAGAAAGGAAGAAGGATCGATTATACCTATTGGGATGAGCCTAACGAATTAGTCGATAGATTACGACTCTTGCATGAATCGAACAAGGTGGGTCATTCAGCGCATGACAGAGAGATTGTTTCAATCATTGAAGAACTACGTGAGGCTGGAGTAATCGTGTAAAAGTATTCATTCCGTCCGGATTTGCATCATAATCATAACTACCACCAAGTGGGAGATTGTGCACGAACTTCATCGTCCTGCAATACGGCAGTTCTTCAGAAAATGTGCTAGCTTGTGTGGGTTGAAGGAGCTGCTTCAAGCCGATTTGGTAGATATGATAACGTATTTTAGGGCGAATAAAGGGTGCAAGTAGCTTCTCACCATAATCGACATGTATTCCAAATGGGCTTGGGCCGTACCCGTTAAGGCCAAGATAGGGAATAACGTTACCGTGGCTATGGCGTTAGTCCTAAGTAAGGTGACCGCTAATTGTTTACCTCCCACACGTCATTTCTAGATGGATAGTGGGACTTAGTTTTACAACGCTGAATTAAAAACTCTCATGGGAAGAAAGGTGATCAATCACCTTTCGACGTTCGGCAATGTCAAAGTCAGTGTCTTGTAACGATTCAATCGCACTATCAAGAACATTATATGGAGGCCATCCACAGCCAAAGGATCTTATAGATGGCTCGATATGCTAGATTATTTACTAGATGAATACAACCAGACGATGTACTCGACCATAAAGATTATACCTATCAACGTTAAGGGCGACAAACTTTTACGCACCGTCTACCAATGTTTCAAGTTGTAGGATTCCACGCCAAAAACGTTTTAATTCCACAATTTCGTTTGTATCACCAAACATAAATAAGTTTTCGCAAAGAAGTATAGGTATTGAAAAGTGGCCAACTGAACTGTTTAAAATACATAAAGTAATCAGGACGATTCCTAGAACCTTTCTACTTGAAGATATGATAGGTAAACCTATCTCGGAAGGATTCTACGCCAAGGAGTTCGGGAAGACGTCGTATCCTGACGTTTATCTTGTTGAGAAGATAACCAGACGTTCTGGTAATAGATTGTATGCCAAATGGTTATGAATTGACTCGACGCACAGCTCGTAGATCGATGCGACGGATATTGTATAGGGAGTGGGAGAACCATTGCTCTGGCAAGTTTCCCTTACTCTCCTTCACAGGCGCGTAAAGTCAAGGTCTGGCGTGAGGTTCCATCGCATTCCTAGAGGACATGTCTGACATAGAGATCTCAAACGGTGGGTTACAATACCACATCATGGAGAATGACAAGGGCTACAGCGAGTCGTGTAGTTCCACCATGCACTGGCTGGGATGTCATAATCCCGGCATGTTGGAGGTGAGCCAGTACATAGAAACTGCTCCGTGACCTGCCCCGTCTACGGACTCAAGGAAGGGGACGAACCAGAGATCCACCGTAGGCAGGTCGAGCTCAAGACCGAGTATTAGATGGACTAGGAAGCCTTGTGAAAGGTGCTGGGCCAGGTCGAGCACGAGGAACACGATCTAATCAAGTACCTATTTGAACTTGATAGGAAATACATTTACTGTGCAACGATCGTCACATGGAAGGAGAGAAATAGTGGAAGAGGATAGTGACAACAAGGCGGACAAGGACGAACATAACATCATCGTGCTTTAATATGTGGTAAGAGTGCGCCTACCTGGTAAGAACTTTGGGGTCCAATACAAACATCGTTTTAACACCTCGCAGCGAGGTCTGACCTATATGTGAGGGGACCTGTATGAGTTCATCAAATGGGGAAGCATGTGTGTATGTGCACCGAGCTAAAAACTAAATGTGGACCTATCTTAATTGTGTGAGTATGGTAGGCAACCTATCTTCTTTGTAATTGGACAACAAAGACTACATATATTCAATGTATGAAGAAGAGAGAAAGACATAACTTATCTTCTTTGTAATTGGAGAAAAAGACTACATTATATTAATTGTATTTGTATGGGAGATATATGTCTTGTTGTAATCTTAATAATATACCCATTTCAGGGGCGTGTGGTCAATTCTTGGAAAAGGGAAAAAGTGAAGCTACAATAAAGGTGGTCCGATAAACATAGTTGAATTGGAAGCTCACACGGGTCCTTCCTTTTTTTTTTTGTAGAGTTTAAATTATTATGGGGAATAAAGGAAGGGGGTGACACAAAATATGAATGGAATAAAACAAAATCATTGGCGATCTTAGAAATATGGTGGTAAATTTACTATTGCCGAATTTTTTTATCTTGGGTTGTGGCCTGAAAATAAGTTTGACCTTTGGCATTCATTTAATAGCTTTGCAAATATTAATATCACTGAATCAAGATTTATTCTACACGTCATTATCGTTAGTAAATAGTAAGGTCAACTATATAATTTTGCACCAACCCAACACCCAGATAATTACTAAACACTTTCATAAAATTGAGTATTGAAATGCCAACATTTTCTTTTGTGCTTAAGAATGGAGTGGATCTGCCTGTTTGAATTATTCTATTTTTTTCGCCAAGAGACCAGGATGAAAAACCACGCTTAATAATATTACTGATGAGTTGTGATACAGGAGCCCTCCTCTTCTACTGCGGAACTTGTTGACGCACTCGTCATTCTACTACTGTACGCAAAGAAACAAACCACTCCCCTTGGAGGATCAAACAAGCGTCAATATTCTTGTAAAATAAAACTAAACTTATTGTAATTTGGTGATAAATAAATTATTTTGTAATAGAATGCCCATAATTATATCTATAAACAATACATATTGCTTAAAAAAACCAAAGAATAAGGTTTTAAGAGTATATTAGTTATGATTGTATTATTATTATTAGCACCGCGTCTTACTACCCGTTCGGGTTATACGCACTTACGCTAATGTGTAATGGTAGGGTGATTGTGAGATGAAATGGAGGACCTACAGTTTAACGTGGAATCCGAACCACGGTGGAGACCTGGCATTCCTCACATTCACAGGTATGATTGTAAATCAATCATGAAAGTAAACTGAGCCAATACTCGCCTAGGGAAACAGTGCTTCCATTACCCCGATGAGGGCCAGACATAGCCGGAAACAAACGAATGACAGAATAAAGAGTGAGACCAGCTGCCTGGTCGGTCAGTCTGAGTGAGAAAGAATTGCTTTCTCTAAGAAAGAAGAGCTGCCACCTCAACCATTATTAGCAGTATTCTTGTTGGAAAGGTTTATCATTATAATAATTGGTTTTAATATTAGTTTCCTCTTATTTTCTTTATTCCCTTTTTAATTTTAAGGAAGCGTTCTTCCCTTGCTTCCGTTGAATAAAGGCCACTGACCCATTTAAAGAATGTATAGAATTTATTTAACCTCAGTTATTATCATTCTTCAACCCATTTCTAGTGTATACATTACTGCCCATGATCTAAGAAAGTTGAAAGAGAGATGGGGGAATACTGGGAGATAGAATCTATGAGGGAAGGGAGTATTGGAGCTCCATTAAGTGTTTTGCATCCTTTTAACAGCGCAGGGTAGAGTGTAAATATTAATCATCAAGATCACTCGCGGTTATTACCATGAGGGGTGGGAGGACTGCCACCATCACGCGTGTGAATCGCGCCGAAAGGGTTAAGATACATAGGATGAAAGGAGGCAGGTGAGAGATTGTAGATCTACTCCGTGTGCGTGCATGGTCCAAGACGAACCGCTATTTGTTGTGTTCCCATTATGAAAAAACATGTCTGGACTAAAATATTAACGCTGGTTGGTCATGTTGTATTATTCTTGGATTGTAATTACTCACATCAGTAGTTTTAATTGTAAAATACAATGTAAAGCTTCGTCTTTGTGGAGATTACAGGATAGCACTGAACTAAAATCCTATAGATATCCCATCCCTCACTGCTTCAAAGTATTTTGCTTAACCATAAGGAGGAACTTTTTTTCTTTCAAAAAATTGACTCCGAACACATTTTTAAAAGCTAAATGTATCTGGCAAGTCTGCAGACGAACCAATGGTAAACGCAATTAGAGGAAATCTACTGGGTGCACCATTTGTCTTTCAGGATTAACGTTGCTCTAGTCAACTCCCAAAGAATGATGGCCAAACTATTTTAAAATACTAATGGGATAGTAAATTAGTAATCCTACTAGATTACATTTTATTGGCAGGTAGAATATTTCAAAAGCATAATGATAAACTATGCCATGCTATGTTACAGTGACTCAATGTTAAAGCCTCTAAGACAAATATCACAATGTAGTTTTGTAGCCCAAGCAATAACCTTTTTGGGATATAGAATTAATGATTCAAGCTTTTACCCCATAAAAGGTGATCACCAATCAGGACACTTAAAAACCTTAAATTAAACACTGTTACAGGAATTCATACAGTTGCTGAATTTTTATAAATGGTTTATAGTAATAAGGAGACTATCCTTGAACCCCTCCACCATCTACTGGACAAAACAATAAGTGTCTACGAACCCATTAACATACAAAAGTCATACACATGGCCAAGCAGTTACTAATAACGGCACCCTTCTTGGTTAGCTATGGCTCAAAACAAGCCTGCAGTCTTTACGTGTGAAGCCAGCCCTTAAAACATTGGAGTGGTCCTAGCCCATAAAATGAAAGATATGACAGGTACCCTAATAACATTTGGTTCTAGAATTCTCACCAAAGCACATTGCCATGGGTATTTTAATTGCTGAATATTTAGGTGAAGCACCTATATCTACATCTCAAGTATCACACAAAATAAAAAATTATGCACTCATGAGCAGAATAAAAATATTTATTGAAACTGGTTGCCATACTGTAATATTGTTGCAGACCCAATGCAATTTTGGAAGTTATGATAGGAACTAAAAACTTTGCAAGATCTGTCAAAATGGGAAACAAGAGCCTGTCAAGGTTACAACTCCTCCATGGTCAAACCTTAACAAATCATTGGCCAGAATTAATGTTAATTCGCAGGACTGGTGTTGATGGAAGCCATCACATTAAGTTCAATGACAACTGAGTTATTTATCAAGAACATGCGAGAAATTGTTCAAGTCATGGAATCACAAACACATTAGTCAGCGAGAATGGAACTCATTTAGTGTCCCCAGAGCTTTTTGTATCCCTGATAAAAATGGAGCAGTGCACGTGAAAATGCCACCATATCATCCTTCAAATAATAGAAACGTAACACTCAGGTAATTGTTTGTATAAAGTAGCCAGAAAGGACAGTCGTATACAGAGATGGCATGTTAACCAGCTAAAGCAGGCTTAAGATACGTAGGCCTACTCTACAGACAGTCAAATAACCACAATCTCACAAAGAGGAGTGTATGTCTGTACCACTATTCCCATGGGATGATACACCCGTTTAACAATAACTAGACTGGGATCGACCCCCCCTTTAAAACAGCATCATGAGGTGGTACTATAACAAGATAAGTTGCTATAACCTGGACAAACCAAAGGTCCAAAAAACCAACACGCTAAATAGGGAAGGTATTACAAAGAGCAGTAACATCAAGCAACATCTTCGAAGACTGAAATCCTACACCAAGTCAACTTTCGTAGTGAAGACAGAAACAATAGGATGGCTGTTTATCTATTAAGATAGGCCTATAAAGGTGTAATTGGTGTATAATGAGCAAGAAAACTTCCATTTAAATAGTAAAAAGACCTATAATTTTTAATACATTTCCGGAGGTCAATGCTATTTTTATATTGGCCTATAATTGTAGCAAAATTAATAAATGTCTTTTTAATGATGTGCAGTAATAAATAGAGAAAATAATCGTAAATTTACAAGAGATGCAAAGTGTAACTAATTTGTATAAAGTCAAGAACAGCAACAATTAGCTTAGATTAGCATCTTAGTGGTAATGAGCGCCATCATTTTCAATAATACCAAGAATAATTTAACTAAGCAAGATGACCATCATAGTCAACGATGACAAGAATATATAAACAGCTGTGTACAAGAACCATCACTGACAATGATAAAAAGAATATTTAAATATACAAGGAAACAAAAATTGTCAATGTCATTAAGAATCTATTATGTTGTATGCAAGGATAACCATCACGGTTAGTTATTATAGTAGGGATATTTGAAGTACGGAATGTGGGAGTAACCTTCACTACCAATGATAACCAAATATTTGAAGAAATCAAGGATAACCCTCACTGCCAATGATAGAATGTAAATTTAAAGAATTCAAGAAGAACCATCATTACCAATTATCAAAAGAATATTTAAAGTTTACAAGAGACGTAAGAGAAGAATCATCGCCAATCAATACAAAAAGATTTTAATTATGTTATAAAACCATCACTCCCAATGATAGCATGGGTATTTAAAGTATGCAAGAAGAACCATCACTGCGAATGATAACAAGGATCAACCAATTAATTGCATACATAAGCCTATCCAAGTACATACAAACGTATCATGAGAGGTCACTGGCATGCTATCCACACGTGGGAGGAAGAATAATACAAATCAGGCATAGACATTTCGCACAGTCATTTTCCTTTTAATATTCATGAGAACTCAACATCAAGCTTAAACCACATACAATGGAGTGACTAAGATTTCAACTATAACCAGACCCGCATAGGTGTTCGTTTGTTCTAACGCGTTACTCTCATGTTAGAGTGTTAACCCCCCACCCTCCCCCACTTCATCCCACTCTTCAGTCTAGCTGTCACTAATTTGGAGTGATCCTTCCCCCAATTTTCGGAAGTTATACTCTTTTAAAAGCTACTTAGAATAGTCCTCCCTTTAACTTTTTTTAAAATTCTGATGCTTCTAGAAGCTATTTGGGAAGATCCTTCGGGAAATCTTTGAAATTAAGATGCTTCTAAAACTATTTTAAATAGTCCTCACCCAGAATTTTAATTTAGATGTTCTAAAATCTATTTTAAGGGTTCTACCCCCGGACATTTTTTTAAATTTGGGTGCTCCTAGAAGCTATTTAAATTGCTCCTCACCTGAATTTTTCTCGAGAATCAGATGCCAGTAGAAGATATCTGAGGTTGTCTTCGACCAGCAATATTTTGAAAATGTGATCAAATTGTAAAGTATTTGGAATGATATTCTTCTGGAAATTTTTTGAAAACTCGATGCCTCTAGAATATTTTTGAAGTGGTCTTCCACCGAGAAATATTTGAACAGTGAGTGCTTTCAGAATTTATTTGGAGTAGGCCTCACATGAAAATTCTTCAAAATGACATTCATCTATAAGCTATTTGAAGTGGTCTTTCCTAGACATTTGAGAAATTTAGATGGCCCTATAAGGTATTTAGGGTGCTCCTCACTTGACGTCTTATTCTTACGGTTAGTTGTTTTTAGAAGCTATATAAAGTGGTCTTCTCCGTAAATTTTTTGAAAATTGAATGTATCTTTAAGTAATTGGGAATTTGAGTTTTGGCCATCTTTCAGCTTCCTATTCGATAATATCAGAAGATTTGAAATGTATCTTGGGGAAGGGGGCAAGGGGCCAAACTTACTCCTAAGGGTGGGTGTGATAAATTCTTTCCAGAAGGGAGCAATGCTATATTAACCCCCAGTTCCAACCCCATTGCTTATACTGGATGTCAGTGACGGTGAAATCAGGTATTTCAATTTGGATGTGCTGAGGATAGTTTCCTACTCTCCCTCCACGCAAATGCGGGATTTTTTTTTACAAAATTCTACTTTACTCATCCCTATTCCAAAAGCGTAATTAATATATGTTTTTTTTAAGCAAAGGCCTTCTTTAGTAGGTACCGGAGTTTTAATTTTGACCTCACTTGGTTGAACGTCAAAGAGCCTAGAAAACTTCTGCTGGTACTTAAGGAAAACCGTGAGAATATTTACCTGTACCGTTTACTTATTTATTATACTTAATTTATTTGAATGTATTATACTTATTTATCTATTGGTCGTAATTTTATATAGCTATACATCAAAGGCTCCCAAAAGTCAGGAATGTAATTTCACCATTTCAAAATGTTTTAGTAGAAAAAAGTAAAATAAACTCTTTTTCCAGATAGTTTTCTTACAGCAAAAGATATGCGTATATGTCTTGGCAATAATCTAATGCCATAGCGATAGAGTAATGATAGGAAAGCATTCTCCCCTTTGTTAATTTTGTCACAATTTACATTTCTAAATAGGTTTTGGGCAGTAGAGTAAGTCAGATTTCGAAGTAGAGAGGGGCTTAAAGGGGCTCCCCCCAACCGATGGAGGAATTTTTTTACCATTATATACACCTGGAAGCTTTTTTAATTGGTATTTGTTAATTTGATCATTTATATTTTTACTATATTATAAATGTGATAATCTAACAAAATAATAAATAAATAGGCTTAAATTAAAGTTGGCCTAACCGTCACAAAGATCTACTGTCACAAAATTCACCGATTATTTATAATAGGTAAATAAATGTCTAGCCACTGTGTAACTCCTCGATGTAACTACGTGCAAAACTGGGAAATTTGAAACCTGCCGCAATCTTCAGGACTTAACTTAGGCCACTTCCTAGACTGCAAGAACACCAATTAGGAATATTAGGGATTATCAACACAAGAGTGTGAGGAACTTGATGTTTTCTTTGCTCACAATTTTTAACTGGTCACACACCTCCACCCTATTTTATTTTCTCTTCTCCCCCATGGGTACGCTACCGCTTCTGGGGCATGAATTATCAAATTGGGAATCTCTTTTGTTTCCAAGAAGCAGTGCGTGAAGTACGTTAGAATTAAAGAAATAGTTTTAATTATTGCAACGTGAGTTAAACAATCCAAATGATTTCCTCCCACCAATATCTAATGGACGCATGATCCACGTACCCCTTCATTTTACTTCTTTTTTTCTTCTTCTTTACGTATTGCTTGTGTGTACATTTAATTACATTCGGCCAATTGAATAGGGTCTGTCTTTCTTATGCAGTCATAACACTATTAGCCCCGACATTTATTCTTAAATCTCCGACTACCTACGTAGGTATAACGATTATCTGTAGTGGGTTGTGTATTTATATTATATTGCAATTTGAGTGTATGATAATCATCGGTACTTTCACAATTTTGTGTGATTTGTGCATAGCTATGTGAACTTTTATGGGAAGCAGGCAAAGTGATAGACAACAAAGTGGCCGTCACGAGAGGAAAAAGTGGTAGACAGCAAACTGCTAGACACGAAGAAATGACGTAGGCCAAGTGATCGACACGAGCTGGACCATGTGATAGTCAACCAACCGGTAAACAAAATGAAAACAATTATTTGGAAGGCTGGGTGGGTCAAGTGGCCGACACGACTTGGACCAACTGCTAGACAAGCTCAAGTATACGAGTACAAAGTGATAGACAACCAAGTGGTCGACACGAGAGGACCAACCGCTCGACAAACTTTGATATCATCCAGTTAAGAGTGGTCTAAGTGACAGAACGGTTAATTCAATACACGATTGTCCTTGTTTACACTAACATAATTTCCCCCCTAACCCGTCAGCTTAATTGAACAGTCTCAATTCAATTAATGCTGCAACGCTGGCTGCATCATTAAAGAACAGTGAACTCTGCGCCACACGTATGAACTATCTTATTTTTATATTACTAAATTAGAGGTGAGGAGGGTATAACTTAGAGAAAATACACTAGCATTTTCATGAAGAAAGAGTTGAAAACCATTGAATAAAAACTCCTTAGTGGCCTTTATTAAAACATGAAATTTGACAACAGTTTTAAAATTTTAAGTAAAATTAGTGACCGGCAATAAACGACAGTAAAAAGAATTTTATTGTTTTTCAAAGAGATAATTTTAATATCTAGCCTGTATAATTAGTGTTACATATTTTTTATTTTTAGCACCGCGTTATATCTACTAGAGTTACTATCCGTTCGAGTTGTATGAGTTGTATGCCTATATATTAGCAACGCTAATGTGTTTAGGGATGAGTAAGGTTGAATTTAGAGGAACCGAACCCAATTTTTCATAGGGTGAGTGTGGAAAACCAATTATGAAAATCCACCCTCAGTCAACCGACTGTGATTGAACCCCGATGAATGGTCTCGACGTTTAAGGTGTCAGATGGAGAATGATGCATAATTATTTAGTACCGTTTCAGAATATTTTAAGGGATGGGTGGTAAGCAGGAAGGACATTTCGTTTAAGGTACAAGATCTAAGCCATCATATATCAAGGAGGGGTGGTAAGATGATGGATATATCGTTTAAGGTACAATATTTAAGCTGTCAAATTTTAAAGACCAGCTGGTAAGCGGGGTGGGTGGTAAGAGGATGGATGGGATCAATACGGTCATGATCGAACCAGACTACCTCTTGCTCAGGATGGATACAGGAAGTCGTATGGCTGAAACAAGGTAAGAGTACAGGATTAGGACTGAAAGTTGTGCAGGTCAAGGCTGGAGGTAGGAGACTGGGATTGGTGGGCATGGTAAGAGAAGGAGATGAAGGCTGGGAGAAGAGTACGAGATGGAGACTGGAATCTAGACTCAAGGGAGGAGGGGATCTGCAAGGGGCAGGACGACAAATACAGGGGCATAAGTTACTCTTGTGTAATTAAAAGCCTGTTAAGATTAGGTTAGGGTGGGAGGGAAAGTGAACTACCCCATTCAATGTGGTGGATAAATGTTAACCTTATGGAAGAAAGTGGTCCAGAACTGTCATTTAAACCACTATCACCATGTATAGCTTTATTAGTTTTGAAATAACTTGTTTGTCACTTGAGCCATTCTTAACTGGGTTCATCTCGATGTTTGTCTAGCAATTGGTCCTCTCGTGTCGGCCGCTAAGCTGTATATCACTTTGTCCTCATATATGGGAGATTGTCTATTACATGGTCCAGCTCGTGTCGATCCCTTGGTCTATGTCGTTTCTGGGTGTCTAGCAGTTGGTCTGTTTACAGATTTGTTCTCTCATGTCAATCGTTTGGTTGTCTATCACTTTGTACTCCTATACATGAGCTTATCTAGCAGTTTGTCCAAGTCGTGTCGGCCACTTGACCCACCCAGTCTTCCAAATATTTTGTATAGCTTGTCGAGCAGTTTGTTGTCTAGCAGTTTGTATGGTGCCACTTTTATGAAGTCAGAATATGTATTAGGCTGTAAAGGTGGATATTCAAATGAAGATATGGAAAAGTCGAAAAAGAAAGATAGGAATAGGGGCGAGGGCACGACATTTCTCAAGACAACATACGGATAAAGGAATATCATAAACGGTCGTGTTCGTTCCAGTAAACATACGATAAAATAACCAGAAAGGCATGTGAACTGTATTCGATATTAAATTGCGATAGGAATAGCTTACCTCGTACAATTTGAGGATCGCCGACAATGGAGGCCTACCTTGTGAGTTGTTGAGCTAGAATAGGAAATAATGAGAAACAAGGGGTTAATTCAGTAGCATCTCTTGAACTCTTGGTGTAGTTTCTTGATACAAGAGGCCGCTTTAGGGTTTGTAACACTTGACTCTCACGCGGAAAACGATTTGTGCAGCAATTAGTGCACCCATTATGGCAGACACCCTATGTGAACTGAATCCCACGCTGAACTTAACTATACACACTCCCAAGACAAACGACTTTCCTTCCCCTTTCACCCTCAAAAATGGAGGGAAACCCTCAAAAAGGCTGGAAACTTCCAAAGAACAAACAACAAATACAAAACTAATCTAAATAAAGAACTAAATCAAACTAAACTAGGTTAAACAAACTATCCCACAAAAGCCACTTTACAATATTAAATATCTAGAAGCTCAAAGACTGAGCAGTTTGAGAAATACCATTATAGATGCACTCATGGTCCAATATTTCCTTGACCTTCTTGGCCAGTGGTGGCTAAGGGTCTTCGGCCCCCGAATACCCCTTGCAGCTTTTAGAGTACAGCATGCCTAGTAATTTTATCAGAATATGACATTGTCTGTAACAGGAATAGTTCTTGTAATGACCAGCAATATAGAGCTGAACGTAAACTTGTTGCTTGGCTTGTACTTTGCAGAAGGGAGCTACGTCATGTTATCTGAGACAGGAGCAGTTCTTGTAATGACCGGCAATATAGAACTGGATGTAAACTTGTTGCTTGTATTGTATCTTGCAGAAGGGAGCTACGTCATGTTATCTGAGACAGGAGCAGTTCTTGTAAAGACCAGCCCTACAACTCTTTTTAAAAGGTCATCGCTCTGGGACAGCCAGCATGCGGTCATCTCATACAACATTACAATAAAGAAGAAGAAGAAACAACCTCTCATCCATATCATAGGTTGGCGAACTCATTTGCATACATAACTAGTCAGGAATTTCACAGCGGACATTTTTTGCATTGATTATTTTGGATTATACTGAAAATCTATTACTTTAATATTTGACTGACGGGCAGCTACTATTATAATTAGGTGCGTTTGTTGACCAAGGAATAAAGCTTTTTATTCAATACATTTTTTAATAATAATAAAATTACAATAATGCACTCGGGTGACCTGGTGGTCTAGGGGTAAGGTGTCAGACTTCTGTGCTGGGGGTCCGGGGTTCAGTCCCTGGTCCCGGTACAGATTTATCTGATTACCAAACCCTTCTTTCACCTCTGACAAGACGTGTATTAACCACAACTTGTGAATGTGGAGAATGCTAGGCCTCCACCGTGGTTCGGATTCCACGTTAAACTGTAGGTCCTTCATTTCACCTCACAATCACCCTACCATTACACATTATCGTAAGTGCGTATAGCCCGAACGGGTAGTAAGACGCGGTGATAATAATAATAATAATAATAATAATGCACTCCTCCGATGTTCGTTGTAGTTGATTTTTAAGCACGGCTTCTTACTACCCTCTCGGGTTATACACTTATGTACTAATTACGCTAATGTTTTTAGGGATTAGGACGGTTACATTTGGAGGAAGTGTACACACATTTGCGTGGTGGGAGAGTGGAGAACCAATTTAGAAAAACCACCCGACCGAGATCGGAACCTCGATCTTCCGGTTCTCGACAGTCTATAGTATAGTCTGAAAAGGTAGTAAAACGCGGTGATAATTTTTTAAGGGGTTGGGTACACTTTACGGGATGGACCCGTTATGGCTCCTATCTTTAGGTGGGAATGTAGGGGACATGAGAAAAGGTAAGTGTTTGGGTAGTTTTTTATATCAAAACTTGTTTTGGTCAAAGTAAATCAAATATTGCTTCAGTATAAATATAAAAATTAATTTTGTTCTCATGGTGACCTCAACAGTTCTTGAGTATCTGTTAAGGGTGTCCTGAAATTTAATAACAACATTTTCTCTTCATTTAAAAAGTTGGTCATCTAATGCCACCATGCTCATGAAAGATATTCAACAATTGTTGATATCACAATGTGAAGAAAATTAAACTCTATGCTTGTACTGAGGTAATATTTGATTTCTTTTGAAAAAAAAAAATGGTTTTGCTATAAAAACTGCAAAGACACTGACTTTAATTCGCGTTCTCTACATCCCCACCTTAAAACATAAAATAATATTTTCTGTGCGGTAGAAATGGCTTCTGCGTTTGTGATAAGAATAATCAAGAAGTACCAACAGTAGAGATTACATCCCTTGTAACAAATGTCTGGGATGATTCTACCAACATTAGAGATTACATCACTTGTAACAACTGTCAAGCATCCTGCCTATTTGGGCTTGTCAACCCATTTAATGCCTTTAAAGGCTATAAGAATCTTAGACCAGCTTCAAGAATGAGACAAATTCAACCATCATTGCCCAGACCATTAATTTAATACCCAGTGAAACTTTCAAAGCCCATTTTGAAAGTGATTACATATTCATACCTGCCAGTATTCAAACTCAGAACCATCTTATAAGTGTAATGATTCACTACCGATATAGCTAAAGTGTTGTTCCAGACTATTCTTACCTGTGAAATCCCGGCACGTTACGGTTGGCACGAGATACCAAAATTGTTGCTACGAGTCTTAGTGGCAATGTTAGACCAGGACAATAAACAGGATGGACCACAAACACAATTAGAACACAACGGTGAGGGTGTTTATCTGAACACTAGGTCGAGCTAAAAGCACGATGACTCCTATACGCGATGATCACAGATGGATTGTTGTTTTGACGTCTTCTGTCACGCGAACAAACAGTTAGTCGGGACTTATCGGCTCGAAGAGAGTTGGGACAAGGTGAGACACGTCCTACCATTGTGTGTCTTGGTCACCACGTCTCCCGGGATTCAAGCCCACACGCTCCTTGACACAGGAGCACCACTGAGAATAACTTAGAAAATGACCGAAACATTCGCGTGCGAGAAATGTCCTCGCGTTGTGGAACCACCACCAGGAGTGGTTATCGAAGCCAGACCTGCCGGGTCAGAGTCAGCCCTCTAGGTCGGCTGATTGGATCGACTAATTGAATATTAAACGGAACTATTAATCATCGAACCAATTAAAGACCCACTGGTATCGGCCGCGTTGTTTTTCTTCTGCTCCAGACAAATGCATGAACTCTGATAAGGACTGTGAGCAGTGTCTCTACAGAGTGTAACGGAGCGTTAAATATCTAATCTAACCTATTACTTCTAGCGTCATTATTAATTTTAGCGCTTGGATCGTGCACATAGTAAACTAGTTCAATACCGGTATATGTTCATATTAATAGGAGGGCCACCGCCGGGAACCGGGTGATAGCAACGGTGGATGGATTGGGCTTTAGGAGATATTATGGGTGTACCGGACACTGAGAGATATCATGGGGGAGACTGGGCACTGGGAGATATCATGGATGGACTGAACATTGAGAGATATCATGGGGGAGACTGGGCACTGGGAGATATCATAGGTGTACTGGACACTGAAATATATTATGTGTGGACTGTACACTAAGAGATATTATGGAGGGGTTATGAGAGTTATCATGGGTGGACTGGACACTGGGAGATATTATGGAGGGGTTATGAGAGTTATCATGGGTGGACTGGACACTGGGAGATATTATGGAGGGGTTATGAGAGTTATCATGGGTAGATTGAACACTGGGAGATGTCATGTGTGGACTGTACACTAAGAGATATTATGGAGGGGTTATGAGAGTTATCATGGGTAGATTGGACACTGGGAGATACTATGGAGGGGTTATGAGAGTTATCATGGGTGTATTGGACACTGGGAGATATTATGAAGGGATTATGAGAGTTATCATGGTTGGACTGGACACTGGGAGATATTATGGAGGGGTTATGAGAGTTATCATGGTTGGACTGGACACTGGGAGATATTATGGAGGGGTTATGAGAGTTATCATGGGTGGACTGGACACTGGGAGATATTATGGAGGGGTTCTGCGAGTTATCATGGGTGGACTGGACACTGGGAGATATTATGGAGGGGTTATGAGAGTTATCATGGGTAGATTGGACACTGGGAGATATTATGGAGGGGTTATGAGAGTTATCATGGTTGGACTGGACACTGGGAGATATTATGGAGGGGTTATGAGAGTTATCATGGGTGGACTGGACACTGGGAGATATTATGGAGGGGTTATGAGAGTTATCATGGGTAGATTGGACACTGGGAGATATTATGGAGGGGTTATGAGAGTCATCATGGGTGTACTGGACACTGGGAGATATTATGAAGGGATTATGGGAGTTATCATGGTTGGACTGGACACTGGGAGCTATTATGGAGGGGTTATGAGAGTTATCATGGTTGGACTGGACACTGGGATATATTATGGAGGGGTTATGAGAGTTATCATGGGTGGACTGGACACTGGGAGATATTATTGAGGTGTTCTGCGAGTTATCATGGGTAGATTGGACACTGGGAGATAGTATGGAGGGGTTATGAGAGTTATCATGGGTAGATTGGACACTGGAAGATGTCATGTGTGGACTGTACACTAAGAGATATTATGGAGGGGTTATGAGCGTTATCATGGGTGGAATGGACACTGGGAGATATTATGGAGGGGTTTTGCGAGTTATCATGGGTAGATTGGACACTGGAAGATATTATGGAGGGGTTATGAGAGTTATCATGGGTGGAATGGACACTGGGAGATATTATGGAGGGGTTATGAGAGTTATCATGGGTAGATTGGACACTGGGAGATAGTATGGAGGGGTTATGAGAGTTATCATGGGTGGAATGGACACTGGGAGATATTATGGAGGGGTTTTGCGAGTTATCATGGGTAGATTGGACACTGGGAGATATTATGGAGGGGTTATGAGAGTTATCATGGTTGGATTGGACACTGGGAGATAGTATGGAGGGGTTATGAGAGTTATCATGGGTAGATTGGACGCTGGGAGATATCAGGGGTGGAGTGAATACCACTATTTACTTTATTATTATTATTAGCACCGCGTCTTACTACGAGTTCGGGTTATACGCACTTACGCTAATGTGTAATGGTAGGGGTGATTGTGAGATGAAATAAAGGACCTACAGTTTAACGTGGAATCCGAACAACGGTGGAGGCCTGGCATCACTATTTACTTAATATGTGTATAAACCACTGTACATAGTATTATATCATGTATGTCAAAGCCACTTATCAGATGGACACCAACTTTCCACAATAATTTATGTATATGTAGTTTTAAATAAAAATAATATAAGAGGGTTTTGAACATGTAAAATGGCTGAGCTTACTAAACCCTCCCACCCCTCAGAGTAAAATTTAACTTATGAATGGTCTAGTGCTCTATAAAGGTGTAAGTTACTCAAATTTTATAAACAATGGTTTATTTATTTCTCTATTTATATGTTTACTTCCCGTCATTCCCACGGTGATGGAACGTTCTTCTTAATAGCTTACTGAATAGTTCCAAGCATATTAAAAAAAAATATAATACTCGATGGTCAGCAAGGGCAGACGCTGTATCAGCTTTAAGGTTAAATTATAAAATAAAATATTTCTGCAAACGAAAATGAGAAACTAAAAAGCCAAGTGTAAGCAACGAGTTTATCAAAAATAAATTGATGTGTATGATATAGCTTTATTGGCAGTCCTATGGGACCAACTTTTACAAATAATAAATAGTCCAATCAAGTCGTTACAAGATGTGAAATCAAATGTAATTTAGGCTACTACAGCTAACCTCACTTCTCAATTCTCTTTCTGCGTTTATTATTGACATTAGAAACAAATCTGAAGGCATTGAGAAAGTTGCAAAATCACTCACTAAAAATCGAAACTTTCAAGACGGCAGAAAAAAATAGTAGAAAATCAATTCGTCGAGACATCATCTAATGACACACATTTCAGTGCTAAATAATATTTTGTTATAAATATTAAAAATGTAATTTGTTATAAACTTATATTTGAAATGAATAATAGAAGCGGAGTTTACAACAAAACTTTAAAATATATTTGATTTTTTTTTCCTTCAAATTTTCAATACGCGACGATGAATTTAATGAATGTGTAAAAAAATGTAAGTACAAAATATGAAAAAGATATCAAAATAAAATATTATAAGGATGGACTTTATCACTTCATTAGCTATATTCAAGAAGAAAAATTGTCGGCTCCTGTTGGAATTTATACTGTATTAATTGAAAGACTTCAATCTACAATTCCTAGCTTGCAGATAATATTAAATTATTATTATTATCAGCACCGCGTCTTACTACCCGTTCGGATTATACGCACTTACGCTAATGTGTAGTGGTAAGGTGATTGCGAGATGAAATGGAGGACCTACAGTTTAACGTGGAATCCGAACCACGGTGGAGGCCTGGCACTCCTCACATTCACAAGTTGTGTTTAATACACTTCTTGTCAAAGATGAATAAAGGGTTTGGCAATCAGATAAATCTGTGCCTAAAACAAGGATTGAACTTCGGACCTCTAGCACAGAAGTCGGACACCTTACCCCTAGACCACCAGATCACTGACAATCTTAAAGAGTTTTTTAATATTACCAATTTGCAATGCAAATGATGAAAGATCATCTATATTGAAACGTGTGAAAAACTATTTGCGTAATTTACTAAGTCACATGCATTTAAACACATTATCAATTGTATATTGAAAATTATGGAGCTGCATTATTGGAATATGAAGACATTATTAGTAAATTCGCAAAAATAAAAGCGAGAAAGGTTCCGATTTAATAAAATGTTATATTCATATTTTAATTTATGTGATTTAGTTGGGATTTGACTTCTATTGTTCTGTTACCTATTTTGTATTTATATTTTTTTTCTTATTCATTAATACTTTTTTTATTGAGTTGAATTACATTTTTTATGGGATTTTTTAGGTCGTTTAGAGTAATTTTTGCTTCCGAAGAGTAAGGAGAGTTGGGTCCCCGAAATAAGATTGCGCCTAGGGAACCAATTTAGTTAATCAACTACTGGGATTCAAAGTTTTCAAAATTCACTGATGTGCCATTTGAACCAGCAGACATTGAAACTCTAAATATAAAATGAAGGCTCCGTAATGAAATTGGGTGAGACTTTTTGAGGTATTTTCAAGTTTTATCTCCAAAGAGGGTAAAGAGGTGCAGTAAGATGTGGGATTCACTAATTCACTCTTCACACCATATTTTCCCAAACTCTGACACTGGAACTTCGAAATTTTGCTTGGCAGGAAGGTGGTGGGATGGCTCCATATAACCAAAAACATCTAAAATTAGGAGATTTCAAAACGGATCCCCAGGAAATTGGGAGGAGGGGTTGTATTTAGAAAAAAGTAAAATTGAAGATGAAGTATAAAATTAAATTTCGGTGGACAGGTAGGAAAGATAGCTCCAAATAACCAAATGAATCTTAGAATATGACATTCCTGAGAGTGAATTAGAGGGGTACAACATTTCAAAAACTAATAGTAAGCAACTACTTCCCAGTGTAGAAGAAACTGAAATTTGGCATGGACATAGAGGTATTACTAAAATTACAAAATAAGTGTTAAACATTTATTATTTAGAAAGGGACCTCGTGAAATGGGGGGTTTCAAAATTCCCAAAACTAAAATCATAAATTATTTTTCAATGTGGTAAAAGATAAAAAATTTGTCAGGCAGATATAAGAACCACCTCAAACAACCATTAAGTTCTAATACTTAGTTTTCACAATGAAGAAGCAGTAAATGGGAAAATTGGAAAGTTCCCTCAATATTCCTAAAACTAATGTAAAAAGCACGTTTTTTTTGTGATATACAATGGAGGTTTGACATGTAAATCAACGAACATAATGAATTTCAAATGCGAATCCCGGGTAATGGAAGAGCTTTAAATTGATATAAATAATATAGAACATTACTTTTTGGTGTGGTTTAAAATTGAAATTTGGCAAGCACTTGAATAAACCATAATATATTATAAGATAAGTTAATCAAATAAAACTTAAAATTTCAAAATGAGAATGTGGTAACATAAAAGGGATGAGTGGGTGGCGGCTATTGTAGCTTAAAATCCTTCCAAAATTAAAATAAAATCTTCTTTTCACCATGGAAGAAAATTTAAATTTGCCAAGTGTGTAAAAGTACCACCCCCACTATAACTATAAAAGCTGGAAAGTTTTGAATTTAAAAATAGAGGGTGTAAAATGGTCAATAAAAAAAAACTTCTCAATATGTTACAAAATTTGAATTTTGTATAGGCAGACAAAATAAATCTAAAAATAAACAAATACAAAAACCAAAGATTTTCTTAAAGTGGATCTATTAGCGTTATGAAAGCAAAGCGCCTATCTAGCAGTGATATAACAATAATATAATAAACAAATTCTGGTAGCATAGCTCGGTGAACCGTGATGCTCTTTGGAAAACTATGATGCTTACTATTCAATATGTTTCTGTAAAATAGTAAATGATTTATTTATGCTCATAGGTGGACTGTGATGCACTTTTTTACTCATTTTTATGTAACAATGTCTATTAGTGCGTTTGTTAATGGATTGAGTTTGTTTGTCCACTCAGACCATATAATATATTTGTCTCATATATTTAATTGATAATTATTACCATGATTTATTTGTGATCACCAGAGCTATCTCAGGATTGTACAACGAGGAACGATCAAAAAGTTGGTAACCGGACGTTGAACATTCTAATTTGATATAGTTTTGGTGCTGCTTAGCCGTGTAAAGAACGAATCAAACTGCTAGTAATTTATAACACAATGCTCAAAATATTCTCACGAGCTCCGTTACAAGACTATAATCTAAACTTTAATATCAAGCCGTCCATTAAACTTCCAAATAAACAAATAACTTAAAACATATAGATATACGATATTATTAATCGTTTAAAGTGATAATTAGCGTCTCAAATCTCTTTCCACGTCATTAATATCGAGCCAAGAAATTCTCCGTTTGATACTTGGAGAGATTACTATAAATGGTTCACTTATCTTGTTCTAACTGTCCAGTTCAAACCTGACCGAAGACAAGTGATTATAAAATATAAATCATATATTAACTTGGCATTTAAGATAAATCGCTACTTAATAAACAAGCAAGGTTTGAAATATCTCAGCGGAACGGCTAGAATACTCTAATTTAGCTGTGTGAATGGTCATAGTTGTATTACATTTGCTGTAGTTGTTGTATAAAGCTACAATGCTTCCTGGGTTAGCCATTTTTAGTTCTATAAACCGATATTGTTTGGACTGCTCACAATACTATAATTGATGTATAGACAGTTTGAAAATGTTAGATTAAATTTTAAAATTTTAGTACTAAGACTTCGATGGACACGTCAACGCTGTTTATTTAACAATGATACCATTGTGATAGTTTGAATGGTTTGTTTTAGCCATAGGAATTGCTAGTTCTTAAATAAAAATAAAAATAGATCAGCTTAGCTGTTATTTTTAGTATCTCGTCTCACTACTCCTTTGAAAACGCACAGACCGGCGGGACCCCCATATAATATCATCAACCAATTACTAGTTAATTAGTATTTTATTTTTATTTTATTTATTTAGCAGCACGTCTTACTAGCCGATCGGGTTATATGCTTATGTACTAATTACGCTAAAAATGGATTAGGAATTGGGAAGGTTGAATTTAGAGGAAGTGAACCCACATTTGGGCGGAGGGAGAGTGGAAAACCATTTACGGAAAAGCATCCCCAGTTCACCCAACCGAGATTCAAAACTCGATCTCCCCAACCTCGGCAGTCTAGCTTGACATGAAACAAGCGCGTTAGCTAACTACGCCACAAAGGCGGGTAATTAACATTTTAAAATTCACCTTGAAGATGCACCTTGTAAAATTTCCTATTGTAAAATTAGCTCTTTCACCCTTTCAAATGCCTCTATTTCCCTACATTCAGTATTATAGTGGAAAACAAAGGGCGTTTCTTCGCATAAGACGATTAAGTGGGGTCCAAGAAAAAGGAAGCAAACATCATTTATAAGTTCTTACTTAAGAAATAACCCTTTCCCACCCATTCTTTCAACACACCTTTACTTTACATCCATTACTGTTTCCAGCCTGTGGTTCGGGTCAGTTAAATTTACTCAAGTCATTTATTTTCCTCTGCCGGCTGGCTAATCCTGTCGTAGCTTCAAATGCCTTATAATATAACTTAAGGCTAGGGCACAGTCACAACGCCCAGTCCCCGGTCGCTAATTCATCACTGTGAAAGGGTAGGCCCACACTTCACCAATGATACAGTTTTGGCCATGCAGGGAATCAAACCGGGAACACTTAGCTCAGTAGATAGACATTACATACACTGAGCTGAGGTGTCGGATTCTACATACTCAAAACATTAATGTATAACTATGAAAAGTATGTAATAATACATCAGATGTTAACAGCATTGCTATACCCTGAATTTGGTTGGAGGAACAGAAGAGGAAATTAAAAAGCATTTCTTTGAAGCCAACATTGATAACGTTTTACTTTATTGTGTTATTCTATAGGTATTGAAAATATATATCAAAAGTGATACCATAACTTGATGTATGAATTGATTAAAACTGTTTTAGTAACTAACTTCTACTGTTCTTCCTACCAAAATCATACTATAGTCAATACAAGGTGGTGAACGGATGTGTTAGAAGGTAATCAGTGGTAAAGTAGTAGTGGCCTGTTGCTAATGTAATATTAGCGTCAGTTACATAGAAATATGTCAAAATATTAAAAAGACGTATATATACGCTTAACACCTGGTTAGTAAAAGATCCCCAGCAGAAACTACTCCCAGCGAGGCACCAAAATGAGTGAGAAGATTTTTTTAATGTTTTGAGCTTTACGCGTTCCACTACCTATTCGGGTATTCGTATGAGTAGCCCACTAAGTACATTTTTGTTGTAAGAATGAGGAAGGTAGAATGTAGAGGAAATATACGCGTTGTGAGGAGGGAGAGTGGGAAACCAATGAAGAAAAACGACCCTCATTACACTCGATTTGGAGTCAAACCCCGACATTCCTGTCACCAGCAAACCAGACTTAATGGCCCTAGCCATGTTCTCACTGGTGCGGGAAGTAATAATAATGTAAATACTGCCAATATTATATTCGCTTATGTATAAGTTTCAAGACAACAATATTATTATTATGTAATTTGGTTAATAAAACGCTTTATTCTTTGTGAACATATCTAATATATATTTTTTACTTTATCATATAAAGATAAAATATGTAATCGTGATAAAATTTGATCTTGAGACTATGATGAATATTGACATTTTGATGGGCCTCCGAACCCATAAAAGAGTATCTGGAAACTGTGTCTCCCTCGGTTCGTCTGTACCTGATGCCTCAGCCGAAACGATTTGATGGATGTAATTTCAACTTTATATCTAGGCGTTATATAGTATTACCTACAGCTATTTTATAAATTTTAATTTCAACCCTTAAAATAATTAGTAGTTGTTTATTGATAATTATTTTTGAAAAATTTGACATTTAAAAAAAATGATTTTAACAATTTTGTTTAAAATTGATATTTGGGGTTTATTTGATATGCCAAATAATACGCTACACCTATTTTTTGGGAGAAAATTAAGTCTTGAAAATTAAATGTCTCCTGAAAATTTCTCTAGCGGATTTGTTTAATATGTAGGCCTATATCACAGGAGTGTTTTACGTGATGATAAACACTTTATACTTATCTTTCAAAGAAAATTTTATTTGCTTGTTGTTTACGTACAACTATTATAATTTTTTAAATTAACAAGATCTTGAAAAAGGCTTTAACGTTTTTGTTCAAATTGGATATCTAGGCAGTGTTTTACATGATAATTACCCACCTCGATGGCGTAGTTGGCTAACGCGCTAGTTTCGTGTTAAATAGCTTACCGAGGATGGGGAGATTGAGGTTCGAATCTCGGTTAGGTGAACTGAGGGTGGTTTTCCCTAAATGATTTTCCACTCTCCCTCCATACAAATGCGGATTCACTTCCTCTAAATTGAACCTTCCCAATTCCTAACCCATTTGTGTAATCAGGACTTAGGCGTAAAACCCAAACGGGTAGTAATACGCGGTGCTGAATAAAATAAGACATAGAAAGGCCGTTGTCGGGGAAGGGTCCATATATCCGTATACAAACTTTCATAGGCTAAAGTTATAGTACAATTTTCTAAAGGACCCCCAGTAGAAAAATTGGCTTTCTAAGGCCTTGTTCTTCTGGGTAGTAGTAACACGCATTGCAATAACTCAATAACACGAATGATATAACGGAAATAATTATTATGTCACGTTAATCATTTGTGCAATGCTTCAAAAATTGATTTTAATTTTGCTGAATAAAACACGTCAACGTTTCTTTAGTGGTGTTAAATGTGTCCCAGTTAAATTACGTTATTGGGGGGACGTGATCCATATCCTCCTCGCTATCAATGCACGTGGTTTTATGGATTACAAGCACAGAGCAATTATATATTATGGTCAACCTCTGTGGTCTTGTGGTAAATAACTCGCCTCAGGACCCGATGTTATTTGATTCAAACCCAGCCGGAGTCAACGAATTTTCCTTGAGCGATAAAAATCCGTAGCACAACCTCCTTCGGAAGGGAAGTAAAGCCATCGCGTTGGTCTCATGACGATTGGGGTATGTAAAATAACCCTGGAAGGTATGTGAAAAGACCTTCCCCAGAAAAATTGGTAGCCCCTTTCACGCTCGTTCATAGAAATTATGGTGTGCTGATATAATCAATCGGTCCAGAAAGTGCACGAAAAATACACTAAATAATTTAATTAAATATAATGTTTCAGCTAATTAATAGGCGGCCATCTTCGTTATCAAGACAAATACAATTGGAAAACAGCACACTATTCTGAAAATGTAAAATGTTAAAATGTTTGCTATTTCCATAAAAGCAAGTTTAAGTTGTCCTACCTGCGGTCTGTTTGGGCCGTGGCGAACACACACAATGCTCCGCACTGGGGTTAGTGCGAGGGGTCCTAGGGACATTCGCACAAACTGACCTTGAACTTGGCGTCCAATCAGGTGTAAGGTTTGAGGGGGAGGGGGCCCAATAAACCTGCTCTTGTTTGCATGGTGTTACCATGTTGGCGAGTGTGGTAGGCTCATCTAGGTGTTGAGTCACACACTCACTCACACACGCTGACTTGGTTGGGTTCACTGTCCGTGTCGAAGAGAGAATGAAGAATCTCCCAGCGCTCTACATAGTTTCAACCCCCAAACATACACCAATACTGGGACTACATAATATATATTTAATATTTACTATTTTGCACTAGGTCTTACTACCCGTTTGGGCTATACACTTAAGTACTAATTACGCTAATGGGATAAGAAATGAGAAGGTTGAATTTATAATAAGTGAACCCCCATTTGCGTTGAGGTAGAGTGAGAAACCATTCATTAAAAACCAACCCATGTTAACCCGACCGAGATTTGAACCTTGATCTCCCCGTCCTCGGCAGTCTAGCTCAAACAGGGGCACACCAACTGGGGGTAGGGGGACTTTGGGGGCTGAAGCCCCTCCCAGCTGAAGGCTTTCCCCTAGAAAACAAAGAATATTACAAAAATATGATTAGCACTATGTTCTGTCAATTAATCAATTATATTTTGTTTGACTATATTTGATATGAAACAAATAATTTTGTGCAGTAATTAGGACTTTTCAAAGGAATACTTTTTTCAGTTGATTTTTAATTTTACTGTAAATTTGCACTTAAATGAAAATTGGACCTGTGATACTGTAAAATTTTCTAGAAAACGTTAAAGTCTTTACTCATCGTACATAAAGTTTTGAAGTGGGTACATTAATTGAAATTACTATTTTAGATCAATTATGTAAACACTATCGTATCAGGAAGAAGGGAAGGGGCAGTTGATATTATCATATGCCCCACCCCCACCAAGTGCAACCCCTGGGTGTGAAGAAGAATATGTAAACACAGACTCGCTAACCAGTGGCGTGCACGGTTTAGAGGGTAGGTCGAAGATCCTATTTTGGTACAAATTAGCTTGATTATTACCATTTGCATCCTTTAAAACTAAATTTTTCCCTGGGGGAGAAACCCCCCAGCCCCGGCTTTTTAGGACGCATCACTTGTTTTATATATTTCTTATCCCCCTACTTTGAATCAAATCCCCAAATATTACAGTAATTGAAATGTATAATGGTGCAATTATAAGAATTTTTATGTAAAAAGCCCTCCCCCCCACAGCTCAAAATCATGGATGCGACCCTGATTTCAACCGTAGGTCTTACTATCCACCCATTTGGGTTAAACGCATATGTAATAACTATGCTAGTTTGTTAGGAATGAGTAAGGTTAAATTTTAAAGAAATGTATCCGCATTTGCATGGAGGTAGAGTGGAAAACAATTTAATGGAAAACCACCCTCAGTACACCCGACCAGGAATTGAACCCCGAACTTTGACTTCCATCACATTGAACAAATTTCTTAGATTGGAAAATGTTCAACATAAATTTGTGGTTGAGTTTTAATGGCACAATTATTTCAATCTGCCCTTGAATATGTGGGTCATCCTTGTGACCTCTCGTGTCACCATCCTAAAATATTTCTTATTAGTGAACACTTAAAAACGTAGCCTACTTGCCCGTTGTATCACCAGCGCTAATTCTGTATTTCCAGAATTTGATCTTCACCATAAAATAAAAATAAAAATTTGAAAATACTTGCTTTGGTGGACGTACGGTCTAACGCGCTACTCTCGTAGTAGACTGGACTGCCAGTGACGGGGAGATCAAGGTTTAAATCTCGGTCAGGTGTACAGAGGGTGGTTTTTCTTAAATGACTTTACACTCTCTCTCCACGGAAATGCCGATACACTTTAATATAACCCTCCTAATCCATAAACCACTAACGTAATAATTTGTACATAAGCGTATAGCCCGAACGAGTGGTAAGACGTGGTGCTAAAATAACTTATGAGAACATTTTAGAAAACATTTAAAAATTAAAGTAAGGCGTGATAATTTTAAGATAAGAAATAAGACTTTAAACTAAGATAATGAGAATTTATTACATAGTAAAAGATAGTTCTTAGGCTGTGCGAGTAGACCTTTTTTCACTTCGAGTCTAGTTCGAGTCAAGTTTGAATTAAAACGAGTTTATTTCGAGTTCGAGTAATATAAACCACATATTGTATGTACAAGAAAAACTTCAAGTTGAATTATTTCTGTAATAGATCCATACATAAACCATAAATAAGTATACTTTTATTTTTTTTAGAAGTAAATTTTTTGTGAAAAAATCAGTCACACGAATTCAAATTTTTAAATACATTTAATATAATTGTACGATTTATTTTTAATAAGACTAAAGGAAATTATATTTTAGAATTGAATAAAGTTAATTAAACCAAGAATTTTAGAGAAAAAGATCGAGAATTCAAAGTACTCACATTTTTAGTTTTGTAAACATATCCTATTCTAGTTCGAGAAGCTACTAAAACTCGACTCTAGATCGAAACCTTTTAGTACTCGTACGCCCCTAATTTGTGTATTAAATACACCAAAAAAATATGAATAGATAGTCCTATCTATAGATATAAAAGGAATAATGAATTGAATTGATAAATGACAAACTGATGTATAGAATTAAAACATTTACATAGTAGATTTAAATGATTTATTTAAAAAAACAATAGTTTAAAGTCAAAATATGAAGGGATGGACATTAAATTATGGATGAATCTTATAAAATTGTATAAAATGTAATTTAATAAATAAATTGACTTTACCGTATCACATAAAGACTACCTCATGTGAAACAATAAAAAATGGTCATTTATAGATCAATATAAATATAAAATATTTAATGTAAGACAATTAAGATAATACCCGCATATGATACTTTATCCATAAATGCTGTATCATCTGTTTAAAACAAACCATTAATTGTAGTAACCCCGACTTTCCCATGGATTTAAAAAAAATTAAATTGATACAATCTCTAGTTTATACTTTTCAGTAGTTTCAACCAAACAATGTCCGGGTTAGAGGTTGTTTAAAATAGTTTATTTATTTATTATTTAGCACCGCGTCTTACTACCCGTTCAGGTTATATGATTAAGTACTAATTACACTAATGGATTATGAATTGGGAAGGTTTAATTTAGAGGAATTGAACCCGCATTTGCGTGAAAGGCGAGTTGAAAACCGTTTATGAACCCCCCAGCTCACCCGACCGAGATTCGAACCTCGATCTCCCCGTCCTCGGTGGTCTAGCACAACATGACTGGTTTAAAAGAGTTGATATTTCCATTAGATGTTTGGTGGGTCAACAATGGTGTCCCTGACCAGAGAGCGTGATTGGAGACTGTCATCAGTTTAAACAATGGCGGGGAAAGTGAAGGAGTGATTCAGACGAGGTGAGCCAGCCGATACGTGAGGAGACTATTGGCGGCATCTCTCACACTTCCGTTACAGGTGAGTCCACGTATTCTTCGGGCTCTTGGTAATATGACTCAATCATCTCGGCCAGCTTGTACTTCCCAGGGCCATTTACCATATGGGCTACATTGAGCTAAGGCTTGGAGAGGCAGAATTAGGGATCTCATATTTCTACTTGAACAAAAAATTAGCATACAATTAATAAAATACCTAATAAAGAATGATTATAAAAAACCTTGTTTTACATAATCAATTGTAAAAAAAAATTAGAAAAAAACCCGCATATGAAGAAGATGCATTTAAAGCTTTGATGCAAAGTATATGTATACAAAAAAGTGATTGAATTGATTAATATATTGCTAAGAATGTTATTTGGACAAATCATTCGTGGACAAGTGATTACATTTTAGTAACACATTTATTTATAAAGCAGTATTTGGATCCTTTTCAAAGTTTGATAAGTAGCCACAAAAATGTCAAGTTAACAATCGTTCTTACTCTAACATTGTTGCCTTTAATTTTAGCGCGGAGATATAATCTTCTTCTCATCACCTATCCATAGATGTCTTGACCGTGCAGAATTAAGAGATGAAGGACGGAAGATGATCTAACACAAACACGGATGAGTTTCAAACACGCGAGAAGCGTGTGAAAAACCCTATAAACGCTGCCCTACTCCTACTCAGTTCTATCTAATATGATATGATATTAACCTTGCTACTCTTCCGATTGTTGTAACAACACTTTCAATAATAATTGTCTAAAAAGTATTTATGGGATGACTATGCATATTTATTACCGACTCCTTCTTCCAAGAATATCTGGAATTCTAAAATACTCATAAGATTGGAATAATCATATTTTTTCTCACTAAAAAACCAAAAAGCAAAACAAGTTAAACATTGTATTCATACAAACTTGCGTCGGCGCACGCGTGAACAAGGCGTTAATATAGTCCCGACTGGTTTGTCATTGACGCGTGAGCCTCCGGGGTTAGATTTCCAACTGATTTTATTGAGGAGTTTCCCTTAAATGGCATTCTCAAACCTCGTCCGATAAGAGTGATACTAGCTTGTAAACGATTTACACAATCTCCAAAATTTAGAATAAGTACCCTTTATCTTAGATCCCCAAAACTTACCACCTCTATCTTAAAAAAAATAATGGAAACCCATTAGGCCAGTGGTGAATTTATATTTTCGCCTCCTAAGGGCAACACAGATCTTGCTACGTCCCTCTCCTCCCTCCCCACACCCAGAAACCTCTTCAGACACCTACACCAACTATAGACCAGCGGTTCTCAAACAAATCATCTAAAATAAGTTCGTGGCAGTTGTAATTAAATAACAAAATACCATTTAAGGGAACACATCAATATTTTGTTTGAGCTTTCTTAATTTAATTTAAAACATAAGATAATTAAAACTGGGGGATTAATATGAATATTCATTTTATGTGGCATGACACCACTTTATTGTACAGAGTAATTAACTTTTTCCTGCTCTAAGAAAAATGCAGGTTAACTTTTTTACCATTGAGCACATTGACTGGGGCTAGGATAGCTTTTTTTTAGCGCCACGTCTTACTACCTGTTCAGGTTATACACCTGTGCTAATTACACTAATATGTTAGGGATTAGGAAGGCTTAACTTAGAGGAAGTATGCCTACATTTTCGTGGAGGGAGAGTGGAAAACTATTTAGGGAAAACCACCCTTAATGAACCCGACTGGGATCAAACCCCGATCTCTCCGTTTTTGGCAGCTTAGTCCAACACGAGATTAGTGCATTGGACCACGTGGCCACCAAAGCGGTTGCTAGAATTATCGGGTCTGACATTGAAAGTTAAGAGAGTTTATATTTCATGTAGTCTAAATTATATGGATTGGAGCTAGCTAATATTTTACGTTGTCATCTTTGAGTAGTGGGTGTGGTGATGACGTACCTCATCTTGCACTTGTTGCTGTCTAACAGAGTCTGGGGTGAACAGCCGGACCAACTCTACTCCACGGTTTATCGGCCTCTGCGTCTCGATATTACGAACCACATTTCTACGAACATAACAAACAGGACTAAAGGCAGTTCCACTACTTGCAGTACAGGTTCTTATGGACACTTTCCATCTCCTTCTTACCCATTGGTTACCCTGTTAGCGCTGTCCTTTATAAACCAAGCGGAGTTGCCGTTTTGTAGATTTAAAATGAACATTGTTATTTCTATGGAATAGGCATTCTATTTTATATAGCATTCACTGATACATCTACAGAAAGCAATAGATTTTATTTATTTAGCACCGTGTCTTACAACCGTTTAGGTTATACGCTTAAGTACTAATTACGCTAATGGATTATGAATTGAGAAGGTTTAGTTTAGAGGAAGTGAACCCACGTTTTCGTGGAGGGAGAGTGGAAAACCATTTAGGAAAAACCATCCACAGTTCACCCGACTGAGATTCGAACCTAGATTTCCCCGTTGCTCAACATGACTAGCGCGTTAGCTAACTACGCCACCGAGGTGGGTGAAAGCAATATAAACTTTAAAAAAACTTTCTTTTATAAAATATGGAAATTAACATTATATATCGGTTTCACAAGTTTACAAATATATCACGTCATAAGTCTTGTTGCAAATGTGTAGAAAAGCCAATAATTTTATGGTGTTTGTAGTAATAGTAATGAACAACTCCTACGAAGTATGGAGACTATTTGGATATATTATGTGAGATGAATTATAAAAATAGTTCAAGTTTGTTTTTAAACAACTCCCATTTCACTGTGGTGGCGTTTTGAAGTTGCAAAGTGGGAAAGATTATTTACATACGTGTCGGGTTTGAAGATCAAAGCACTCTTAACCAATTGTGACATTAAAAACTAAAAAGAGACCAGTTTATCACATTCACAAACAAATTTATACTATAATAAAGGCCACACGTAAAATGTTTAGACACTTTTACATCAATTATAGAAACAAATATACATTAGACTTCTCGGTTTGTAGGCTAGATTTTTTGTAATAACCGATACAATTTTAAATTATTATTATTATTATTAACACCGAGTCTTACTACCCGTTCGGGCTATACGCACTTACGCTAATGTGTAATGATAGGGTTATTGTGAGATGAAATGGAGGACCTACAGTTTAACGTGGGATCCAAACCACGGTGGAGGCCTGGCATTCCACACATTCACAAGTTGTTGCTCAACATGACTAGCGCGTTAGCTAACTACGCCACCGAGGTGGGTGAAAGCAATATAAACTTTAAAAAAACTTTCTTTTATAAAATATGGAAATTAACATTATATATCGGTTTCACAAGTTTACAAATATATCACGTCATAAGTCTTGTTGCAAATGTGTAGAAAAGCCAATAATTTTATGGTGTTTGTAGTAATAGTAATGAACAACTCCTACGAAGTATGGAGACTATTTGGATATATTATGTGAGATGAATTATAAAAATAGTTCAAGTTTGTTTTTAAACAACTCCCATTTCACTGTGGTGGCGTTTTGAAGTTGCAAAGTGGGAAAGATTATTTACATACGTGTCGGGTTTGAAGATCAAAGCACTCTTAACCAATTGTGACATTAAAAACTAAAAAGAGACCAGTTTATCACATTCACAAACAAATTTATACTATAATAAAGGCCACACGTAAAATGTTTAGACACTTTTACATCAATTATAGAAACAAATATACATTAGACTTCTCGGTTTGTAGGCTAGATTTTTTGTAATAACCGATACAATTTTAAATTATTATTATTATTATTAACACCGAGTCTTACTACCCGTTCGGGCTATACGCACTTACGCTAATGTGTAATGATAGGGTTATTGTGAGATGAAATGGAGGACCTACAGTTTAACGTGGGATCCAAACCACGGTGGAGGCCTGGCATTCCACACATTCACAAGTTGTGATTAATACACGTCTTGTCAGAGGTGAAGGAAGCGTTTGATAATCAGATAAATCTGTGCCGGTACCAAGGGTCGAGCCCCGGACCCCCAGCACAGAAGTCCAACATCTTACTCCTAGACCACCAGGTCACCCTATAATTTTAATTACTGTATATGAAAATATATTTTATTTTCAAGAACAGTTTATCATATCATGATAATACTATCGGGGAAAGAAACCAGGTACCTACAGTGGTGGTCGATTGGTCTAAGGCTTTATATTATCATTACACTTTGTTACCGTTAGTAAACAGGTCGGGGTTCAAATCCTTGCCTAATTCACTGGCATCATGAGTTCGACACTTTATCACAGTCAGTTATAGCTGTGTTAGGGGTTTCGGGTTCTATTCCTGGTATGGTCTCAGATTATTGGTAAATTGTCGGATTGGGAACTTAATAATGTGTTTTTCTTAGTACTAGACTAGTTTGTAAGTCATGTGTTGTTATAATCAGCGTGTTAGAAAAATTCATGTAAAATAAACGCAGTAAAAATATAATTATTTTGAGTTGGTTTGATCAATTGGTTTGCCCACAGTTACAGGCAAATACCTGTGCACTTATTCTTAGAAGCTTTCCCATCCTTAGAACATAGTTTTGATTTAATTTTAGAACTTATAAGTTTCTGGGAATCATTACACAGGCACCAGACGTAGCAATATGTAAAACTATAAACATAGCTCTGCTGAGCTTAGCACCAATGATTCCCCCCTATTGACAACAGTTGTAAATGTAAACTAATGTCCTCTTGAAAAGACAAAACAGAACTGTTTGAAACGTACCTAAGAAGTCTTCCATTTGTGAGTTATTAGCAGGGCCCGAATTTTGATAGCCAAAAAATGATCAAATAATGACCTATAACATTACCCAAAAATTCTAAAAAATGACTTCTTATTTTCACAAAATGACCTAAAAATATGAACAAAAACTCGTAATAAATGGACACAACTAAATCAAACACGCACTTAACAAATGTAAAATGCAATGAAAAACCTTTAACGACTAAACTCTAGCATTCTGCTAAACATAACAATGATTTACAAATATCTGCTTCAGGATTATAGCTACCTCTTCCCAAAGCAACCTTCTGCAGCTTAGTTGCAGTGTCTCACCAGGAATGTGTATTTTACAATCATGGGAGCAAAGAGGATACAAAGTTCATGGCCTACACTATTTTCTCATTCCAACAACTGTGTGTTGAAAACATTTATGTTTGAGCATTCATGCATTTACAAAATATCTATAGTATTAAAAATATACTTATTCAGCACGGATACTCTAAAAAGGCTCAAAAACGACTAAAATAACTCTAAAAATGCTTAAAAATGACACAAAAATTACTCAAACCAAGAAAATATTACCTTAAACTCCCAAATGACAAAAAGTTACCTATAAAATATTTATTTCTACAACAAGGGGTTGATGAGCATAGTTTATATACTTATTAGCATTGTATGTGACAAAAAAAAAGATGATATGTCATCAAAATCCAGGCCTTGGTTATTAGTGTTGTTTCGATCATTACTTTGGTTCAGACCTAAATGGTTTTTGGTAATTTAATCGTAATTGCTATCAAATGTAAAACTAAGGGATCAATATAATATAGTATGAATGAGTAAGGTTATTATTTAAGAAAGTGCACATACATTCACATCTATAGAGCCTAGAGGAGGGGAAAACAATTTATTTTAACTGACTCGTAAAAAACATCTTAGCTCGACATACTTTACAGCCTACTCATCGCAGGATATTTTGTGTAGCATCTATTAAAATCTGGCTTAAAGTAGTAATAGTAATGATACACAATTATTGGCATAAGCCAAACTTCAAATGTATTGTTACCCGGTTTGGTGGCCGTGTGGTCTAACGCGCTACTCTCGTGTTGGACTGCTGAAGACGGGAAGATAGGGGTGGATCCTGATCGGGTGTACTTAAGGTGATGTTTATAAATGGTTTTATCATCTCCCTCCACACGAATGCAGGTACACTTCCTCATCCATTTCACATGTGTTACTGTTACTACTCGGTTTGGGTGGTAAGGCTCAAGGGACATCAGTGACACTAATTATCACGCGACGTGACACGGATTTTTGTGTCACAACATTTATTTGATCAGATCATGATGTGCGCGCTAAGTGTCTCTCCCTAACCCAGCATTCTGTATCATTAACGATGTGATTCTAATCTACGGTAAAGGGCGCCTATAGTAGGATTTTGACAGGAAAACACAATTACGTCAAGAGTCATCTGATCTGTAGCAGACACTTGACAGAAAATTATGTGTAATTATTCTAAACTGTTTTTCTTACCAAACAAATTAAATATATTCAAACGACAAGTTGGTGATCTGATAAATACTGACTACAAAATTTGTATTTTCTAAACTGCTCTTCCTACCAAAATCATACTATAGTTCTGTTCCATATTCTTCCCACCAAATAAGTTAATATATTCATACGTCAAGTCATGTGATCTACAAATGGTCAATGTTGATTGCAAAAAATATAAGTTTGTATTTGTGCTTTCTAACAAACAAATTAAATATATTCATACGTAAAGTCATGTGATATGCAGATGATCAATGTTGATGTCGGAGGGCCATCCGTATGAATATATTATCATTTATTTAGCATCGCGTCTTACTATCCTATCGGGCTATACGCTAATATGATAGGTGTGAGGAAGTGTACACGCAATTGCGTGGAGTGAGAGTGGAAAAAACCACCCTCAGTGCACCCGGTTGGGGTTCAAACCACGATCTCCTCGTCCTCAGCAGGCGATTCAAACACAAGAGTGACGCCTTAGACCATTTTGCCACTGAAGCGGTTTAAACCTCACAGTGATTTATAATTCTCAGTCAGGGGCTGCCATCCCTCCCCCCAAAGGTCTACTAAAATTGGTTGTATGGTATCGTCCATCGACATGCGCGGGTATAGGTATCCGTCATACCAACATGGGCCACTGTTGAGGGAGAGGGAAACCATTTAGTGGGAACTAGTGACAGTACACCTCAGTGGAGATTCTAACTTCCGACCTCCACCACCATAGTAGAGAAGAACTTCATGTACTAGGGCGCAAAGGGTGGCTGTTGGAAAGGGTAATAGCTTGTAGACGCGCGGAGGTGCGGGGGTGTTGTTCCCGTGGTGGTGGGGGTATCATTCTGTAGTACATTCATGTACTAGGGCAGTAAGGGGAATGTATTTTGGTGGCTAGGGGTATCCCCCCTGGTAGTGCATCAGAATACTAGGGCATTGAGGGGAAGGGTTGTACGTACACCCCTTATACATGCATCAGAATACCTAGGCAGTGAGGGGAACAGGGAACGATTTAGATGTCGTGTGGGG